>AP025066.1:19065278-19389054 GCA_036186865.1 Eustoma russellianum | reverse complement strand
ATGTCACATTTCAAATTGAGTACAAATACACCCATGTAATAAATCATTCAAGCATGCAAATTTCATACATCTTTGGGCTCACAAGATATGTTCTTCCTTAGGTTCAATGTTCACCCCTACTAATTCCCCCTTAGCCATTACTTTTTATGATGAGGTAGACACATCATACTAAGTTTATCTAGGCATGCAACACATTTGTATGATAATTCATTCAATCATGGGAAAACAACTTTGCAAAATTACATATAGCACACACGCCACCTTCATGCTTCTCATGCTTCACACAAAATCTATTCTTGCTAAGAATCAATTTGCTAATCCATGCACCATCCTAAAACATCCCTCACATCATATTGCATGTAGGCAAAGAACTCATCTTTGGAAGGATTATTCACATGCAAGTCACTTTTCTTAAAGAACCATTAAGTTCTCAAGCTTTACACTTAGTATCTTCAACTAAAATTCATATCTTAAAAATAGCTAGTCATTCAAGTCATTAAATCCTTAAATAAATCATGAAAGTCTAAAGTATACTTGCCTCTTCAAGCTAGAACCTTCCTTTAGCTTGGATCTTGGATGAAATGGGTTGAAGTTTCCTCCACTACTTCCATGTAGCATACGGTTTTGAGGGAGGAAAAGGAGGAATATTAGCTACCATTTTAAATAAGGAATAAAGCTAGATGGATGCTAGATTTGCTTACCAAAATGAGGCTTGAATGGAGTTTGAAAGGAATTCAAACCACCAAGAAGCTAGCACCACTTAGAAGCTTGAAAAGTTTGCACCTAGTGACCAAGGAGGTCACGGTTTTAGCAAGAAAAAGTAGGAATGTAAGCTTCATCCTTTGGATTAAGAAATTCACCTAAGAAGCTTGGAGTGTGACTTACCTAGATGATTCTTTGAAGCTTTAAGATGAGAATAGTCTTGAATCTCCTAGCTTCAAGGGGGCCGTATGGAAGGATGGTAATGGTGGTAAAATAGCCTAAGTGTTCAATGCTCTCCAGTGTCTTGCTTGTGAAATTCTTGAAGGTGTTCAAGGTGGAGATAGAGGAGAAGCTTCTAGGTAATATAAAGAAGGCTTAATGGTGTAAGAGAGAGAGAGAGAGAGAGAGAGAGGGGGGGCCGGGGAAGGGGAAGGAGGGAGACAAGGCTTTGCCTAAAAAGTGAGAAAAGTAATCTTGGTCTTATAATTTCTACCTTTTGCCTCCCATGCTTGGATTATTTTATTGAATTATTATTATTATCTAATTAATATTAAGAAAGGCTAGAAAAGTAGAGAGGGTTCTAGAAACCCCTTGGGTTGGCCAAAATCTTGGAGGCCCTTGGAGAGGGCATTTTTCTTATTTCACATTTTTCTTAACACATGCATATATAATTATTCCATTATTTATATTATCTAATTTCTTGTATATGATTTTAGGTTTGATTTTAAGAAGACCATTTAGGTTAGTCTTCTTATAAAAAGGAAAATACTCTCAGGTCCTTCAAGGCCTTGTGGCCGAAATTCCAAGGTCTTGGAGGGGCGAAATGGTCATTTCACACACCTTCATGACACTCACTTGTATAATTATGTAGTATTTACTTTAAGAGATTTTAATTAAAGGAGCAATAATATAACTTAATAAAAGGTGCTTGAAGAACTAATATTTCATTACGCCACTTCATCATAGTTTCAAATACAGTACGGTCGGGGTACAACAGTGAGACAGGTAAATTAATTTTCCAACCAACCTCTGATATTGTTCCTGGTGTACCACTGGATCATCTTTTGTTACTTGTAGTTTGTAGTTTACCACCATCGGGGTTATAACGGGTTTGTAGTCCAGCATTCATACATCAGCTAGCATATCAAGTATATGTTTTTGTTGTGAGATCAGTATACCCTGGCTTGATCAAACGACTTCGATTCCTAAAAAATAGTGTAAGATCCCTAAGACTTTCATTTCAGACTCTGAAAATAGTCTCTAGCGTAATCGAGTGATCTCTTCTGTATCATCGCCAGTAATAATCATATCATCAACATATATGATAAGGCAAGTCACCGTTCCTCCTCTTCTTCTAAAAAAGAGTGTATGATCAGCGTTACTTTGTCGAAACCCATTCTGCTTCATAGCTATTGTAAAACCTGCCAAACCATGCTTGTGGACTCTGCTTAAACCCATATAAGGCCCTTTTAGTCTGCACACCTCCCCCTTTTTAAATTCTCCTGAGAACCCTGGAGGAGCTTCTATGTATACTTATTCTTTTAGTTCGCCATGTAAGAATGTATTTTTCACAAAGAACTGATAAAGGGGCTAGTCTTTATTTGCAGCTACAGAGAACAACACCTGAATCATGTTAATTTTTACTACTGGTGAAAAAGTCTCTGAGTAGTTGATGTCGTACGTTTGAGTATATACCTTTGACACTAGTCTTGCTTTATACCTCTTGATCGTTCCATCTGCTTTATATTTGATTTGAATACCCACTGACAACGTACTGGTTTTTTTCCTTCTAGAAGTATGCATTTTTCCTATGTCCCATTTTTCAGCAATGCCTCCATTTCGATTGCCATTACTTTGGGCCATTTTGCTCTGCTACTGGCCTCATGAACTGTCTGTGGAATAGATTCTGAATATAAAAGAGTTAGTAAGGCTCTTCATCGGACAATAGGAAACTAAGATGACCTGGATATTCTTTCGGACGAGTATCGTCCTGGTGGAACAATTCTAGTACTTCTCGGAGGAAGGACCCAAACCTGTCTCTCAGATGGATTAGATGTAAGATGGTCAGAGTCTAATTCACCAGGTGGAACACTTACCTCTTGTGGAACATTTCCGAAGTAGATGTCTCAGAATTGGATGCTAGCTCTTCAGTCTCAACTCTATTGATTGTAGTCGGCTCGATGGCGATACCTGCTTCCTCGTGTTGGACTACCTCCGGACAATTGAAACTATGTAACCACCCGAAGTAGGATGGCTCACTTATTTGCTCCCCCTGATCCATGACTCGATGGTCAAAGTAGTATTTTGACTCAAGAAAGACACAGTCCGTGGTAATTTGAAGCCAGAAAGTAGATGGGTTATAGTCGGTAACCCTTTTGATGACTAGCATACCCGACAAACACATATTTTTCAGCACAAGATCTAGCTTTGAGCGTTCAGATTTTTTGGATATGGCATAAACAAAACACCCAAAGATGCACGAAGGTAAGGTCAAGATAGGCGGTATACTGGCCTGAGTGGCTAGCATTTATAGAGGAGTCTGATTATTTAGGGCTTTTATAGGTAAGCGATTTAGAAAGTATACGGCTATTCTGATGGCATCAGTCCATATATTTTTTGGTGCATGTGACTCAAGAAGCATCGATTGTGTCATTTCAAGGATGATTCAATTTTTTCTTTCAGCAACCCATTTTGTTGAGGGGTATGTGGACATGAAGTTTGGTGAATTAGCCCGTGGGTGCGGAAGAAGGTACTTAATGGCTGGTATTCTGTTCCATTGTCAGTTCTAAGGGCTTGCATAGTGGTGTTATACTATGTTTATATAAGATGGAAGAAATGAATAAAATTTTCTAGAACTTTGGACTTATGTTTAAGAAAATATATCCACGTCATTCTTGAAAAATCATCTATTCATAAAACAAAGTATTGAAACTAGTGTTGATTGGACACATTGGCTGGACCACATACATCAGGTGGACCAGGAAAAACATAGTTGAACCCGAGTATTGTTTGGTCGAAACGAGGACCGATGACTCTCTGCACAAATACAAGTTTCACAATTGAAGAGACACTATTTTATGAGTAAGCATACTTGGAAAAAAAAGTTTTAAATAGGTAATAGAGGGATGACCTAGACGGCGGTTCCATAGCCACAACTGTCGGTGGTTGTCCGGTGAGAAAGCATGGATCGGCCATATTGACCAACTTCATCAACGTAGTATAAACCTCCACGTTCAGTGCCATGTCCAATTATCTCCTTCGTATGTAAGTCCTGCAAAAGGCAAAAGTGTAGATATATTAGTGCAATACAATAGCGCTTTAGTGATATGGCTAAGGGACAACAATTTTAACGATAAGACAGGAGCATATAAGCCGTTGCGCACGTTTATATTTGGGAAGATTTGAATGGATCCTCCACCACGAACAGGGATCCATTCACCACTTGCTGTCTCGATATGTGTTTTAGAGGGATTTGAAAAATTATAAAATTGTTGATGTCATTGGTCATGGTATCTGTAGCACCGCAGTCAAAAATCCAGGTATTTTGGTTTGAACCAGTGGAATTGGATGAGTTATTTAGACTGATATTTAGGGCATTTGAAATGAGGATCAGATTTCCAAAATCGGATGAGTTTGAGGGCAGTCGGTACTCTTTGAAAGTTATAAGGTTGGTTCTGGTGTGTTTTCACTTGGGAGGACTGGTTCTGGAAGTTTTTTTATCTTGAAAGACTGGTTCTGGTGTTTTGAAAAGTTAGGGGACTTGTTTCTGATTTCCATGTAAATGCAGGGGCTCAATAATAATTTTTTGGGATATAAAAGTGAAGGGTTGGGAAATTTTCCAACCCTACCTGCCAGTGTTGTCGCCTCTTCCTTCTCCTGCCTTCTAGATTCTTCTGCCTTTGCTTCTTCTTTTCGTTGGCAGAAGCCACTGTTGTAGCCTCCTTTCTCCTTCTGCCTTGCGCCACTGCTGGCATCCCTTGGGGTTCCCACAGCTGTAGCTCCTCTTCCGATGGTGTCTCCGCTGGATGAACTCCAGCTGTTCCACCAGTCAGGATACCCTACCAGAAGAAAACATGTGTCTTTTGTGTGTTTCTTCCTGCCACAGTGGGAACACCGGAGGTGGGATTTATTTTCTTTATCTCCGGGGCAAGGTAGGTCTGAGCGATGGGATGTGTCTCCTCGCCTTCTACTGGGGTTGTATCCTGCTGCCAGTCCAAACCCCAATGATGTTTCATCGTTGACTGATGGGTCCGTTCTCAATATATTCATTCTAGCTTCTTCCCGCCGGATTAGGCCATAGGCCACTTCCACCGAAGGAAGTGTCTCCCTCTTTAAAATCTCTCTTTTTTTGCTTGTTCAAATTTATCATCTACTGTAGTCAAAAACTGGAACAACCTGTTCCTGTATTTTTTAGTTATATTATTGTGAATTATGTTTGGATAATTTTCAAAATTATGATTTTAAGTGTTGAATAATTAAGAAAGTGTCACACATAACGATAAAAATTTGAAATACATTAAACATGTGAGAAAATTTTGGTGTATAATTTAGTTTTGATGATTTGCATAAGTATTATATGTTAAAAATTTTCTTCAGGTTTTAAACGCCTGATCAAGTGCTTCATCAGACTTCAAGTGCCTGATCAAGCGCTTCATCTTTCAAAAAGTTTAAACAGAAACTTTAGATAGAACATTGAACGCTTCATAAAGTGCTTCATCTTCTAGAAAGTTTAAACAGAAACTTTACATCGAACGTTGGATGCTTCATAAAGCGTTTCATCTTTCAGAAAGTTTAAACAGAAACTTTAGATCGAGCATTGAACGCTTCATAAAGCGCTTCATCTGAATTGTTTTTAAAACGTGAGACTTCACTCTCTCTGATAAAGTGCTTCATCCTTTGGAAGTTCTGAACAGAGAGTTCTTGTGGTAACATGACACGTTACATAAAGCGCTTCATCCTCTAGAAATTCTGAACAGAGAGTTCTGGTGGCAATATTACACGCTACATAAAGCGCTTAATCCTAACAAAGCGCTTCATGTTATCTAAAATGTGATAAATAGCTGTTTTCATTTACATATATGTTCTTAATGTTTCATACATGATTTTGTGATTTGATTATTTGATTTTGATGAATATAGTATGTCTTGTGACTAATGTGCCCTGGAAGTTTCTATAACTTTCCAAAAAGGGCAAAAGTGGTATTTTGAGTTCTTGTACATACATGACACGGAGAAAATCATACAAGGACTTCATTATGACTTATTTATCATTACAAAGGTGTTCTTATATTTATTTATGACCAACGAGGATATTTTTTTGGAGTTTTCTATCTTCAGAGGTATTTTTGTCATTTTACCCTTAAGGGCATTTTGGTCATTTCAGGACAGCACTTGAGTTTGATAGTATCTCTATTATGAAGCTCATTTATGATTTTCTTGAATATCATTTGATGATTATCTATTCTATTCTTTATTTGGTGATATTATCGACACTAGCAGGATATATGACGGGTTTTGATATCACATTCTATTTTACTCTTGGAGATATTTTTATATATGTTGTTGGAGGTTCTCACTCAACATTTTTCAGAGATTCTAAGGGTATTGTTGGTACAAAATTTACCACAACTTACAAGGAGAAAAATGTGGAAATTTTGAACTATATGTTGACAAAGTCTTGTCAACTTTATCTACTTATTTCTCTTCAGCAAATCTGAGTTTGTACATATATATAAATGGCTCAAAAACAAGGCCAATTATATGGAGAAGGTGTTCCATTCATTTTTGTGACAAATGTACAAGATTATGCCACTTGGACCAACCAAATACAAGCTAGTTGGCAAAAGTTGCCAACATGGATTTTCAATTTGAAAATAATGGCTAGTTTGTGGCTGTTGGGGAGCTGATTTTGTTCAAAATGTGCAGCCATCACATGGCCTATTATCATGCCAAGAAGTTGAGATAATCTTGGAGGAATATGCCATTCTTATTATCTTCATTTTTGCAAGAATTTCCAAGTCATTTTTCAAGAGATAAAAATCGGCCAAGTTGGAAGCAAAGGTGGACCAATTATTCTTCTTAAAGTTGCCAAGTGTACAAGGTGCTAAAGAGGCCATCTAATGAAGCAAAGACACATAAGAGTTGATGATGAAGATGTTGACACATTGTCATTCTTATCTTCAATGGTCATTTCACACTATAAATAGGAGGCAATGTGAAGAAGAGAAGAAACACACTTGAAAGCAAAAGTTGAAGTTCTGTCTTGCTATTCTCTTCTCTTATTTCTTAATTCATTCTTTGTAGCTAAGGTGTTCCATTGATAGTTGTTCTATAGCTACGTTATACACCCTTTGGTTCATATTTTGTAAGGTTGATTAGCCAATTTTATTGTTGAGAAATATGTTTGGATAATTTTCAAAGTCATGATTTTAAGTGGTGAATACTTAGAAATGTCACATATGGTGTTATAAGTGATTAAAAGTTGAAAAAGTGAAGAAAATGACGTGGATCTCTCAAGCAGAGACACATGAATCGATCCATGTACATCAGCCCCTCACGTGGATCGATCCATGTTGAACTGAGTAGAACCAAACTCACAATAAGACGTCGATCTCTCACGTGGATCGATCGACGTACGTCAGCCCCTCACGTGGATCGATCGACGTACGTCAGCCCCTCACATGGATAGATCCACGTCTCACAGAATGTTTAGAGTTTTTAGAAATTTTTCTAAAAAAGTGATGAAATGATTTTTTTCATTTATATATGTTTCATATATGTTTATTATAATTGTCTTGTGACTAACGTGCCTTGGAAGTTTCTACAACTTACCAAAAAGGGCAAAACTGGTATTTTGAGTTTTGTAGGAATGGTGAAAATATTTCAAGGATGTATTCTCATTATATTTATCATAGCAAAGGTGATATCATGAGTATCTATGACCGTCGGGATCATTTATGGAGTTTTTATATACCAGGGGTATTTTGGTCATTTTACCCCCGAGGGTATTTTTGGTATTTTCATTCAAGGAATCTCTTGAGCATATTATTATCTTCATTCTGGAGCTGATTTATTATTAATTTGAACATGATATGGTGATTCTCTATTATATTCTCTCACATGATGATATTGTTGACTATAGCTGGACATGTGACGATTTGAGATGTCACATTCTATTTTTTCTTGAAGACCCTCTTATATATGTTATAAGAGGATATTTATCATCATTATTCGGAGATATTAAAGGTGTCAAAGGTGTGGAAATGTTTATGACATATAAGAAGAAATATTGGGGAATTTCGGTGTTACACGTTGACATAATCTTGTCAACTGTTATCTATTTATTTTTTCTTCAAAAATTTGAGTGCTACACATATTTGTATGCTCAAAAACGTGTATGAGCAGGTGGAGGTGATACATTATTCATTTTGTGAGTTGGAGACAAGTGGACCAACCAAAAAGGAGTTAGTTGGCAAGATCGCCAACTTGGAATTTTTCTAAATATAGCCAACGGCTATATGGGTATTCAAGGTGTTTTTCAGCATATTTTTTGAAGTCAAATGAAGACTTCACACGTCCTACTATTGTGCTTGGAGTTGAGGATAATTTGGTGGTATTATCCTTTCTTATTTTATTAAGAAAAATCACAATTTATTTTTGAAAAACAAAAGTAGCCAACGGCTACTACGTTTGAGTTTGGAGATGAATTTCATTTGAATTGATCAAAGCCTCACATGCATATTCTTGTGCCAAGATGTTGAGGGGATAATGGAGTATTATCCCTTGCTATTATCTTCACATTTTAAAGATAATTCCAAGTCATCTTTGAGCTTAAACTTTCAGCCACAAGGTGATGCCAAGGTGGACCAATTATGTTGTCTTATTTTGCCAAGTGTACAAGGCCAACCAATGATGAGAAGACATTTGGACTTGATGATGAAGATGGTGACACATGTGCATTCTTATCTCTAAGGCTCATATCACACTATAAATAGAGGCAATGGTGAAGAAGATGAAACATACTTGAAGCTTACAAGCATTTGTTGAATTGTCTAGCTTTCATCTTCATCTTCTTGTTGTTATTGTTTCATTCTTTGTAGCAAAGGTGTTCTTGTTGTTTTTGTTGTGCTACAAGCCTCTTGAGCTTCATTTGTAAGATTGATTAGCCATTCTTATAAAGCTATATCAATAGGTTGTAGAGGTGTTGCAACTAAGTGTTGCTTAGAAGGTGATTATCCAAGTCTTGAGTAGGGTTGGTGTATAACCCAAGGATCAGGCTTGGTTCTTGTTGTAAGGTGATTCATTTGATAGTGAAATCCAAGAAAAGGTGTTCTTTGGGATTGGAGTAGGTCACATTGACCAAACCAGGATAAATTCTCGATGTTCTTGTCTTGTTTCTTCATTTATGTTTTCTGCCCCTTTTTACTGCAGTTTTCACACAACTTCTCACAATTTGAAAAAATAGATAAACACTTTCAAAATTCGTGATTTTTGGTAGAGTTATACTTCAGACTGTTAGATTTCATTTGCAATAAGAATCACTTGATTTGAGCAAGGGAAAGTTAGTCTTTCAGTCTTTGCAAGATAACTGCTCCAATCTGGCTGCAATCTGACCAGTTTTGAGAAAACTTAAATTCTGTATTTATCAAGAATTGTTTAAGGTCAGGGCCTTTTGGAAACATAATCTAAACATCCTAAGGAGTGTTTTGATATAAAGAACAACCTTTTTGGTTGAGTATTCAAAGAGAAATAAGTTTTGCAAAATCAGCAACATTCTGTCCAATTCTGTCCAGATTGACCATCTGAATCTTTTTATTTGTTTGAAGGGCCAAACGATCTTATTTTTGTCTGATTTTTGGACAAAGTCTTGTTAACACATTGAAGTTCAATGCTGGAAAGTTTCATTAATTTTGGAGTTATGTACAATTATTTTTGAATTTTTCAAAAACAAGTTATGAATTTGAAGTGGTCTCAGATTCTGTTTTCAAAGGGGATTTTTACAAAGGGTTGTAGTGTAATTTCTGTTAACCACTATTCACCTCCCTTTAGCGGTGTTTATTGCAGGTGCACGGTCCAAAAATTGGCATCAGAGCCAGGTCAACACCACTCAAAAGAAGCAAGATTCAACACCATGCGAACAATACAAGGCCAAGAAACAACAATTCATTATATACTGCTTGTCTCAAATCCAAGGTACATACAATGGCTATTGTTTCTCACAAAGGTGAGTTGGAAGGTATGTCTACACAACGCCCTCCTCTTTTTGATGGCAATAATTTTGTTCATTGGAAACTAAGAATGAGGCTATTCTTAATGGCTATAGACATCGATTTATGGTCTATAGTTGAAGATGGGCCGTACATTCCAATGAAAGTTGTACAAGTTAGTGGAGTCACACAGGAAGTTGAAAAGTATAAAAGTGAATGGTCATCGGAAGATAAAAAGAAAATGTCCATGAATGCTAAAGCTATGCAATTACTTTTGAATGGACTTACAACTTCTGAAGTAGGATATGTATCAAATTGCACAAGCGCACACGACATGTGGAAATCACTTGTATTAAAGCATGAAGGTACTAGTGGTGTTAAAGAGTCAAAAATAAACATGCTTATGACCGAATTAGAGACTTTCAAAATGTTGCCGAACGAATCCATAACATCTATGGATTTGAGGATTACTAATATTTTCAATGCCCTTGAAGCTTTAGGGAAGTCATTTTCAAACAATGAAAAGGTTCAAAAGATGCTACGAAGCCTTCCTGCTGAATGGGATCCAAAGGTGACTGCAATCGAGGAAACAAAGTCAATCACTAAGATGGATGAATTAATCGGGTCTCTTAAAGTCTATGAGGTAAAACTAAACCAAAGGAAGTCCGAGTCATCTAAATCATCAAGTAAGTCTATAGCTTTCAAAACAACCGAAACACATACAAATAATGATGACAGTAATAGTGATACTGAATTAGATGATGACTTGATATTAATAGCAAGAAAACTTAGGAAGTTTTTCAAACGTCCTAATAGGAATAGACAACGTTCTTCTTCTTCTTCTTCTCAACCTAGGAAAAATAACACAAACAAATGGTATAATAAAGAATTAAAGTGTTATGAATGCGGTCAAAAAGGACATATTTCATACGATTGTCCCATGAAGAAAAATAATTATAATAACAACAATAATAAACAAGCCAAGGACAAGGAGGCACAAACGACAAAGACAAAGGAGTCTAAGGCAAGAAAAGGGAAACGAGCAATGAAGGTGAGCACATGGAGCGACTCATCCGACTTAGAATCTGAAACTGAGGAAGCTCAAGTCTGCTTCATATTAAACGAGATATGTTCTTCATCTGATAGTGACATGACATTTGATGAAATGTATGAAGAGTTCTTAAGAATGCATGCTCACTGTAAGAGGCTCTCTAAAGAAAAGAAGAAACTAGTTGAAGAAAATGACAAGTTGAAGACGTCCAACTTAGAATTTTCCGATCAATTAGAATCTCTTAAACAAGAGTCTTCTAATACTCTTGATTCTTTAGAGAATAAAATTGAATCATATAGGAAAGATGAAAAAAAGTTAAAAATGGAAAATAATATGTTAAAGTCTAAGTTGGAAAGTAGTGAACATGAGATAGTACAACTTAAGTCTTCTAAACTTAACTTAGAAAAAATGTTAGAACAATTTAAGTCCGGTGCTATTATGTTAGATATACTAATCTCATCACAAAAATATGGAAATGATAAAACTGGCTTAGGCTATAAAGAAGAAGATGACAAAGTAGGTAGAAAGACTAAGTTTGTATCTTCAACTACTAAACAGCCTTATAAAGATATAAAAACAACTTTGCCTGCTAAATCTTCTTCTACTTCTTCTTCTGTTTATTCTAAGGCAAAAATGCAACATACACCCATAAAAGCACACACGCATAAACATACATCTAGGCCAAACTTTGCATCTAGACAACCTAGAAATTATGCCTATATGTATACAAATACAACTAGACATAATAAAATGCATCCAACTTATTATGAACCTAAGTATAGGCAACACTCTTATAAGTCTTATAGAAATGCCTATGAACACACTTATATAGCGTCATTCAAGAAACAAAATCGCATGCCTTATACATGTTATAAAACTCGGCCATCATATAATGTTTATCAACCATGGCACAATGTGCATAACAATGCATCTTCACTTATGTGGAATGATCATCTATATGCTTATTCTTCTTATTTTCCAAATTATAATCATGCTAAAAATGTGCCTAAAAGGTATGTTCAAGTTTGGATACCTAAGGGATATCTAAACAACAATAGTTCCCCTAACATTCAAGGACCCAAATAAAGGATACCTAAAACTTTGTCACCATTGTAGGAAAAACGCAAAGAATGCAAGAAGGAGGCAAAATCAAAGAATCTGAAAACCAAATGGTTTTTAGATAGTGGATGTTCGAGGCATATGACTGGGAACCCCAAACTATTCATCGAATTGGAACATATCAAGAATAGAGGAAAAGTAACATTCGGTGACAACAACAAAGGACAAGTTGTTGGAAAAGAAACAATTGGGGACCCTAACACATTTCAAATACGAAATGGGTTGTTAGTAAGCAATCTCTCTTATAACTTACTTAGTATTTCTCAACTTATAGATTGTGGTTATAATGTCTCTTTTCTTCCTACTTCTTGTGATATAATAAATGAAAAAGGAGAAATAGTTTTAAAAGGAAATAGAGATGGTAATATTTATACTCTTACCTTAGATAACATGCTAGATGCTAAGGTTAAGTGTCTAATATCACATGACTTAGATGTGAATTTATGGCATAGAAGATTAGGCCATATAGGAATTTCAACCATTAAGAAATTATCTAAGAAGAATTTAATTAGAGGAATGCCTAAGTTAGACTTACATAATTTTCAAATGTGTGAAACATGTATTAAGGGAAAGCACATTAAAGAAACCTTAAAACCGAAACATGGAGTACTAGTCATATACTAGAATTGCTTCACTTAGACTTATTTGGTCCAAGTAGGACAAGAAGTCTAGGTAGACACTACTATGTGTGTGTCATAGTAGATGATTACTCACGCTACACATGGACATTGTTCTTAACACACAAAGACGATGCTCCATTAGCAATCGAAACTCTTATTAAGCAACTTGAAAACATTTATGAAGAAAATATTAAAAGGATTAGAAGTGATAGAGGTGGACAATTTAAAAACAAAGATGTAATCAAATTTTGCGAACTATATGGAATTAAACATGAATTCTCACCACCTAGAACACCACAACTCAATGGAGTTGTTGAACGTAAAAATAGAACAATTCAAGAAGTTGCTAGGACAATGCTTTGTGAAAATAAATTACCTAAATATTTATGGGCTGAAGCTGTTAGTTGTGCATGCTATATTATAAAGCTTACTATTAGAAAGAAATTAAATAAAACGCCTTATGAATTGCTAAACAATAGACAACCTAAGATAGATTATCTTAAAGTATTTGGATGTAAATGTTTTGTGTTGAACACTAAGGATAATCTAGATAAATTTGAACACAAGTCTACTGAATGCATATTTGTTGGGTATTCAATTAACTCAAGAGCATATAGGTGTTATAATCCTGCATCTAGAAAGATAATTGAATCCATACATGTGAAATTCAATGAAAATGCATGTTTTGAAGTTAGTGATAAACATCAACATAAACAAGAAACAAATGTTGAAAATATGTTTGATGATGATGTATTACTTGAGCCTGTACTTGATCATCTAGAACCAACTCCCCCTGAACAAGACATGCATGAACCCTTAGATGAAATAAATGAAGAGACTTTGCAATTGGAAGATACAACTAATGATCCAATTACATATGATAACGTTGACATTAATGAAACATTTGAACAAGATGAGGGTGAACCTAGTCAATCTAGGAGTTGGTGGCACCCTAAAGAATTAATCATTGGGGATCCAAGTGTTGGGGTTAGAACACATAGAAACATAAGTCAACTTGAAGGACATAGCTTAATCTCACAATTAGAACCTAAGAATGTAAAGGAAGCCTTAGGTGATATATCTTGGATAGATGCTATGCATGAGGAATTAAATCAATTCACAAGGAACAATGTGTGAGACTTAGTACCTGAACCCGAAAACAAGTTTATAATAGGAATGAAATGGGTGTTTAGTAATAAAATGGATGAACAAGGAAAAATTACAAGAAATAAGGCTAGACTAGTCGCACAAGGTTATAATCAACAATAAGGAATAGATTATGAAGAAACCTTTGCACCTGTTGCACGACTAGAAGCAATTAGGTTGTTACTTGTGATTGCAATCTAAGCAATATTAAGCTCTTCCAAATGGATGTCAAGAGTGCATTCTTGAATGGATACATCCAAGAAGAGGTGTTTGTCAAACAACCCCCTGGATTCGAAGATTCAAAGAATTCTAACCATGTTTACAAGCTTAAGAAAGCTCTATATGATTTGAAACAAGCTCCAAGAGCTTGGTATGATAGATTTGCAAATTTTCTTATTGCAAATAATTATCAAAGGGGGACCATCGACAACACATTATTCCTAAGAAGAAAAGATAATGATTTGTTAATAGTTCAAATATATGTAGACGATATTATCTTTGGTTCAACTAACCTTACTTTAGTCAAAGACTTCGAAGAGTATATGAAATCAGAATTTGAAATGTCAATGGTAGGAGAATTGAACTACTTCTTAGGCCTTCAAATCAAACAAACCCCTCGAGGAATTCACATTAGCCAACTTAAGTATGTAAATGATATGATTAAGAAGTTTGGCTTTGAAGAGTTGAAACCTACAACTACCCCCATAAGTGTTAGCACCAAACTTGACAAGGATGAAAATGGTAAACCTTTTGATGAAGAAGTTCTGGCTGCAATCTGACTAGTCTCAAAAAAACTTAAATTCTGATTTCATACAGATTCAGGTCAGGGCCTTTTTGAAACTTAAGCTAGACATCCTAAGGAGTGTTTTGACATAAAGATCAACCTTTTTGGTTGAGTAATAAAAGAGAAACACATTTTCAAAGTTCAGCACTATTCTGTCCAATTCTGTCTAGATTGACCATATGAATCTTTTTATTTATTTGAAGGGGCAAACGATCTGATCTTTTGCTCATTCTTGGACAGAGTCTATTCAAGACATTGAAGTTGATTTTTGGAAATTTTCATAATATTTGGAGTTGTGTACACTGACTTTTGAATTTTTCAAAAATGGGTACTGAATCTGAGTAGCTCTCAGATTCCGTATTCAAAGGGGATTTTTATTCGATGGTAGTAGCGTAATTTTTGCTAACCACTACTCACCCATCCCCTCTAGTGGTGTTTATTGCAGGTGTATGGTCCAACAATTGGTATTAGAGACATGCCAACACCACTCTAAGAAGCAACGTTAACACTGTTCAAAGAAAACAAGGCTAAGATACAAGAATTCATTGTAGCCTGCTTATCTCAAATCAAAGGTATATACTATGGCCATTGTTTCTCACAAAGGTGAGTTGGAAGGCATGTCTACTCAATGTCCTCCTTTTTTTCATGGTAATAATTTTGTTCATTAGAAACTTAGGATGAGGCTATTCTTGATGGCTATAGACATAGATTTATGGTCTATAGTTGAAGATGGATCGTACATTCCAATGAAAGTTGTACAAGTAAATGGGATAACACAAGAGGTAGAAAAATACAAAAGTGAATGGTCTATAGAAGATGCAAAGAAAATGTCCATGAATGCCAAAGCTATGCAATTACTTTTAAACAGACTAACGGCCTCTGAAGCAGGATATATTTCAGATTGCATTAGTGCATAAGACATGTGAAAATCACTAGAATTAAAGTATGAAGGTACTAGTGGTGTAAAAGAGTCTAAAATAAACATGCTTATGATTGAACTTGAGTCGTTTAAAATGTTGCCGAACGAATCCATAACATCTATGGATTTGAGAATTACTAACATCTTCAATGCCCTTGAAGCTTTAGGTAAATCATTTACCGACAACGAGAAGGTTCAAAAAGTGCAGCAAAGCCTTCCCGCTGAATGGGATCCTAAAGTCACGCCATTTGAAGAAACAAAATCAATCACAAAAATGGATGAATTAATAGGCTCACTCAGGGTATACGAGGTAAACTTGAACCAACGGAAGTCCGAATCATCTAAATCATCTGGTAAGCTATTGCTTTTAAATCAACTGAGTCACATATAAATAATGTTGAAGTAATAGAGATAGTGAATTAGACGATGATTTCATATTAATAGCTAGAAAACTTAGAAGGTTTTTCAAACGGCCTAATAGAAATGGAAAACGATCTTCTTCTTCTATCTCTTCTCAACTTAAGAAAAATAATTCAAATAACAATAGTGACAAGTGGTATAACAAAGAATTAAAATGTTACAAATGTGGCCAAAAAGGACACATCTCTTACAATTGTCCAATAAAGAAAAATAATAATAATAATAATAATAATAATAATAATAATAATAATAATAATAATATCATCATCATCATCCGGACCCAGTATATCCCAACGACAGTAAAAGCTATCGTTAGGGTCTGAGGAGGGTAAGTGGTAGGCAGATAATAATAATAATAATAATAATAATAATAATAATAATAATAATAATAATAATAATAATAAACAAGTCAAAGACAAAGAGGCCCAACGGTTCAAGGCAAAAGAGCCAAAGACAAGAAAAGGCAAACGAGCGATGAAGGCAATCACATGGAGTGACTCCTCTGGCTTAGAATCAGAAAATGAGGAAGCTCAAGTCTGCTTCGTATCTAACGAGGTAAGTTCTACATCTGAAATAGATTCTGATAGTGAAATGTCCTTTGATGAAATGTATGAAGAATTCTTACAGATGCATGCTCACTGTAAACAATTATCTAAAGAAAAGAAGAAACTAATTGAAGAAAATGACAAGTTGAAGACATCCAACGTGGAATTTTTCGATCAATTAGAGCCCCTAACATTCAAGGACCCAAGTAAAGGGTACCTAAAATATTGTCTCCATTGTAGGAAAATTGTAAGAATGCAAGAAGGAGGCAAAGTCAAAGAATCTCAAAACCAAGTGGTTTTTAGATAGTGGATGTTCAAGACACATGACAGGCAACCCCAAACTATTCACCGAGCTGGAAAAAATAGAGAATGGAGGAAATATGATATTCGGTGACAACAACAAAGGAAAGGTTGTTGGAAAAGAGACAATCGGAGACCCTAACACATTTCAAATGCGAAATGTGTTGTTAGTAAGTAATCTTTCTTATAATTAATTAAGTATATCGCAACTTATAGATTCCGGTTATCATGTTTCTTTTCTCCCTAGGTGTTGTGATATAATAAATGAAAAGGGAGAAATTGTGCTAAAAGGAACTAGGGATGTTAATATTTACACCCCTATCGTTAAATAACATGTTGGATTCTTGGATTAAGTGTTTAGTATCACATGACTTAGATGTAAATTTATGGCATAGACGACTAGGCCATATAGGGATTTAACCTATTGAAAAGTTATGTAAGAATAACCTAATTAGAGGTTTGCCTAAGTTAGACTTAGATAATTTTCAATTTTGTGAAACATGTATTGCAGGAAAACATATAAAAGAAACATTAAAACCGAAACATGAAGTGAGTACTAGTCATTTACTAGAATTGCTTCACTTTGACTTTTTTGGTCCAAGTAGGACAAGAAGTCTAGGTGGACACTACTATGTGTGTGTCATAGTAGATGATTATTCACTATACACATGGACATTGTTCTGAACACACAAAGACGATGCTCCATTAGCAATTGAAAATCTTATTGGGCAAATTGAAAATCTTTATGAAGAAAATGTTAAAAGAATTAGGAGTGATAGAGGTGGAGAATTTAAAAACAAAGAAATAGTAAAGTTTTGTGAATTATATGGAATTAAACATGAATTCTCACAACCTAGAACACCACAACTCAATGGAGTTGTTGAATGCAATAATTGAACAATACAAGAAATAGCTAGGACAATGTTATGTGAAAACAAAGTACCTAGATATTTATGGGCTGAAGCTATCAGTTGTGCATGTTATATTATAAATAGGATTTCTATTAGAAAGAAATTAAATAAAACACCTAACGAATTATTAAACAATAGACAATCTAAGGTAGATCATCTTAGATTTTTTGGTTGTAAGTGTTATGCCCCGCACCCTCCGTAGAATAATGAAAGGATAAAAGGAAATTAAATGAGATTAATGGCAATTAATGGTAATGAATTAAGAATTAAATATTAGATTAATTGGTATTTATTGAGGGATTAAATATTAGAATTAATTAGTAATCAATTTAGAATTAAATATTAGAATTTAATTATTTAAGATAAAGGAGATAATAGAATATAATTTAGAGACTCCAGCTTCGCCCCTACCCATATCAAAACCTGACAGAACGTCAGTTTCTGATTCATATTTCAGAAAAGCATCGACGCCTTCCCCTCTTCCTCTCCTTAGGCGATTTTCCCCCCTTTCGCAACCCTAGGTGAAGGTTCTTCAAGGAAGCAATCCAATATTCGTTTGTTCTTCAATTCTTCTACTAGTAATCCAAGGCAAGTAACTTTCTTATGAGTTCCTACGATTTGCGAAAGAAAAAGGCCTATTTTTGATATCAAATGGATCACCATGTAGTAGTTTCTCTTTGTTGATCTATATGCGACTTATGTGCTATGGATTTAATGTTGTGGCCACTATAGATTGAAAATCGTTTTGTTGTTGTTGATTACGTGTAATCTTGCAAACCCCAATCCCTTGAACCCTCTCTTTGGTGCTATTTTCAATTGAGGGTAGAGGAGGGTGAAAAGGTGGGATTTTTGGGTTTGAGATGGTGAATTATTTGAGTGGTAGGCTTGAATCCTTGATTGGTATGTGTGTAGTGTTGAGTTGATGGATTAAGCATGACTTGTTAGTGAGGATTAGGCATGGAATGATTGGAGTGAAGTTAGAATCTATTTGGGGTTTGGATCTGCAGTTTCCGCAGGAATCGCAGGGTTGAAATTCTGGAGATCGTCGACATTGATCGATCGATGTCAGCGACTGACGTACATCGATCGATCGATGTATTAGTAAGGGAGAGACTAATGTTTCTTGATGGACGTCGATCGATCGATGTGAGGGGACGATGTCACTTCGATCGATCGATGTAGGTTGAAGAGAGACTGATGTTCTCTAATGGATGTCGATCGATCGACGTGAGGGGTTGATGTCCATCAGTCTTGTGGGAAAGTAGAGGAAGAAAGAGGGAAGCTAGGGGATCCTTTGGGTGACCTTAGAGACTTCTTAAGACATGATTGAGGTTAGGGAAAGTTGTGTATACGTATCCCAAGACTGTGAATCAATGGTGAGTAATTGTGAGGTTTGTTTAAGTGAGTGCATAAGAGCGGACTTATGTGTTTGAAGTTTGTGATTGAAGAATGTGATTGAATGATGAGAAGTTTTTGCATTTTTGCATCATGGCACTTGCATTTGCATTATGATTTGACAAGAGCTGTGCCATGGAACATGGTATGAAGTTTGCGAAGTGAGCTGTGATGCATTACAAGGTATAAAGACAAGTTGTAACCATCTCAGGGTATAAAGTGAGCTGTAATGAGACACAGGGTATAAAGACAAGCCGTGGATCATTACAGGGTATAAAGTTAAGCTGTGATGTGTCACAAGGTATAAAGACAAGCTGTGGCCCATCACAGGGTATAAAGTTATATGACCGGACATTGCGACATGCATTTCACTATTTTGAAAAGTATTGCATAAGCATTTGTGACTGTGTAGTGTTGAGCATGATTTGAAATGGCATGCATCATATGTTCCGTTCTGATAGGGTGATTGTTATGTAAGTGATTCATTGTTTACTTGTGTGATACTTGTTCTTTACTATTATTATGCAAGTAAAACCGAATTTTGGATTAATACAGGACATGTGCCCCAACTCCCCCTTGATATTTATATCCACTCATGTCTTGCCATGTGATGATCACGTATGTCTTATAAGTGGGTTACTTGCTAGCATTTTTGCTAAGAGTTCTACTCGTTGTCTTGCAGATAGGGCCAAGTATGATATGATCTTTATTGAGGACGATGGTGAGTGGGCTGAATGGGATGCATAGAACTTATATTGAGAATTGTCCTAGACTGCTATTGGTTGTTTCAACTTTCTTTCGTTCATTTGAAGATTTAGATGGCTGTGTCCATAAACAGTTTACTTACTCATGTCGTTGGGAATACAGATTTGATTGAATTAGATTTTAATTTTCACGTGTCTCCGTGCTTATTTTCCTTACGTCGGTGACGATGTGCATTAGTAAGAGATGAGACTTCTTGTAGTCGTTTAAGTAGGCTACGACGGGTGCACCGGTTCGGGTCTGCTGTCTGGGCCAGGGCGCTACAGGTGGTATCAGAGCCTAGGCTTCAGATCTACCTCGGAGACCTAGGTTATGTCACATAGAGCCTTAAGCTTTAATTTTGACCTTAAGTTGATCCATAAGTCTAAGTACTTGATCGTAGATATAAGATGAATCGGGTTGGGTGTGTGCGAGTGCGATATAACTTAATTAAAGACTAGATTATTCGTTTTTCCCTTAACGTATGCAAGTTCCGTTCCGTGCAACACATATGAGCCTTCAGTACTATCTTCTGAATTACTGGATGCTAATAGGAACTGATCTTGCAGAATGATGCCTCCCAGAAGAGAAAACCCTGAAATAGTTGTAATGGAAACGAAAACCCACAACCAATGCAGATGGTAATGCCCCAAGCCCTAATGGATGCTATAACGGTGATTGCACAGGGAGTTGCGCAGCAGTAGCAACATCCTCCACCACCGCCTTAACACGGTACACGTTACTATATTGGGGAAATGCGAAAGATGCATGCCCCAACTTTCGAGGGGACCACAGACCCAGAAGTGGCAGAATTCTGGTTAGAGGAAGTAGAAAAGTGCTTCAGGCTAGTGCAAGTGCCTGAAGAAAACAAGGTGGATGTGGCCACACCCCTGCTGACTGGCCGAGCCAATGCCTGGTGGAATGGCATCCTTCCAAAGATGACTCCCCCTATATTGTGGAGCTATTCGTTGAGGCTTACAAGGACTACTATGCGTCTGAGACTGCCATTCTGGAGAAGATGAGGCAGTTTGATAAGTTGGAACAAGATCGGATGTCTATTTCTGATTACGCTGACAGATTCCACGTCTTGGGAAAATTCATGCCCATGGTGTTAGAAAACAACTGGATGAAGATGCTCAAGTTCGAGAAAGGTCTGAATCCCTGCATCCGAACAGCTATAGCGGGGTCTAGTTTGAAAACTTTTGCTGAAATGTTGGATGCTTGCTATCACGTAGAGAGCGATATGCATAGGTCTCAGTCTAGAGAGGCTCGTGATGACATGGGCAAGAGGCCAAGGGACGATAGGAGTGGAGGTAGACACGACGTTGGTTCAAAATTCCCCAGAGAGGTCAGGCAGGACCGTTTCAGAGGGCACCACAGCAGAGCCAGCTGGATCGTCAGGCGCCCAGAGTGTGCCCCCATTGCCAGAAAAATCACGTCCGGGAATGCTGGAAGAAGACTGGGGCGTGTTTTAAGTGTGGCAAGACGGACCACAGGATTAAGGACTGCCCCAAGTGGAAGCAGAGACCACAGGGAGACGCAGGGCCATCACAACAACAGAGAGCTTGGCCCAAAACCAATGCCAGAGTCCATGTCATAACGGATGCCGAGGTGCAGGAGAACACCGATGTCGTGATAGGTATGACTTTAGTTAAATTTTAGTTGTTTAAGTTGGAATCAAATTGCTTTACGTGAGATTTTCCTGTGCTATGCCCTTTGTGAATAGGTGTTATTCTACTAAATAAAGTGCTCAAGAATGTGTTGTTTGATAGTGGTGCAAGTCATTCATTCATATCTAAGATATTTGCCAAAGGACTTGACTGTCTGCCCGAGTGGCTTGAGACCCCCTTCAGAGTGCAGACAGCTGGTGATCAAGTACTGGTTTTACATCACCAGTACAAAGATTGTGAATTGGAGTTGGATGAGAAGGTGTTTTCTACTACACTAGTCCCAATCGCGATGCGAGATTTTGATGTGATATTGGGGATGGACTGGTTGACAAAGTATCATGCCAATATCGACTGCAGACTTAAACAAGTAACCATTAAGGATCCCGAGATGAATGAAATAACGGTGCAAGGAAGTGTCAAGCTGACAAAGACCCCCAAGAAGATTTATTTGACTGCGGTTAAAGCTGTCAAGGTTTTGCAAAAAGGGGCAAAGGGATTTATAGTATATGCTATGGATGCTAAGCAAGAAATTCCCTCCACTGATCAGATTCCGGTGATCAATGAGTTCAAAGACGTATTTCCAGATGATTTGCCTGGAGTACCGCCATCAAGAGAAGTAGAGTTCGAAATTAACTTGATTCCCGGAGCTGAGTCTATATCTAAGGCACCTTACAGGATGGCCCCAACTGAACTTAAGGAGTTAAAGGGTCAACTACAGGAGTTGTTAGACAAGAAGTTAATCAGACCCAGTGTATCACCTTGGGGAGCCCTTGTTTTATTTGTCAAGAAGAAAGATGGTAGTTTGAGATTGTGTATTGACTACAGAGAGCTGAACAAGATAACCATCAAGAATAAATAACCACTGCCAAGGATTGAGGACTTATTTGATCAATTAAAGGGTGCCCGATTGTTCTCAAAGATCGACCTTCGTCAGGGGTACCATCAGTTGCTCGTGAAAGCAAGTGATGTTCCTAAAACCGCTTTCCGTACTCGATATGGGCATTATGAGTTTTTGGTGATGCGTTTTGGACTGACCAATACCCCAGCCGCTTTTATGGATTTAATGAACACCGTGTTCTGAGAGCAACTAGATCGGTTTGTGGTGGTGTTCATTGATGATATTTTGGTATACTCTCCTGATGAACAATCCCATGCAGAACATTTGAGAGTGGTGTTGGAGATCTTGAGACAGCAAAAGTTGTATGCCAAATTCAGCAAGTGTGAATTTTGGCTAAGGAGCGTAACTTTTCTTGGGCACGTGATTTTGGAGAATGAAATTTCGGTGGACCCTAAGAAGGTGGAAGCCATCACTGAATGGCCAAGACCTACAAACATAACAGAAGTCAGAAGTTTCCTAGGCCTAGCAGGCTACTATAGAAAGTTCGTTGAAGGATTTTCGACAATTGCAGTTCCACTAAGCCGACTTACCTAGAAAAAATTAAGTTCGAGTGGACTGCAGAATGCGAGCAGAGCTTCTCTGAGCTCAAAAAGAGATTGACCACGGCCCCGGTGTTGGCGCAACCCTCTGGCACCGATGGCTCTATAGTGATGTGTCCAAGAAAGGACTAGGTATGTATATAATTACAACTATAGCATTGTATATATATATATACCGACCATGAATTAACTTTCTGTTTGTAGGTTGTGTCCTGATGCAAAATGAGCGAGTTATTTCTTACTCTTCGAGACAGTTGAAACCATACAAACAGAACTACCCGACGCACGACTTGGAGCTCGCAGCAGTAGTGTTCGCTCTTAAGATTTGGAGACACTACTTATATGGAGAAAAGTGTGCAGTGTTCACAGGCCATAAGAGTCTGAAATACTTATTCTCGCAGAAAGAGCTGAATATGAGACAAAGGAGATGGTTGGAACTACTTAAGGACTAAGACTTAACCATCAACTATCACCCCGGTAAAGCCAATAGAGTGGCGGACGCGTTGAGCAGGAAGTCTAGCCACGCCAGACAGTCTCCTTTAGAACGAGAGATTGAGGAGTTCGGTCTCGATGTGATGGATTCAATGGGAATGTTCTTACGGCCTTATCTATAAACCCAGATTTGGTAGACAGAATCAAAGAAGCTCAGTATGATGATGCAGCACTGAAAGAGATCCGTGACAAACTGAACATGGGTCCCGTAAGAGATTTCCAGTTGAGAGAAGATGGAAGTCTATGGTTTCAAGACCGGCTATGCGTACCAGATAAGGAAGAGCTTCGTAGAGAATTGTTGCGTGAAGCGCATAACTCACGGTTGTCTATCCACCCCGGGAGCACAAAAATGTATAAGGACATCAAAATGAATTATTGGTGGATAGGAATGAAAGGAAGTATTGCGGAGTATGTTGAGAGATGTCTGGTGTGTCAGCAGGTTAAAGCGGAACATCAGCGACCTGGCGGTTTGATGATGCCACTGGAGATCCCAGAATGGAAGTGGGAGCACGTGACTATGGACTTCGTGATGGGGTTGCCCAAAACCAGAAACGGGAGCGAGATGATTTGGGTGATTGTCGACCGCTTGACAAAGACAGCGCATTTCATAGCTATGCCGCATGGTACTTCTTACGAGAAATTGTCCAACATATATATGGATAACATTGTGAGTTTGCATCGAGTTCCAGTCAGTATTGTGTCAGACCGTGATCCCAGGTTCACTTCTAAGTTCTGGATGGTTTTCCAGAAAGCTATGGGCACTGAACTGAGGATGAGCACAGCGTATCACCCTCAGACGGATGGACAGTCTGAGAGGACCATTCAAACTTTAAAAGATATGTTAAGAGCTTGTGCTCTAGATTTTAAAGGGAACTGGGATAGTATGCTGAAGCTGATGGAGTTCTCATACAATAATAGCCATACAATCGGCATGGCACCGTTTGAGGCTCTATATGGACGCAAGTGCAGATCCCCGGTTTGTTGGGACAAAGTTGGGGAAAGGACGATCACTGCACCAGAGTTGGTCGAGCTGACAATTGGGAAAGTGAAGATCATAAGAGAGAGACTAAGGGTGGCACAAGATCGCAGTAAGAGTTGGGCCGATTCTAAAAGACGACCCTTGGAATTTGAGGAAGGAGAAAAGGTCTACCTACGAGTTTCACCTACTAAGGGAGTTGCGAGATTCTGGATGAAAGGCAAATTAAGCCCTCGGTATATTGGTCCATACGAGGTGCTCGGCAAAGTTAGAGAAAGAGCATACTGATTAGCATTTCCTCCGATTTTATTGCAAGTTCATAACGTATTTCACATCTCGTAATTAAGGAAATACGTGTTGGATCTGAATCATATTCTTGAGGCTCAACCGTTAGAAGTTAAGGATGATACCATGTATGACGAGTACCCTGTGAAGATCGTAGATAGGAAAAACCAAGTCCTACGCAAACGTGTGATTCCGTATGTCAAGATTCAATGAAGTAACCATACGGATCTCGAAGCCACGTGGGAACTTGAGGAGCAGACGAAGAAGTTGTATCCACATCTCTTCCAATGAGGTACGTCAGTTTCGAGGACGAAACTTTTTGTAAGGGGGGTGGGATGTTATGCCCCGCACCCTCCGTAGAATAATTAAAGGATAAAAGCAAATTAAATGAGATTAATGGCAATTAATGGTAATGAATTAAGAATTAAATATTAGATTAATTGGTATTTATTGAGGGATTAAATATTAGAATTAATTAGTAATCAATTTAGAATTAAATATTAGAATTTAATTATTTAAGATAAAGGAGATAATAGAATATAATTTAGGAACTCCAGCTTCGCCCCTACCTATATCAAAACCTGACAGAACGTCAGTTTCTGATTCATATTTCAGAAAAGCATCGATGCCTTCCCCTCTTCCTCTCCTTAGGCGATTTTCCCCCCTTTCGCAACCCTAAGTGAAGGTTCTTCAAGGAAGCAATCCAATATTCGTTTGTTCTTCAATTCTTCTACTAGTAATCCAAGGCAAGTAACTTTCTTATGAGTTCCTACGATTTGCGAAAGAAAAAGGCCTATTTTTGATATCAAATAGATCACCATGTAGTAGTTTCTCTTTGTTGATCTATATGTGACTTATGTGCTATGGATTTAATGTTGTGGCCACTATAGATTGAAAATCGTTTTGTTGTTGTTGATTACGTGTAATCTTGCAAACCCCAATCCCTTGAACCCTCTCTTTGGTGCTATTTTCAATTGAGGGTAGAGGAGAGTGAAAAGGTGGGATTTTTGGGTTTGAGTTGGTGAATTATTTGAGTGGTAGGCTTGAATCTTTGATTGCTATGTGTGTAGTGTTGAGTTGATGGATTAAGCATGAATTGTTAGTGAGGATTAGGCATGGAATGATTGGAGTGAAGTTAGAATCGATTTGGGGTTTGGATCTGCAGTTTATGCAGGAATCGCAGGGTTGAAATTCTGGAGATCGTCGACATCGATCGATCGATGTCAGCGACTGACGTACATCGATCGATCGATGTATTAGTAAGGGAGAGACTAATGTTTCCTGATGGACGTCGATCGATCGATGTGAGGGGACGACGTCACTTCGATTGATCGATGTAGGTTGAGGGAGAGGCTGATGTTCTCTGATGGACATCGATCGATCGACGTGAGGGGTTGATGTCCATCAGTCTTGTGGGAAAGTAGAGGAAGAAAGAGGGAATCTAGGGGATCCTTTAGGTGACCTTAGAGACTTCTTACAACATGATTGAGGTTAGGGAAAGTTGTGTGTACATATCCCAAGACTGGGAATCAATGGTGAGTAATTGTGAGGTGTGTTTAAGTGAGTGCATAAGAGGGGACTTATGTGTTTGAAGTTTGTGATTGAAGAATGTGATTGAATGATGAGAAGTTTGTGCATTTTTGCATCATGGCACTTGCATTTGCATTATGATTTGATAAAAGACGTGCCTTGGCACAGTGTATAAAGTTTGTGAAGTGAGTTGTGATGCGTTACAGGGTATAAAGACAATCTGTAACCATCTCAGGGTATAAAGTGAGCTGTAATGAGACACAGGGTATAAAGACAAGACGTGGATCATTACAGGGTATAAAGTTAAGCTGTGATGTGTCACAGGGTATAAAGACAAGCTGTGGCCCATCACAGGGTATAAAGTTATATGACCGGACATTGCGACATGCATTCCACTGTTTTGAAAAGTATTGCATAAGCATTTGTGACTGTGTAGTGTTGAGCATGATTTAAAATGGTATGCATCATATGTTCCGTTCTGATAGGGTGATTGTTATGTAAGTGACTCATTGTTTACTTGTGTGATACTTGTTCTTTACTATTATTACGCAAGTAAAACCGAATTTTGGATTAATATAGGACATGTGCCCCAACTCCCCCTTGATATTTATATCCACTCATGTCTTACCATGTGATGATCTCGTATGTCTTATAAGCGGGTTACTTGCTAGCATATTTCGCTAAGAGTTCTACTCGTTGTCTTGCAGATAGGGCCGAGTATGATATGATCTTTATTGAGGACGATGGTGAGTGGGCTGAATGAGATGCATAGAACCTATATTGAGAATTGTCCTAGACTGCTATTTGTTGTTTCAACTTTCTTTCGTTCATTTGAAGATTTAGATGGTTGTGTCCATAAACAGTTTACTTACTCATGTTGTTGGGAATACAGATTTGATTGAATTAGATTTTAATTTGCACGTGTCTCTGTGCTTATTTCCCTTACGTCGGTGATGATGTGTATTAGTAAGAGATGACACGTCTTGTAGTCCTTTAAGTAGGCAACGACGGGTGCACCGGTTCGGGTCTGCTGTCCGGGCCGGGTGCTACAGTAAGTGTTTTGTGTTGAAAATTAAGGATAATCTAGATAAATTCGAACAAAAGTCTATTGAATGCGTATTTGTTGGTTATTCAACTGATTCAAGAACATATAGGTGTTATAATCCTGCATCTAGAAAGATAATTGAATCTATACATGTAAAATTTATTGAGAATGTGTCTCTTGAAACGAGTGATAAAACTCAACATAAACAAGCGAATAATGTTGACAATATGTTTGATGATGACGACTTGTTACTTGAGCCTGTACTTGATCATCTAGAACCAACTCCCCCTGAACAAGACATGCATGAACCCTTAGGTGAAATAAATTAAGAAATTTTGCAACTAGAAGATATTCCATCTAATTTACAAGATGTTCTAATCGTATATGATAATGTTCACACTAATGAAACATTTGAACAAGGGTAGTAGTGTAATTTCCGTTAACCACTATTCAACCTTTATAGTGGTGTTTATTGCAGGTGCACGGTCCAACATGCCCGACAAAGAAAAAGAATAATAATAACAATAATAAACAAGACAAGGAGCCCCAACTGTCCATGGCAAAGAAGCCCAAGGCAATAAAAGGTAAAGGGTCATGAAGGCAAGTAAATGGAGAGACTTCTCCGACTCAGAATCCGAGCAGTCAGAAAATGAAGAAGCTCAAGTGTGTTTTGTATCCAACGAGGTAATTTCTTCATTTGACGTAGATTCTGATAATGAAATGTCTTTTGATGAAATGTATGAAGAATTTCTAAAAATACATGCACATCGTAAAAGATTATCTAAAAAGAAAAAGAAACTAATTGAAGAAAATGACAAATTGAAGGCGCCCAATTTGGAATTTTTCGATCAATTAGAGTCTTTTAAATAGGAGTCTATGACTACTCTTGACTGTTTAGAAATTAAAATTCAGTCATATTGGAAAAATGAGCATACATTGAAAACTGAAAATAGTATGCTAAAAGCTAAAGTAGATAGTTGTGAAAATGAGATAGCGCAACTTAAATCTTCTAAACTAGACTTGGAAAAGATGTTAGAACAAGTTAAATCCGGGACAAACATGCTAGACACACTTATATCTTCACAAAAATATAGAAATTATAAAAAAGGCTTAGGCTATATAGAAGAAAATGACAAGTTAGGGAAAAAGACTAACTTTGCACCATCTAAGTCTAAATTACCATATAGTACAACTAAGTCAAATGTTCATATTTTTCCAACTCCTCTTTCTACTCATTCTAAGATAAAAATACAACATGCACCCAGAAAAAAACTAGGCAAAACTTTGTATCTAGATCACCTAGAAAGTATGCCTATATGTATACAAATGTGACTAGGAAAAGTAAACAACATTCAATGCAAAATGATGCATATAGATCTAGATGTAGGCAATCTCCTTATAAGGAATATAGGAACACACCTATGTCATATGATAAGATGCCATTTCAAACTCAAAATCGTATGCCTCATATTCGGCCACAATATAATAAATCAAGGTATAATAATTATATGCATACATCTTCTTTTAAATGGAATGGTCAAGTACATGTTAATCCTCTTTATGCAACGAATTATAATGTCAAATATGTGCCTAGAAGGTACATCCAAGTTTGGATACCCAAAGGGTATATAAACAAGGATGGTGCCCCGAACACTCAAGGACCCAAATAAAGGGTGCCTAAAACTTTGTCTCCCTTGTAGGTAAATCATAAAGAAGGCAAAAAGGAGACAAAGCTAAAGAATCTAAAAGCCAAGTGGTTTAGACAGTGGATGCTCGAGACACATGACAGGCGACCCCAAGCTATTCACCGAGCTGGAACAAATTAAAAATGGAGGAAATGTGACATGCGGTGACAACACCCAAGACAGAGTTGTTGGAAAAGGGACAATTGGAGATCCTAACACATTTCAAATACGAAATGTGTTGTTAGTGAGTAATCTTTCTTATAATTTACTTAGTATTTCACAACTTATCGATTCCGGTTATCATGCTTCTTTTCTCTCTAATTGTTGTGATATAAATAATGAAAAGGGTGAAATTGTGCTAAAATGAAATATGGATGGTAATATTTACATCCTATCTTTAAATAACATGTTAGAAGCTAGAATTAAGCGCTTAGTATCACATGATTTATATGTAAATTTATGGCATAGACGATTAGGCCATATAGGGATTTCAACCATAGAAAAGTTATCTAAGAAGAACCTAATTAGAGGTATGCCTAAGTTAGACTTAGATAATTTTCAACTATGTGAAACATGTATAAAAGGAAAACATGTAAAAGAAACTTTAAAACCAAAACATGGAGTGAATACTAGTCATGTACTAGAATTGCTTCACTTAGACTTATTTGGTCCAAGTAGGACAAGAAGTCCAGGTGGACACTACTATGTGTGTGTCATAGTAGATAATCACTCACGATACACATGGACATGGTTTTTAACACACAAAAACGATGCTCTATTGGCAATCGAAAATCTTATTAAGCGACTTAAAAATCTTTACGAAGAAGATGTTAAAAGAATTAGAAGTGATAGAGGTGGAGAATTTAAAAACAAAGATGTAGTTAGGTTTTATCAATTACATGGAATAAAACATGAATTCTCTCCACCTAGTACACTACAACTCAATGGAGCTGTTGAACGCAAAAAAAGAACAATACAAGAAATAGCTAGGACAATGTTATATGAAAATAAAGCACCAAGATATTTATGGACTGAAGCTGTTAGTTGTGCTTGTTATATAGTAAATATGCTTTCTATTAGAAAGAAATTAAATAAAACACCTTATGAATTATTAAACAATAGACAACCTAAGGTAGATTATCTTAGAGTTTTTGGATGTAAGTGTTTTGTGCTGAATACTAAGCATAATCTAGATAAATTCGAACAAAAGGCTATTGAATTCATATTTGTTGGTTATTTAACTGATTCAAGAGCATATATGTGTTATAATCCTGCATCTAGAAAGATAATTGAATCCATACATGTGAAATTCAATGAGAATGCATATTTTGAAGTTAGTGATAAAACTCAACATAAACAAGAGAACGATGTTGAAAATATGTTTGATGATGATGATGTGTTACTTGAGCATGTTCGTGATCATCTAGAACCAACTCCCCTTGAACAAGACATGCATGAACCCTTATGTGAGATAAATGAAGAAATTTTGCAATTGGAAGATAATCCATCTAACTTACAAGATGTTCTAATTGTATATGATAATGTTCACACAAATGAAACATTTGAAAATGATGAAGGCGAACCTAGTCAACCTAGAAATTGGTGGCTCATAAAAGATAAATATAAACATCCTAAAGAGTTAATCATTGGTAATCCAAGCGATGGGGTTAGAATACGTAGAAATATAAGTCAAGGCGAAGGGCATAGTTTAATATCACACCTAGAACCTAAGAATGTTAAGGAAGCCTTAGGTGATAGATCATGGATAGATGTCATGCATGAGGAGTTAAACCAACTTACTCGAAACAACGTGTAGGATTTAGTTCCTAAACCCGAAAATAAATCCATAATAGGTACAAAATGGGCATTTAAGAACAAAATGGATGGATAAGAAAACATCACACGAAATAAGGCTAGGCTAGTCGCACAAGGTTATAATCAACAAGAAGGAATAAATTATGAAGAAACCTTTGCACCCGTTGCACGACTAGAAGCAATTAGATTGTTACTTGTTATTGCAAGTCTAAGCAATATTAAATTCTTCCAAATGGATGTCAAGAGTGTGTTCTTGAATGGATACATCCAAGAAGAGATATTTGTCAAATAACCACCAGGATTCGAAGATCCGAAGAATCCTAACCATGTATATAAGCTTAGGAAAGCTTTATATGGTTTGAAACAAGCTTCAAGAGCTTGGTACGATAGATGTGCAAACTTTCTTATTGCAAATAATTATCAAAGGGGGACCATAGACAACATTACTCCTAAAAAGAAAAGATAGTGACCTATTAATAGTTCAAATCTATGTAGATGACATCATCTTTGGTTCAACCAACCCTACCGTAGTAAAGGACTTCGAAGAATGTATGAAGTCAAAATTTGAAATGTCAATGGTAGGAGAATTGAACTACTTCCTAGGGCTACAAATCGAACAAACTCCCTCATGGAATCCATATTAGCCAACTTAAGTATATCAATGATATGATTAGGAAGGTTGTATTTGAAGAGTTGAAACCAAAACCTACCCCTATGAGTGTTAGTACCAAAGTAGAAAAAGATGAAAATGGTAAACCGTTTAATGACACACTATATAGGTTTATGATTGGGTCATTGTTATACTTAACTGCATCTAGACCAGATATAATGTTTAGTGTGTGTAGGACATGTATAGAACCACTTGAAGGGGGGTTGAATAGTGGGTGCAGAAAAATTTTGTTTTTAAAAACTTTTGGACCAAACTACCCACTTCTAAAAACAGATTGTGTTTTTAGATTCTGACTTAAAACGATTTAAAGACCTAGTTACAGACCTCCAAAAATTATGAAATTTGGTGAGATTCTCAGATGTTCTAAGTATCTCATAAAAATTTGAAATTCAAATTAAACTCCTAACCCTTTGAAAATACATTTTTGGTCAGTTTACGCAAATCTGCCAGAAACAGTACTCCGATTTGAAAAATTTATTTTAATTGATTGGTGGCTCCAAATGATCTGAAAATTTAATTACAAGACCCTCAATATATTTATTTCAATAAGTTGAGACATTTTTCAAAAATGTCTTTGGGAAGTATATCAATAACGTTGATGTTCTCAACCTTTGCAACTCTAAAAGTCAGATTGCACTAGTCTCAGAACTATTCAAGTTTGATTGACTTACGCTTGTTCAAATGAGTTGAAACTTGCTCCAAATGAAAACTAGGAGGTGTGGCTATGTTTCTGCAAAATTTTACGATTTTTGAAAGTCGTTTGCTATTTTTACTCTTGTAATGAAGTTGATTCAAAATGCTAGAAACTGAAAGTAAAGTACAGTAAAGTAAAGACACCAAGGATTTTATACTGGTTCGGTTAAATCAACCTACTCCAGTCTTCGAGGACACCTTCCTCGGTTATCACTAAACACCAAAAACACCTTAACACAAGGGTTACTGGAGTTATACCCCAACTCCACCCTTTTACAACCAATACAACCAAAACAACCAAACAAAGTGATCACATACACCACCACCAATCGAATAAAGGTTTGATCACACCATGATCAACCTTTTACAACAATGTATGAGTGTGGATGGTTTAATCAAAGCCTATACAATATTTTGAATATATGAACAACATGCTTGAGAGAAGAAGAAGAAGAAAGAAAAAGAGAAGAAGAAAATTGTAGAGCTTCTTGATCTTGAGAGAATGAGAGTTGTATTCTTGAACTTGTTTGCACTATTCTTCTCTTTTTATCATATGTGGCTGCCCCCTAGGTTATCTTACCTTCTTGAGAATTCTCTTTAATGCCCTTGGAAGATTGCCTTGTGTAGATATGACACCATCTTGCTCACTAGGCACATTATGATTGGAGAGATGACTTGGCCTTGCTTACTTGGCACTTGATGATTGGTCCAACTTGTCATCATTTAGTGTGCTGTAAAATCTGAGAATAAATTGCAAAACATGTTCCAAAAAGAGTTCAAAATGTTAGCAAACAATCACCATTCAATCCTTTAAATTTTGGGATGCAAATTAAGGACAAAAACATAGTAAAATTCGGCCACTATTCACATGTGCTGAAAATTTTCAGCATGTGTCGCATTTTGAAATCTTTCCTTATGTGCTGCCCTCTTCAAAGTCACCCATCATGTGTGTCTTATTTTCTACCAATTTAAATACCAACTAAGCTCCACATAGGCTCCATCAAGGCAGCAAATGGCATGTAGAATGGCTAGGCATGTGCTGAAATTTAACTTTAGTAAGCTTTGTCAAATAATGCACAATAATTACACATATATGGTAAATTCCAATCAGCCCTAATTTGAATTTTTTAGAACACTTTAACATGTTTTGAATGTGTAAAAAGTGTCTAGATACATGTTACAACTCATGCCAAAAATGTTCCATGTGTTGTGTTCTTAGAAAACCGAATTTTCGACTTTCTTCGATTACGCTATTTTTCTTCGATTAAATTCAAACTTTTTGCACATGTTATATATATATTATGTCACACATAATATACATAAAATAAATTATATATTCATCTCTAATGGATGACTTAAAGAGGCGCCCCATGTGCTTTAAAACTTTGAATTCGAAATCTCCACAATTTGGCCTAAATTGTGGGTGATTTGTGTGTGCCAACATGGAATGATTTCATGGCTGATTTGAACATGTGATCCACGAAATTGTTGGCTATTTTTAAATTATATGGGCTGGCCATCTTTATATGGCAAGTACGTGACACATTGGCGAAGTTTTGGTAGTCACCCGATACGACAATTTTTGGTTTATGACCTTGTAACGTGTTGTTATAATTTTGTCATCACCGTGACTTATATAATATGATATAAGACCTGAATATACTCATAAATATGAGGTGTATATAGTGGTGTGATGTTGACGTACGTTTGAAATATATGTAACGTGTCGGTAGTACGTCGGAATATATGTGTATTGTGCCTTTTTTAAAAAAATCAGAATATATATAATATACATATGTAGGCGTGTGGGAGGAGTAGGAAGGAGACTTTCCATTTACAAATTTGTTTCCATAAAGCTTTGTCCAAATATATCTCCATTTAATGAACTAGTTTGTTCGTTAACTAAGTACTTCACGTAATGAACTAGTTTAGTTCATTAATTGTGGCACCTGAAAATAGTTCAAAAGACAACAAATGTTTGCCATATGATGTAAGCTTTAACGCTTCATGGCTTGTTAGTGTGACATCAATATATATAAAGCATATGAGGCATGTATATCACAAAAACGTGTCAAATAATAATTTTGTCATGCATTTCGTAAACTCGTACTATTTAAATCATGCATTTGTAAATCATTTAGACACTTTTTCTCAACAGTGTGTGTATGTGCGCTAGGTTTCAATCTTGTCCTAAAGTCTCACATTATAATGCGGTAAAAAAAGATATTTAGATATATTAAACATACACCTCATTCAGGACTTTGGTACGATAGAAATGCTAAGGTGGAATTGTATAAATTTAGTGACACAGATTATGGTGGTTGTAAAATAGATAGAAAATCCACTAGTGGGACTTGTTAAATCTTAGGAACCAACTTGATTTCGTGGTTTTCTAATAAATAAGCTAGTGTAGCTCTTTCTACCACCGAAGCCGAGTATATAGCCTTAAGCTTATGCACTACCCAAATACTTTGGCTTAAACAACAACTTATTGATTTTTGCATTATAATGAATAAGATTCCAATTTTCTGTTATAACATGAGTGCGATCAACCTTTCTCATAATCCGGTATTTCATTCTAAGGCCAAACACATAAAGTTCGATACCATTTCCTTCGAGACCATGTACGAAATGATGATATAGTTATCAACCATGTAAGAACTGATCATCAAATTGCTGAAATTTTCACCAAACCCCTTAGTCAAGCTACTTTTGAAACCTTACAAGCCAAGTTAGGTATGATGACCTACGATACAATTGCGTAACTCTATCTTTTGCATGATTTGCAAACTAAAGGGGGAGATAGATGTAAACACATGATTTTAGTTGTAAAGACATGATTCTAAGGTTGAATGATAAGTTTCAATTGGTGTTAAATTGGTTAGGAGCATAGGTTAAGAGGGAGAGTATAAGTTGAGAGGGAGCACATATGTTAAAAACATATATCTAAAAAGAATGTGAAAACAATTGGTATAAAGTTGATGAGTTTTTCAAAACAATTGGTAAGTATGTGATAACAATTGGTAAAGAGTTGTGACATTAAAATCATGTAAAGTTATTTTGAAAATCATCCAAAAGGGGGAGAATGTTGTGAAATATGTTTGGATAATTTCCAAAGTTATGATTTTAAGTGTTTAATAATTAAGAAAGTGTCATCACATGATGATAAAAAGTTGAAATACATTAAACATGTGAGAAAATTTTGATGTATGATTTAATTTTGATGATTTGCATAAGTATTATATGTTAAAACTTTTCTTCAAGCTTCAAATGCCTGATCAAGCGCTTCATCAGACTTCAAGCGCCTGATCAAGCGCTTCATCTTTCAAAAAGTTTAAACAAAAACTTTAGATAGAACATTGAACGCTTCATAAAGCGCTTCATCTTTCAGAAAGTTAAAACAGAAACTTTAGGTCGAACATTGAATGCTTCATAAAGCGCTTCATCTTTCAGAAAGTTTAAACAGAAAATTTAGATCAAACATTGAACGGTTCATAAAGTGCTTCATCTGAACTGTTTTTAAAACGTGAGACTTCACTCTCTCTGATAAAGCGCTTCATCCTTTGGAAGTTCTGAATAGAGAGTTCTGGTGGAAACATGACATGCTACATAAAGTGCTTCATTCTTTGGAAATTCTGAACAGAGAGTTCTGGTGGCAACATTACATGCTACATAAAGTGCTTAATCCTAACAAAGCGCTTCATGTAATCTAAAATGTGATAAATAGTTGTTTTCATTTACATATGTTCTTAATGTTCCGTACATGATTTTGTGATTTAATTATTTGATTTTGATGAATATTAGTATGTCTTGTTACTAATGTGTCCTAGAAGTTTCTATAACTTACCAAAAAGATCAAAAGTGGTATTTTGAGTTCTTGTACATACATGACACGAAGAAAATCATACAAGGACTTCTTTATGACTTATTCATCATTACAAAGGTGTTCTTATATTTATTTCTGGCCAACAAGGATATTTTTTGAGTTTTCTATCTTCAGGGGTATTTTCGTCATTTTACCCCCAAGGGCATTTTAGTTATTTCACTCAAGGACATCACTTGATTTTGATAGTATCTCTATTATGGAGTCATTTATGGTTTTCTTGAAGACCATTTGATGATTATCTATTTTATTCTTCATTTGGTGATATTATCAACACTAGCGAGATATGTGACGGGTTTTGATGTCACATTCTATTTTATTCTTGGAGATTTTTTTATATATGTTGTTGGAGGTTCTCACTCATCATTTTGCAGAGATTCTAAGGGTATTCTTGGTACAAAATTCACCACAACTTACAAGGAGAAAAATGTGAGAATTTTGAACTATATGTTGACAAAGCCTTGTCAACTTTATCTACTTATTTCTCTTCAGAAAATCTGAATTTGTACATATATAAATGGCTTAAAAACGTGATCAATTATGTGGAGAAGGTGTTCCATTCATTTTGTGACAAATGTACAAGATTATGCCACTTGGTCCAACTGAATACAAGCTAGTTGGCAAAAGTTGCCAACATGGATTTTCAATTTGAAAATAACGGCTAGTATGTGGCTATTGGGGAGATGATTTTGTTCAAACTTTGCAGCCATCACATGGCCTATTATCATGCCAAGAGGTTGAGATAATCTTGGAGTAATATGTCATTCTTATTATCTTCACTTTTACAATAATTTTCAAGTCATTTTTCAAGAGATACAAATTGGCTAAGTTAGAAGCAAAGATGGACCAATTATTCTTCTTAAAGTTTCCAAGTGTACAAGGTGCTAAGGAGACCTTCCAATGAAGTGAAGACACATAAGAGTTGATGACGAATATGATGACACATTGTCATTCTTATCTTCAAGGGTCATTTCACACTATAAATAAGAGGCAAGATGAAGAAGAGAAGAAACACACTTGAAAGCAAAAGTTGAAATTCTTTGTCTTGCTATTCTCTTCTCTTATTTCTTGATTCATTCTTTCTAGCTAAGGTGTTCCATTGATAGTTGTTCTATAGCTACGTTATACACCTCCTAGATCATATTTTGTAAGGTTGATTAGCCAACTTTATAAGGCCAAATCAATAGGTGTTTGAGGTGTTGCAACCAAAGTTGCAGAGATGTGATTATCAAAGTCTTGAATAGGTTGGTGTTTAACCCAAAGATCAAGCTTGGTTCTTGCTGTATTGGTGTCATTTCATAGTGAAATCCAAGGAAAGATGTTCCTTGGGACTAGAGTAGGTCACGCTGACCAAACTAGGATATATTATCGGTGTTCTTGTCTTGCTTCTACATTTTTGCATTCGATCCATTTTTACCGCAGTTTTTATCAAAGTTGCAGAGATGTGATTATCAAAGTCTTGAATAGGGTTGGTGTTTGACCCAAAGATCAAGCTTGGTTCTTGCTGTATTGGTGTCATTTCATAGTGAAATCCAAGGAAAGGTGTTCCTTGGGACTATAGTAGGTCACGCTGACCGAACTAGGATATATTATCGGTGTTCCTGTCTTGCTTCTACATTTCTGCATTCTATCCGTTTTTACCGCAGTTTTTATCCAAATTCACACGTCTGGAAAAAATAGCAAAACATTTTCCAAATTCGGATTTTTAGTGGAGTTGTACTTCAGACAGTTAGCTTTCATTTGCAACAAGAATCACTTGATTTGAACAAAGGAAAGTTAGTCTTTCAGTCTTTGAAAGATAACTGCTCCATTCTGGCTGCAATCTGACCAATTTCAAGGAAACTCGCATTCTGATTTTATCAAGCATAGTTTCAGGCCAGGGTCCTTCTGAAACATAATCTAGACATATTAAGGAGTTTTTTGACATAAAGATTAACATTTTTGGCTGAGTAATTAAAGAGATACACGTTTGCAAAATTCAACATCATTCTGTCCAATTCTGTATAGATTGACCATATGAATCTTTTTATTTATTTGAATGGTCGAACGATCTTATTTTTATCTTATTTTTGGACAAAATCTAGTCAAGATATTGAAGTTGAGTTCTGGAAAGTTTCATAATTTTTGAAGTTGTGTACATTGATTTTTGGATTTTTCAAAAATGAATACTGAATCTAAATAGCTCAAAGATTCTGTTTTCAAATGGGAGTTTAGTTCAATGGTAGTAGTGTAATTTCCGCTAACAACTATTCACCTCCCCTCTAGTGATGTTTATTGCAGGTGTTACAGTCCAACATATATATTCAGATGTCCTCTGGCTTTTTCATAGGGTTAGGATCTTTGATATCGATAGTCATCTAGATGGACTGGAACTTATTCCAGACCTCCTCCAATGTGTGTGTTCCCAGTCTGAGGGAGCTTGCCCGTTTATATAGGTCGAATACTTGGAGGGAATCACTACTCGAACCATAGGTGATCATTAATCCTTCCCAAAGTGCTTTTGCAGTAGGATACTAAGATAAGTTGGTCACAGGTGTGGTTCAATATTCTAAATCAACCATGTGAACACGCACTCATTGTCCTGCTCCCATCGTGTGTAGCCTGATTCAGTTGGTTGGGGGGTGGAGGAGTCCCTGTTAGGTGAGCACTCCTCTGCTCCCGTCGATAGCCTTACGGATCAGTGTTGCCCTTAAAGCATAGATGTCACCGTTGAGTTTAACTCTGATGGTAAGATTTTCTGAGTTGGTCGTCAGAGCTTGAGACCCAAGACTCTGATGAAGAAGATTGGCGAGCTGTACAGTAAACTCACTTGGACAACTTGGGTCTGGTTTGGTCTCTGAGCTTTCTCTGGACATGGTGTAATCAGCGATTGAAACTGATATCCAATTTTAGTTTCTTGGTCAAGGAAGGTATTTCGGCATAGTGATGATACTATATAAGTCCCAATTTTGGAAAAAAAATCAAGTTTTCTTTTTCTGTTTGAGTTTTCTTGGGGTTCGCCGGACAGTTGCCGGAAAGCTTATTGCCTTTTTTTTCTTTGTTTCAGTAGAGGGGAGAATAAGTTTCCGGGATCAGACTCACTCTGATACCATGTTATAAAACGATATTTGGTGAGTGAAATAATTTTTGTTCATTGACAATCAATCATAATGTACACCACATACATATAATACATCACTATGTTTATCTGTCGAGATTGAAAGAATTTATATTCATTCAAGTTAAAGTTTAATTTACAAGGTCATTTCCCTTTTATAAGGGAGAAAATCTACTTCCAATGGTTGTTTTACCACTTGGAAAATGGTCATTGTTTATCTACAGTAAACTATAACGGTTGTGGTAACGACTAGCTACCAACGCAACTCAGCTATGTACAGTAAAATAATTCTAAGTTACAATATATACTAAGTATGGTAGGTCGGCCTTCTTATCTTGTGCTTCACTTTGTTACCTCAGCTCAGCACTTCTATACGTTGTTATCTCTGGCACATCTTAGTTCTTTGCTTCACCTCAGTTCCTCTTCAGTTTAGCACGGCTGCCTTTATCCTTCACTTCTGTCAGCTTAGCTCAGCTCAGCTGACAGTTTGTCTTACAGCATATTTGTTGCCTAGACCAGTTGGCTGACCTGAGTTTAGCTCCGCACTTCAGTTCGGCTCGACTGGTACTTTATTTCCACATTCCCTCTCAAGCTTAGTTGTATATATTCATACAACCAAGCTTGGACATTAAGTATTGGAAGATACTGGTTGAGACTGGTTTTGTGAGAAGGTCAGCTACTTGATCCTTGGTGAAGATGTGTACTAACCTGACCTCATTTCCTTCTATCTTTTCTCAGATAAAATGTCTATCAATTTCTACATATTTCAATTTGTCATGTTGAACTGGATTCTCTGCCATGCTTATTGCAGAGGCACTATCGCAGTAGATTTGGATTGGTAGGTTTGCCTTTATATGAAGATCTTCGAATACTCTTCTAATCCATATCCCCTCGCATATCCCTAATGCAAGTGCTCTCAGCTCAGCCTCCGCACTTCTTCGTGACACCACAGGTTGTTTCTTGCTCCGCCATAAAACTAAGTTCCCCCAAAGGAATTTTCCATAGCCTATAGTCGACCTCATGCAGTTTTGGATCCAACCCAGTCTGCTTCTATGAATATCTTGATGCTCCAATCTGTGCTCTTCCTGAAACACACTTCTTGTACAAGTGCATTCTTGAGGTACCTGAGAATTCGAAGTGCAGCTTGGAAATGCTCATTAGTATGATTGTGCATATATTGAAATATAAAACTGATTGCATCACATATATCTGGCATGGTATGTGATAGATAGAAGATAGATTAGCTTTCCAACTAGTCTTTGATAACTAAGTTTATTAGTTGAAGTAGTATCCCACTGCTCTCTTGGTTTTCTACTGGAGTGTTTGCTGGCTTGCCAGTTTCTTTTAGGAGATCAAGAATGTATTTCCTTTGTGAAATAAACATTCCCTCTTCCTAGCAATTTCCATTCCTAGGAAATATCTTAACTTACCTAGGTCCTTCGTTTCAAATTGTTCAGATAGTTTTGTTTTAACATTTTTTATGTCGAGGTCATCATTCTCAGTAATTATGATATCATCTACATATACTATTAGTATGGCCATCTCCCCCTTCAGGTGAAATTTCAGTAAATAATGTGTGATCACTATGACTTTGGCTAAATTTTTGGTCGATTACTACTTTAGAGAATGTCTTGAACCAAGCCCGAGGTGAATGCTTCAGCCCATACAATGATTTCTTTAGCTTGCAAACTTTATCCTTATTTGCTTTATTGTTAAACCCTGGTGGAATACTCATGTACACTTTCTTAGCTAAATCTCCATTTAGAAACGCATATAGTTGATAGAGTTTCCAGTCTATATTTACTACGATAGAAAAGATGACCCGAATGGTGTTAAGTTTAGCCACTGGTGCAAATGTTTTTAAGTAATCTACTCCATATGTTTGTGTGAATCCTTTAGCTACTAACCTTGCTTTATATTTATTTATTGTTCTATTATTGTTATACTTGACTGTAAAAATCCGTTTACACTCCACTGGTTTTATAGTGGCCGAGGTGGGAGTCAGTTCCCACGTTTGATTCCTTATTAAGGCATTCATTTCTTCATTTACTGATCTCTACCATTCAGGTCGGCTTAGTGCTTTTTCTATGTTTTTTTGGGATAATCTTATCATCCAGTGAGCACACAAATGTTATAAAGTTTGAATTCAACTTTTTGTAGGACATATAATTCTTCTATAGGGTATTTAGTGCAGATAAGATTCTTAGTGCATTCCTGAGTTCTTTTTATTAGTGCAATTGGTCTATTTTCTATTTGGGCTTCATGGTCATACTCATTTGTTTCTTCTACCGAGTCTTTGGCTGTTAGCTGTATTTATTCTGGTATATCAGCTCGGCTACTGCTTTCTGGGACTTCCTGATAATTGGAGACTATGGGAGAGTTAAGTACAGGTTAGCAATTAGCATCGCCGACCTGAGGTAGTTGGTTGCCGAGCTACAGTGAGCAGCTCGGCTGAACTGCTGAGCTCGGTATAATTTGCAATTCTGAACTGGAACGAGTTTCTTTATACTATCAAATGTTGTCCAATATTCGCTAATTTTTGAATTGTTTGTTTCAGTTAATGATTTGTAGGTGACATCAAGTGTAACAAACATTCTCTTATTGGCTGGACAGTGACACTTGTAACCTTTCGTAATCCTAAATATCCTAGGAAGATGCACTAAACTGACCTAGGATCCAATTTCCTTCTAAAACTTGGCTGAATATGAACATATGTTGTACACAAAAACAGTTTGAAAAGCTCAGAGAGTAGCTTAGTATGAGGGTAATGGCTTAGAAGTATTTCTCTAGGAGTTTTAAATGACATGATTCTGGACGGCATCCTGTTTATGAGATAGGTAGCTGTAAGAAGGTCTTCACCCCATTACACTTTGGGTACATTCATTGTAAACATGAGAGCTCGAGTTACTTCAGGTGGATGCCTATTTTTCCTTTCAGAAACTCCAATCTGTTACAGGGTATAGGTGCAGATGGTTTGGTGATAAATGTCACTTTCATTCATAAATGTTTGAATGTCGCTGTCTAAATATTCATTTCCATTGTCTGACCTAAGTGTTTTAATAATACAGCCAAACTGATTTTTAATAAGTGATAGATATCTCTTCAATACTTGTCCGACCTCACTTTTATTTTTGAACAAGTATACCCATGTTACTCTAGTATGGTCATCCACAAAGGTTAGGAATCATCCTGCTCCATTGATGTTATTGACTTTAGATGGTCCCCATATATCTGAGTGAATGAGATTAAAAGGCATTAAAGACTTGTATATTTTAGCTGGATAATTTTGTTTGGTGTGTATAGCTAGTTGACAGGTCTCACAAGTAATATCTTTCGTGTCAACTGAGCTAAATAACTTTGGCATTAATCGTTTTAAATATACAAAATTGGGATGGCCTAGTCTGTTACGCCATAACAAAATTTCCCCTATACATGGACTTCTAGGGTGCAAAATACTAGAGTCTTGGTCACTTGTGAGCTCGGTTGAGCTTATTAATGCTCTGTTTTCTGACTCCAGTATGTATAGGCCTGCTATATTCCTAGCACTGCCAAGCTGAGTTGCGTTGGTAGCTAGCCGTTACCACAGCCGTTATAGTTTATTATAGATAAACAGTGACCACTGTCCAAGTGGTACAAACAACCGTTAAAAGACCTTATAAAATGGAAACAACCTTGTAAATTAAACTTTAACTTGAATGAATGTAAATTCTTTCAATCTCGACATGGTATCAGAGCTAATCTGATTCAAAATTCTTGCAAATTTTATACTTTGTTATCTGCAATTTTTCTAAAAACCCTTCAAAATGACTAAACCCTTCAGCCCGGTTGAATATACAGAAGCCACCTCCACCTCTGATCAATCCTTAAGAGTGGTGCGAGTTCCTCAACTCACTGATGATTCCTCCATTGTATCAGCCACAAACTCAATCTAGATAACTACCTCTCGTGGTCTCGAGGGGTAGAGATTTTTATCATAGGTAAGGCAAGGAGGAATACCTGTATGGAACAGTCCATGTTCCATATGAATCTGATGCAAACTTCCGAGTATGGAAGTCAGAGAACAGTATGATTATGTCCTGGCTGATACGTTATATGTAGCCAGACATTTCTGACGATTTTATGATGTATAATACTACAGCAGAGATCTGGGTTGCAGTCAAAGAGATGTATTACAAGCAGGATAACATCTCAGAGTTATATGAAATCAAAGCTCATCTTCATGAGCTTAAACAAGGCAGTCTTGTTGTCCATGAATACTACACATTACTAACAAAAGCATGACAGCAAATTGACACTTTTGAAGCTTTTGAAGCACATCAGTGGTCCTGCGTCACTGATGCTACACTCTACAAAGAAATAATAGAAAGTAAGCGAGTTTTTTGCTTCCTGGCTAGACTGAATCTAGAGTTCGACACTGCATGAAGTCGAATTTCGAGTACAAAACCATTACCAACACTGAAAGCTGTCTTTGCCAAAATAAAACACGAAGAAAGCCAGAAAAAGGTCATGATGAGAGGACCTGCAACTGTGGAGTCCTCAGCACTGCACTCTGAACAGCCAGCAGAATCCTTTGGGCTGGCTGTTAAAAGACACTGCCTCTACTGGGGGTAAAGCGTGTAAGTACTGCAAAAAGGAGGGCTATACATTCGATGACTGTTGGAAATTACTAGCAAAGCTGGTCCGAGAAGGAAAGCCATCTCTGAAGACCAGCAATGCACCCTGGAGACCACATCAAAAACCATTCGCTGCTGGACATAGTGCTGCACATCAGGTAAGTAGCACAACTCAGCCTGGAGCAGCTCGACCAAGCACAACCCACCTCAGTCCGGTCCAAGTAGCTGATGCTGAGGTGATTACAAAGGATCAGATTGCCACACATATCAATCTGCTGAACAGACAAGGGAGCCGAACTGACCTGCACCAGGCAACTATAGCAGGTTACATCCAACCAAGCTCCAGCAGTTCATGGATTATTGACTCTGGGGCTACTAATCAAATGACCAATTACACTACATTTCTAAACTCCCTAGTCTTTATTTTCTGTACCTAAGAAGGTAAAAATTAGAAATGGAATTACCTTAAATGTTGTCGGAATAGGAACTGCTATAATTAACAACAAAATCACACTGAGAGGTGTTTGGTAGGTCGGCCTTCTTATCTTGTGCTTCACTTCGTTACCTCAGCTCAACACTTCTTTATATTGTTACCTCTGGCAAATCTTAGTTTCGTGTTTCACCCAGCTCTTCTTCAGTTCAGCACGTCCATACTTGTCTTTTCTCGTCTTGGTTCCGTGCTTCACCTCAGCTCTTCTTCAGTTCAGCACGACTCTTTTCTCGTCTTGGTTACATGCTTCACGTGAGATCCTCTTCAGTTCAGCACGGCTAACTTTATCCTTCACTTCTGTCAGCTCAGCTCCGCTGACAGTTTGTCTTCTAGCACGTTGGTTGTCTAGATCAAGTTGGCTGAACTGAGTTCAGCTCGGCACATTAGTTCTGCTCAGTTAGGACTTTATTTCCACACTATCTATGGTAACATGATATAAATTTGGGGATTTGATTTAGGATTGTGATTTAATATAATCAAACTAGGATCGATCACTTCCTAAATTACAGATTTATATCCTTATCTTCTTAACAGTTTTTTTTGTTAAAGTTGTAGCTTTGAAATTTCGTTGTTTTGTTTCTGTAGCCAGCTTTGAAATTTCTTTTTCCTCTCATATATTTATTAGAGGGGGTTCCTCGTCCTGCATCGTGGCTTTGGTAGTACTCTCTTGGTGACTTTCACATCATTTTTTTTTCTTTATGACTTTTCTTGTAACGTTACAATGCATGTCACCTCAGTGAAAACCATGCGCCTACCTCAACTGCACTATATAAAATTTTATAGTAAGAGTAATTGTTTGCGAAAGCTGAAAATTATCGTATCTCATTCATCATTCTCTGTAAGATACACCGTAGGTTACATGTACATACAAGAAAGAATATTTTAAGCGAGGAAAACATAATTAAATCCCACCTATCTAATGAAACTATTGACTGCGTATATTTTCACATTAAGACCGAGACATATTACATCAAAGATAGATAACTCCCCTCAAGTTAGAGCCGAAGGACTCAAAATGACCAACCCGTGTAAAAGAACCGAAAAACAAGTAGCTCAAGAGTTTTAGCGAGTATATCGACGAGTTGTGGACTAGTACAGACATAAGATGTCTCAATAACACTGGGAAGGATATCATCTCGAACAAAATAACAATCTATTTCAATATGTTTCGTACTCTAATAAAATACCAGGTTTTACTTTATATGGACAATAGATTGTCTACTACAAAATTATAGCAGTAGAAAGAAAAATACCGAAATCAAAAAGAAGATTCTTCAACCATTTGAGCTCACATGATTAACAGAGAATCCAACTGCTGAATACGACAAAGCATTGTCCTGTCAGTCAGCCCGGTCAACGTTGGTAGGCCCCACCAATGGAAGCCCAGCCCGGTTAGTCCAGTTCTGTCCTGCCAATTCTGCTCGGCAACTTCGTCACCAGACCTTGATCAGTCCAGCTTGGCCTAGACCAACATCCCAGTAAGTCCTAGCCCAGATTCAGATCAGCTAAGGGACAAAGGGCAATACTCTTCAGCTCAGCACGTCAAAAGGATACGAGCAGATCAAGTCAGAACTTGCCTCGGTTCGGCTCAGCCAAAGCACCAAGGCCAGCACATTACAGACCAGCTCGTCTAGGTCAGCTCGGCAGAGCCCGCTTGAATAGTCTCGGGCATTCTAATCCTACCTTGGTTTCATAGCTAAACTGCTTAGGCAGTACCTTAGCTCCGCCATGGTGTGCTTAGGCAAATTCCTTCCACCTAGCAATCCTAGCCGTACAACTTGACGCATGGCAATATGTGTCTGTTGCACAAACTAGGATTGCTAGCCACGCAGCCATCTGTTTCCACATGCCAACTATGCAGAGGAAAGCTGCAAGCAACGCAGCCACCAGTCGCCGCGTGGCAGCCATGCAAGCAAGAGCTACCACCAGGGTAGCCAGGTGTCATCACCGTTCTTCTCTTGGCCATGCAGTATTCAACTTCAACATCTATAAAGAAGCACTTCCTCACCTGAAGTCAAAAAAGGTCCAAGTTCCACTCATGCTAACCTAAGCTCGGTCAGAACCTGTTCTGAGCTCATCCACACTAAACGACGACCCTCTCAAAAGAGAGCCTTTATCAGACTGCTTCAACCTCTACTTCCAACTTAAATTTATACAATTGTGTCCAAAACTAACTTGTGTATCGGAGGGTTTTTCCCAGAGCATTAGCCTTGGGCTTCTAACGTTGTCTTCCCCTTGCAAGTTCCAGAAAAGATCTTGACGAGGCACTAGCGGTGTTACTTTCAGATCATCTCTGATCCATCTGGTGAGAAACCGACCTCATCATTTTAGTGTTAGAAGGAGGACTTGAACCTCCGACTCTTTTTAAAATCACTCCTTAAATGGCCTTCTAGGTAACCAGCCTATTGTCCATCACTGGAAAGATGGATAAAAGCAATCAGAAAGGGGGTAAGAGATCTGACACCCCTCGGAGACATCCGCACTCCACTCGGCCTTAGCCGGAATAGGGATCTCCATGTCCAGCAGAATCATTAACTCCCGCTGCTGAATTCACATATGAGGAGCACGTAAGGAATATTCAATATGTGGGCCAAAACCTAAACGTGTTTCAGGCTGTGGTGAGAGAGATGAAAGGGAAAGCTCCAGTTACTAGACTTTGTGAGGTCCTTCCTAGTGACTCTCCTCAGCGAAGAGAGCGCATGTAATACTCTCTAACTCGCCCCCAGTATTATCTTGAATCTCAGGGTCAGTTTATGGCCGAGGCCAGAAGCTCGGGTCAGCGACCTAGCCGTCAGACATTTACATCCGAGCCTTTAGAAGCTTTGGCATACCACTTGAATCGCGTATAGAAAATGTTGCAGCCACTCAAGCGTGGCAGAGACGCTAACAAAGGTGCCAGAGACCAATCGCGTGAAAGATGCGCTGCTCTTAAGCGATTGGGAGGCCGAGGTAAGGAGAGAGTGACTCTGTTGGCCTCCAAGGCTCATATTTTATCCGTCATAACGAGAGAAGGCCTAGCAAGAGATCCTAAACCCCTGTCGGGTCCAATTCACAAAAGCGATCCGCAGAGGTACTGCCTTTACTACCATGACATCGGGCACGATACTGAAGACTACAGGCAGTCTACTATAGAAATTGAGCGCCTAAGCGAGCTAGGCTACTTGCAACGTTACTACAACCGGAGGTCAATGTTGTCTAACAGTCTGGATTTCATTCAGCCCCCTCCATACGAAAAGTGCCGACCTGATCATTGACGTAGGTTGCCCGAGGATAAAGATCCAGACATGGCTGGGCAGAGGCGGCGTGGCTCCGAGCACATAAGGTTGACCTAGGCAGGTCGGCCTTAAGGGAGCCAAGGGAAGCTGACAAAGTCACCTCGGCTGACCATGAACAAGTCTGGTAAAGACGCTGAGCTGAAGTAGTTTTCTGTACAGAAGTATCTGGAATTGCCGACCTGAAAGCCACTAGTCCAAGTACTCGGTGTGTATCCAGATCTTTTTGTATTTTGTGTATTTACATTATTTAATGGAAAAAGCAAGTACTTGTTCAATACTTGTTCCATATTTGCTATGGCAATTAAACTGTTCAGATATAAAGCAGGCTTATTCTGAGCATACTTAAATACTCGGGGCATGAAGTCCCCCAACAATCGCGTTTAATTCGCTTTCTTATTTAACTCAGACTCTAAGACCAGCGCAGCTTGGTACAATATTTTATCTGGCACTCTTCAACCCTCTTCAATGTGCCCGATCTCCCACGTTGGGATTCAATCATCGTATCTTACTGCTGAAAAGGTGTTCCTCGGTCTTAAGGCTTGTCAGGGGTTCACCCCGGCCCATTTATCGCCTTATGGTGAGCTCTGGCCCTAAGGCTTGTCAGGGGTTCACCTCGATCCTTTAGTCCTCTGCCTTATGGTTTTAACTGGACTCCGAATGCAACAGATCTCATGTTTTTGAAAAGATGATCCTTGGTCCTAAGGTTTGTCAGAGGTTCACCTCAGCACATTCATCCGCCTTATAGTGAGCCTCGGCCTTAAGGCTTGTCAGAGGGTCACCTTGATCTGATAGTCCGTTGCCTTACGGTTTTAAGTGGACCTATAAAGGTGTTCTTCGGTCTTAAGGCTTGTCAGGGGTTCACTCCGGCGTATTTATCCGCCTTACGGTGAGCCTCGTCCTTAAGGCTTTTTAGGGATTCATCTCGATCTATCAGTCCTCTGTCTTATAGTTTTAAGGGGACCCTAGTTCGGCAAAATGACCTAAATGGTCATCTGTATCCTCTGCCTTATGGTTTCAAAGGGATTTACATTGGCCATTTCAAGGCGGACCTCGGCCTTGGGGCTGATCAGAAGTCCACCTCGGCAAGATAAAAGCATTGTTCAGGTCTGACAAAATAGACCTTATGAAGATGATCTTAGCCTTACGGTTTATAAATTCATCTCAGAAAAACAGGTCCTTGACCTTAAAGTTCTGAAGACGGACTTGATGTAGCCGAGCTCAAAGTAAGATACGCTAAAAGACCCAAGTGGATTCACTTCGGCTGACCTCTATTCGAGCATTTCGGGCAATAGTCCTGGATATTTTTAAAAGACTTCTAGCTCAGACTTTTAGCTCAGCCTGACAATTCAACAGGTCTGTCTCTTATTCTTAAGCTAGCTCAGCCTAACTCGATAACAAGTTTATTTCTATTTAACTTTTTAAAGTTCTGCTTAAGATTTTAACGAGCCACAGGATTGTCAATGACATACTTGCCTGTTTAAAACTTCCAAGTTTTTTTAGCACAAGAAAGCCAACGTTCATACAAGAAAGATGATTTGCAAAGGCAAAGATAAAGGCAAACAAATATCCATTGATGGATTCAGAAATTACAGTTTGCTCAGAGCAGACCTATCTAAATACAAAAGAACCTAAGTCTACTCAAAGATTCCTAAGATCAGCTCCATCCTTGAACTGCGTCAGTGAACTCGTCAAATGCTAAAGGATTGTACAGCTCTGCAATCTGAGGATCTTGCTTGTCTAAGTTAGGGGCAATCTCTAAACAGACATCAATAGCTTGCGTCTGGCCAGCCTCCACGACTGAAGTCTGCATCGCCAAAAGTTTGTCTGTGAAAAACTCAGACTGCTTGAACTCAGCTATAGCTTCTGTCCGAACGCTTTCAACACGCTGCTCGAACTGCTGGCTCAAGTTAGCCTTGTCTTTCTTCTCCATCTCCAACTCCTACTGCAGAGACTCCACATGGGAACGAGCTTGGGTGGTTGTTAGCTCCAGATCGGCAACAAGTGAAAGGACAAGCCTTTAAAAGAAAGGCTCCTTTTTGGCGTTTCGAATCTCCCGCCATTAGAAACCTCAACGCCGAAAAAGTAATGATTGCCGCTTCGTTGTTTGCGCCAGCATTCACTTTTTCATTAATTACCTGATACTGCCTAATCAGAAGCAGACACGTCACCCCTTCAGCAGAGCAAAACTGACTTGAGAAGTGGGGGGTTTTTCGCAGGACATTAGCCCTGGGCCTCTAACGTTGTCTTCCCTTTGTATGTTTCAAAAAAGACCTTGGCGAGGCACTAGCGGCGTTACCTTCAGATCATCTATAATGAGAAACCGACCTCATCATCACATGTCATGAATGTCATAATACGATATCCTGCCTAAGAATGTGTAGCCGTTGGTTGTGCGTCGCAGGACAGAACAACTAAACCAATGAACATAGTGCGGAGAGTCCCTTAGACTTGCATAACTGTATAAATTGATTTATTTTGGACTTTGCAAAGAAAAGCCTAGAAGTTCATATTTCACTGCACTACATGCCAATAAATGAGATAATAATCTTTCACTTCATTTCTGCGGTCGCAGCTACAAATTTTTAGCTAAATTACCGTATGCCAATGCAATTATGTTTTAAGTTAGAATTTTAAATACGAAATACTATTATAATGAGGTAAAGAGTTTTTTATATATAACTATCCCCACTTTTCAAGTTATACATATTAGAAATTATTCAATATAGTAATTATTTACATTTTAAAAAATGTTCTTTAATATAAGCTAATCGTTTTTCACAAACAACGTCACTATTATTGGAAAAAAAAAATTATTTTTCCAAAAAGACAAAAAATAAGATAAAAAATTAAGTTAAAACTTTATTAGGACGTGTGATATATTATTATTTGAGACTTCAGATTGTAAAATGCTTGAAGTCTTGTCATAGCACTGCTATTTCCATGCTTTGTTTCTAAGGTTCATGAAAGATCCTATTCGGATTCAAATCAAGATTGCTAATAAAGATTTCTATTGACTTAAAAAAGAAAAAAAAAAAGGGGGAGATGAGATAGGATTCTCTCACCCCATGCGTCACAGCGCGACACGTGGCAGAAGGAGAGTGGTGAGGCAAGATGAGATCACCCCACCCTGCTGGTACGTGTCGCGTGGTCATGAATGGGGTCAGGAAATTTAGGGTGAGGAGATCTCATTATTTAGGAGCATTTTTGTTAGGAAAGAGAATATCTATCAGTAGCATTCAAAGAATTTCAGAAAGCTTGAGTTTAATTTTGTTCAAGGAAGCAAGAACATCTCCAATATTACTTCTTTCTTTGGGAGCCTCCTGGGCACAATTTAATGCAACATGCATTATTCTTGATAAGCACTCCATTATCAATGCATGGTGTTCTTCCTCCACTCTCTGCATCAAACCATCATCGATTATCTCTGGCAAAGCGTTCTCTATTGATTGATTTACCCAATCTTTAAGGGACATGTCACCATCGAACATCTCATCGTTGGGCCTTTTTCTTGTAAAGACTTCCATCAGCATTATTCCATAACTATAAACGTCACACTTGGTAGACAGCAATCCTTCTGAGCCATATTCTACACAAGATGTATGTTCTTTAAGTTCCTATATGTCATAGAAACAGCCTCTTGCACAAAAACTGTAAGGTAAAACTATGTATATCAGGTTACGAAGCGATTCGGAAGGAGGACCCTGTGCAAACACAGGAGCCTAATGTACTGGGAACGCTCTTTTATGCCATGGACATTTTGCTTTTGAAATTAGTTAGAGTGAAGTTGATTCTTGATGATGTTTTAACAGGAGGAATGGGTTTTTTTTTATGTGCAGAGAATAAAAAGAAAAAAGAAAATAGCTGACCTGGGGCAATGTACCCAAATGTAGCAAGTGTGTTGGTGTAGTCAATGCTTTCTTCTACTAATATTTTTGCAATGCCAAAGTCGCTTACATGGCCAACCATATCTCTGTCTATCAAAACATTGCTTGGCTTCAAATCAGAATGCACAACTGGAACCGAGTTCTCAGAATGCAGATATTGCAATGCACATGCCACATCAATCATAATGCTTAATCTTTCCATAAGTTTCAAGAAATGATTCTCCGAATGCACCCAGTTCTCAAGATTTCCGTTAGGCATGTATTCAAGTACCAGTGCCCTGAATTCCTCATTAGAACAGCTGGAAATGACTCGAGTAATGTTACGATGACGAAGATTACGCAACACTTGACATTCCACATCAAAGCTCTTAAGAGCCCTTTCTATATGTAGATTGAAAACTTTGATTGCAATAACCTGTCCATCTCTAAGTGTACCTTTGTAAACAGATCCGAAGCTTCCTTGACCAATCAAGTTTCTTTCATCATACCCTTGAGTTGCTTGCTGAAGTTCATAGTATGAAATCCTTTTTCTGCTTGCCAGTGATGACAATTCATCCTTAACGCTGATGGTAGCTTTCTTTCGATAGATTAGGTAGACAACTCCTAGTGCTGAGGCAACAATGAACGTTGGTATGACCAAAGACAGAAGGAGAATATGATGGGGATCTTTTGCCCATGATTTTCTTGGTGATAAATCATGGCAAGGTGGTACCTGGAACCTTTGCTCTCCACATAAAGCCTTATTAAAGATAAAAGATTCACTTGAGAAGTTCTCAAATGGGCCTTTGGAAGGAATCGGACCAGAAAAGTTATTATACGAAACATTAAAATGTTTTAGATATTGAAGCTTCTCTAGTGACAGGGGAATTGTGCCAGCAAATTTATTTTGGGACAGGTCTAAAGTCTCCAAAGCCAACATGTTTCCAACAGAATCAGGAATATTTCCTTCAAAATTGTTGTGTGCTACAGAAAAGTACTGCAAGTTCTGTAAATTTCCAATTGTGTTTGGAAGATCACCTGCCAGGTTATTCATTGCCAAGTTCATGCTTGTGGCAACCCTTAAATTCGCAACTTCATCTGGCAGCAAACCAATTAAGAAGTTGGAGGAAAGGTCAAGCACCAAAAGATCTTTCAGATTCCACAAACTGGCTGGGATGACAGAACTCCATCTGTTGCTATCTAGAGAGAGTTTTCTCAGGGAAGTAATGTTGCCTATACATTCAGGAATAGGTCCCGAAAACATATTTTCTGATAGATATAGTTCACCCAAACTTTGAAATGCACACAGATTGTTTGAAATAAGTCCACTCAATCTGTTCCGAGCAAATGAAACCCTTTGAAGCATTTGCATGGATATGAATGATTTTGGTAGGGATCCAGTCAATTGATTGTCATTAAGAGTTAAGCGTACCAAAGTAGTCAAGTTTCCAAGTTCAACTGGAATATGGCCTGATATGCCACAGCCATCCAGAAATAGCTGTTGAATTGTTTTTGAGACATTCCCAATAGACTCGGGGAGAATCCCATTCAAAGGATTATAACTCAAGTCGAGTGTGCTCAAGTTGCAGTTTGATAGGGTTGTGAGAAACTCCATCTTCAATGCTGAAGAGTCTTTGGTTAGTTCGTTTGAACCTAGATTCAGCTCTTCAAGAGATCCTAGATTCCCAAAGGAGAAGGGAATTGTGCCTGAGAAATGGTTTTTTGTAAGTTGGAGAGTCCTGAGTTTGGAAGAATTTGAGATCGAGGGAGGAAGAACACCATTTACTTCATTGAAGGCCATGGAATATTCTTCTAGATTGGGAAGCCCATAACCCATAGTTGATGGAAGTTTGCCAGAAAGATAGTTGATGCTGAGACCAATAATTCTCATGGTGGAGATGTTGAAGATCCCTTCTGGTATTGAACCACTGAAGCTATTATTTTCCAAGTTGAGAATTTCCAGTTTGTCTAGCTTCTCTAGCTCCATAGGTATGGCGCCTGCAACAATGGCAGCACAGAATCATAATGTGGAAGTTCTCTGAAGAGATTCATCTATACTCTTTGGCTTTTCCTGACCTTACCTCTTAGGTTGTTAACGCCTAAGTTTAGTTCAGTCAGAACTGTCAGATTGCCAATCTCTTTGGGTAAAAAACCTGCCAAAATGGTGCAATGGGTGATTAAATATGTGAATTTGAGATCACATGAATTGTAGATGAAATAAAGCAGAACTGGTTCCATCAAAAAAGTATTGTCATATTGTAATTCAAATATCTATATTGAAAATCTATATTGACAAGTCAACTGTGACAATATTTATAGTGTGCAGGGCCTAGTTTAGAATTCTAAGATGGTAAAGGATTCATGTGAGGGAGCTTGTATAGCATTGAGTATCACACCGGCCTTTATTACGTATAATATAAGGGTTCTGAAACTTTCACAATAACAACAACACTACCCTCATTGTCTTAGAGGTTCCCGACTATGGCGGGTAAAGGGGGTCGGGTGTATACAATCTTATCTATGTGTTAGAAACACACCGAAGTTGTTTCTCGAAGACCCATAATGAAAATTGCGTCAGGTAGTGTCGATCGACTGTTACTTCACAATATAAGAAGCACAATCAATTTAGTGAGTCATTTTGCTTTATTCTATCATATTCCAAAGTCAAAAAAGAGTGTGTACTAACTTCATGTAAATAGAAAATCAAGAGTTCTCAAAGTAAAATCGATAATCATGGTCCATTTCCACGACTGTCGCATTTCATTCTGTTTCAATTTATGCAATACGTAGTTGAAGGAAAGTTATACACAAATTAAAAAAAGAATTAGAAATCTTTTATAATTCTAGTGAGATGCTGTAGAATTCATGGGAGAGAGCCTCTATTGAAATTGACAATCAAAATGGCATGCAGGAAATAGATGTTGAATTTGTTAATTTACTGACCATACCTGTGAGTTGATTAGTGGCTAATCCTAGATATGTGAGCATTTTCAGATTTCCAATCTGTGTTGGTATGGCACCTGCAGAAAGATGCAGTGGGTAAAGAAAAATGTAAATATAGAATCCACATCAAATGCAATTGAAACAGAAATATTTCAAAATTGTAATGAAATGCTACAGAATTCTTGAGGAGTGCTTCACACTGGCCAAGTGGAATGCGTATAAAAATGCAACCTCAGTTCAGAGAATTTGCCACTGTGAATTTCGACTACATACCTGTTAGGTGGTTATTAAATACGAATAGATCCGTGAGCATTGTTAGATTTCCAATCTCTTTGGGTATAACACCTGCAAAAATGGTGTAGTGGGTGAAAAAGTTGCGAATTTGAAAAAAATATAAGAAGGTATAGGATTATGTCATCTACGCTGGTAGATGTAGAGTCGGGGGCCTCACTAGAAGCAAATTTTCTATCTTTTGAGATGGAGGTATTGTTTGCATGGCTCTCTCCCTCCCCAAACCCTAGCGGTAGCTTTTGTTGTTGTTGAAATATATTGGGTATGGTGGTTCTTGTTGTAAGAGGGTATAGGATTCAAGGGAGATTGCTTTTTTATTGCAATTTATCATCAAAATGGCATACAGGGAATGTGTAAGAAAACGCAGGATCACTCCATAGACTTTGGCTGTGTGAAGTTGCTGACCATACCTCTTAGGTTGTTATTAGCTAATGCTAGATATACGAGCATTTTTAGATTTCCAATCCCTGTTGGTATGGCACCTGCAAAAAGGTGCAGTAAGTGAAGAAAAATGTCAATATGAACCCACATGAAATGCAATTGAAATAGAAACATTTTAAAATTGTTATGAGATTCAAATAAAATTCTTGTGGATTGCAATTCATTATCACACTGTTGCAATTACTTCACAGATAAAATGACCAACATGGCAAAATTGTTATAGCAGACTTTAATGTAAGACAGTGCAGAGTACCTAGAAAACTATCATAATGATTTACTTGTGTTTTAATTTATGAAGAAAGTGAACAACATAAAAGTCCAGTTTTAACCAATCTAGGAAATGTCACTAATTTTACGGTAGTCCAAAAGCAATTACGTAACATCTTAATAGTTATTCCACATTCAATAAAGCACTGGCTTGTCAAGATGGAATCCTATGTTATCTACATGATTGGTGGAAAGCGGGAGGTCACCCCCAAATGTCACTCTCTTATTGGTCACGGAGTAACTACTAGAATAACATACGAAAAGACATTAATCCTCTTGCTCTTTGTAGTGGAAACATGATAGTTTTTTCTTTACCTGTCAGATTATTGTTGTAAACTGCTAGATGTCTAAGCTTTGTTAAGTTGCCAATCTCTTCAGGAATGATCCCTGGAAACGAATGTTCAAACTGAGTCATTGATCACCTTGAAAAGATACTTAGATGGATTTGAACTGAGTCTACCTTGGAACATATTGGCTGGTAATTCAAGAACCTCAAGCCCTTTCAAATTGCAAAGCTCCTTTGGCATAAGCCCACTAAAATTATTGTAACCCAAGAATAGCTCTTGAAGCTCCAAACACTGAGAGACTGCTGATAGTACCGAGCCGTGCAAGCTGTTATGTGACAGGCTAAGAGTATTGAGCTTCTGTAGGCCAAAACACATACTATCTGGTAGTTCCCCTGACAGAAAATTGTAACTAAAAGAAACCCTTTTCAAGGAGGAAATATTAAAGATTCCAAATGGGATAGAACCCGATAATTGATTCAAATCGAAGAACAAGACCTTTAAATTGGACATGTTGGATATGGAGGTGGGTATAGAACCAGTGAAGCTGTTGTTTGAAAGGTATAAATATTCAAGCTGATTAAGACGATGGATCCAAAATGGGATTTCTCCTGTGAGTGCATTAGCACTCAAGTTTAGCACTTTCAACCTGTGCAAGCCAGCTAATTCATGGGGCAAACCACCATTGAAATTGTTTCCACTCAGGTCCAGAACAACAAGGAATGAAATGTTACCCACCTGTGGAGGTATAGTTCCGTGAAGATCCATTTTGGAGATATTTAACTCCCTGACTCTATAATGGCGCGAGCCGCAAGTGACTCCAATCCAATTGCAAACTGGAGATTCGGCGGACCAGTTCGTCACCAATACATGGTTCGGCCCAAAAGAGATGTGATCTCTAATGGCAAGAAGAGCTTTTCGATCTGTAGAAATACTTCTCTTGGCAATGGCAACAGAAGTGAAGAGACTAAGCCTGAAAAGAAGAGTAAAATGAATATAGAGAAACAATGATTTATCCATTTGCATAATGGAAAACAAGAAGATCACTTGCAAGCTTCAGTTGCTTTCAAAAGCGTGCTTGATGACAGTAATGTGTTTGCCAAGTGTGTATTGATCATTTCGCATATGAGACTTTTTCTTTGTTTTAATTTTCTAAGTGTATGTTGATGGTTTCACATCATTATGTTATATTTGTTGGAAAAGTACTTAAAAGTACTTTAAATCTTGTGATCCAACTTTGTATAGGAGATTGGATGAAGTTTGGAGTGTTTTATGAAGAATGGAAGGAAATGGGGGCGTTCCAAACACTTTAAGCGCCTAATGTAGGCGTTCGAAGTGTTCTGGAATACTTCCAGACACTTGAAGCGCCTAATGTAGGCGTTCGAAGTGTTCGGGAACACTTCCAGAACACTTCGAACGCCTTGTATAGGCGTTCAATGTGACATGAAGCGCCTAATGTAATTTTGTACAGTCGTTCGAAGTGACATTAGGCGCCTAATGTGTCGTTCGAAGTGACATTAGGCGCCTAATGTGACCCGACTGTTCACAAAAGATGCATCTTCTTCTCCAAATGACATCTCCTTTCATATTGAACGTCCATAACCGATCCATGGAGGAAAAATCTGCAGAAAAAGGGTCTTTTGAACTTGTATCAAAGCCTATAAATAGTAGGCTTTGCTATCTTCAAAATATATATGAAAAACTCTTGAATTCTTGTGAAAAAAAATTTCTGCAGCATTCTTCTTCTACCTTTCACTATCATTCTCTTCTACTAAACAAGTTCAATACTTTCTCTCTAAGAGCAATAGAAAGGAAGTAAGCCGTTATATCTTGGGAAGCATTTGCTAGAAGTATACCTTGCTCTTTGGTATAGGCAAAATTGCTTTAAGGACAGTGACAATCCGTCACGTCTCGGCTGTTCTACAATTTTGTGTTGCCAATATTCTTTGCAATTTTCCAACAATCTTAAAGCAATTTCTGAATATGGCAACTAGACATGCACCAGTTCCCGATATGTCAAAGATGGAGCCATTTGATGGCAAGTTCTTCAAGCGTTGGGCAGCAAAGGTGATGTTTTTCTTGGAGATGATTTCTGTTTTGTATGTGCTTTCCAAAGACAGGCCAACAGATGAAACAGAAGGCAAAAAGTATGATGCTGACAATACTACGTGTAGAGGACACATTCTGCACTTTCTCTCCAACTCTCTATTTGACATTTATGTCAAATTTACGTCAGCGAAGGATATTTGGGCAGCACTTCAGAACAAATATGGTTCTGAAGATGTTGGCAAACGAAAATATGTGGTCAGCGAGTTTCTGAAGTTCCAAATGGTGGACCACATACCGATTAATGATCAAATCCACCAATATCAACAGTTGGTGGATAACATGGAGCAAGAAGGCATCAAAGTTGATGAAACTTTTCAAGCAGCCTCCTTGTTAGAAAAGCTACCTTCTTCTTGGAGCAAATACAAGAAGAGAGGTAAGCATGATGATGCCAAGTTGACCTTGGATGCAGTCATCAAGCACATTCGCATTGAAGAGAATAATCGGCTTGATGACAATGGACGAGATGAAAGGAACTCTCAAGCGAACGTGGTGGAGCACAAACCCAAGAAACAAAAGACTCAGCACAGTGGTAAAGGTAAGACATTTGTGCAGGGACAAGGACAGAAGAAGATGAAAGGCGCGTGCTGGGTGTGCGGAAAGCTGGGACATAGAGCAGCCAAGTGCAACCAGCGGAGAGGCCAGCCAGCAATCAAGCACATCTTGTGGAGTCTACAAAAACAAATGACGAAGTCATTGCTGCGGTCGTCTTATCTAAGGTAAACCTTGTCGGTAGTGCTTCGGAATAGGTGGTAGACACTGGGGCTACCAAGCACATTGCTACCAGTAAGGATCTATTTTTTGAATATCAAGAAATAGATGATGGCGAGCAAGTTTTCTTGGGAGATGCACATGGTATCAAGGTTCTTGATAAAGGAAAGGTGCTCTTCAAGTTGACTTCTGGCAAGAGACTGGAGTTAAACAATGTGTTGCATGTTCCTGCGATGCGTAGGAACTTGATTTCCAGAGTACTACTGAACAAGGCTAACATTAAACTTGTTCTTGAGTCTGATAAGCTTATACTTTCTAGAAATGGGGAGTTTGTCGGGAAAGGTTATTGCTCCGGGGGTTTACTTGTATTAGATGTTGTGTGTATTATGAATAATAAGAATGCATCTAGTTCTGTTTACGTTGTTGACTCTTTGAATATTTGGCATGCAAGATTAGGACATGTTAATAAAGATGCATTAAAAAGACTAAAGTTCACCAACCTAATCTCGTATGTATGTGAAGATGACTTTGGAAAGTGTGAGTTTTGTGTAGAAGAAAAACATCACAAGAAGTCGTTTAAATCTCTTGAAAGAACAACAGATAAGTTGGAACTCATACATAGTGATCTTGGTGACTTTAGAGGTTATATAAGTAAAGGTGGTAAAAAGTATTACATAACTTTTATTGATGATTTCACTAGATACACTAGAGTTTACTTGCTAGCACATAAAGACGAATCTGAAAGCATGTTCATCAGGTATAAAAATGAAGTTGAAAATCAACTAGACAGGAAAATTAAAAGATTGAGGACGGATAGGAGTGGTGAGTATAATGTGTTATCTTTACAAAGGTTTTGTGAAGATAATGGAATTATACATGAATTCACTCCTCCTTACACACCTCAATCTAACGGAGTCGCTGAAAGAAAAAATAGAACACTCAAGGATATGATGAATGCTATGCTTATAAGTTCAGGTTTGCCTAACAATATGTGGGGAGAGGCAATCCTTTCGGCATGTCATATCTTGAATAGAATCCCACATAAAAAGACCAATAAAACTCCTTATGAACTTTGGAGAGGTTACGCACCTAACTTGAATTACTTCAAAGTGTGGGGGTGCTTAGCCAAGGTTGGTATGCCAGAGTTCAAAAGAAGTAAAATTGGTCCTAAGACTAATGATTGTGTTTTCATAGGATATGCTCAAAATAGTGCTGCATATAGATTCATGTTGGTTGATAATGGTTCTATCGTTGAATCTAAGAATGCTGAGTTTTTTGAGCATATTTTTCCTATGAAGAAAGAGTCATTAGTTAGTCCTAAATTTGAAAAAGGTGAGTCTAGCAAAACGTCTAGTAATGACACGTCACCTAGAAGAAGTAAGAGAAAAAGAGTAGAAAAGTCTTTTGGAAATGACTTTGTTACTGCATTCATTTTAGAAAATGACCCGACTACATATCAAGAAGCGGTAATGTCTATAGATTCTAAGTTTTGGAAAGAGGCTATCAATAGCGAACTTGAATCTATACTTAGCAATAATACTTGGGAGCTCGTAGACTTGCCTAGAGGTTGTAAACCTATCAGTTGTAAATGGGTCTTTAGAAAGAAACTAAAGGCGGACGGTACAATTGATAAGTTTAAGGCTAGGCTTGTGGCTAAAGGATTTACCCAACAAGAAGGAATAGATTTCTTTGACACCTATTCTCCTGTTGCTAGGATTACCTCCATTAGAGTGTTAATAGCTTTAGCTTCCATTTATAAGTTAGTTGTACATCAAATGGATGTTAAAACAGCGTTTTTAAATGGAGATTTAGAAGAAGAAATTTACATGAAGCAACCCGAAGGGATGATAGCTAGAGGACGAGAGCATAAAGTTTGTCGGTTGAAAAAGTCTTTATATGGACTAAAACAAGCACCTAAGCAATGGCATGAGAAGTTTGATAATGCCATGTTGTCTAATGGATATGTTGTAAATGAAAGTGATAGATGCATTTACAGTAAATTTGAGAATCTTGATGGTGTTATTGTTTGTTTATATGTTGATGATTTGTTAATATTTGGTACAAGTCTTGATGTTGTAAATAGTACTAAAGCGTTTCTATCATCTGTTTTTGAGATGAAAGACATGGGAAAAGCAGATTTAATTCTTGGTCTTAGATTGATAGAAAAATGTGGGGGTTATATGCTTTCTCAATCTCATTATGTTGAAAAGATTTTGAGGAAATTTAATCATTATGATGTCAAGCCTGTTAGTACCCCATATGATGCATCTATAAGATTGGAAAAGAATAAACGTGATGGTGTGTCTCAGTGCGAGTATGCAAAGATCATTGGTAGTGTCATGTATCTCATGAATTGTACTAGGCCAGATATTGCATACTCAGTTAATCGTTTGGCTAGATATACTCATAGTCCAAGTAAAGAGCATTGGGATGCTTTGAAACGACTATTGAGATATCTAAGGGGTACTATGGACTTAGGACTTACCTTTACCGGTAGTCCTGCAGTTCTAGAAGGTTATTGTGATGCTAACTGGGTCACAGATAACGATGAAATAAACTCCACCAGCGGGTATGTGTTTACTTTGGGTGGTGGTGCCATTTCATGGAAATCCTCTAAACAAACTTGTAAAGCTAAATCAATAATGGAATCTGAATTTGTTGCTTTAGAACTTGCTTGTTCAGAGGCGGAATGGTTAAGGAATTTACTAGTTGATATTCCTTTGTGGACTAAGCCTATGCCGTCTGTTTTTGTTCATTGTGACTCACAGGCAGCTATTGCTCGAACAAGGAACAAAATATATAATGGAAAGAGCCGGCATATCCGTTTGAGGCACAATATTGTGCGTGACTTGATTAGTTCTGGGGTGGTTAACTTGGAATACATAAAAACCGAGTTAAACCTGGCGGATCCCTTAACTAAAGGGTTGAACCGAAAAATGGTTCTTCAAACATCGAGAGGAATGGGACTTGTTCCGTTGGATGTGAATTCTCTATGACAGGAACTCAACTCACTATTAGTAGAGATCCTACAAACGGAGTTCAATGTGGTAAAAACACGTCATAGAAGAGTTCTGTTAAGTACTATCACATATGTCCCTTCCTATGTTGATGTTCGAGGATAGTACTCACTGCATGTTTGAGGGTGAGATGTAAATCTCTTAATGGATAATTCATAGCCATCAAGGATGGTGGTGTGTTGCAGTACACACTTGATGAATATCACCTATATAAGTGTGGAAGTGGGGCCGCTTTCTATGAGAGCCTGGAAAACTCTCTAGAGCGCTTATGAATCCTGGGATTGGGTGCAGGGCCTTTAATGCACCACACCGCGAACTTGTAAGAAGTTAGATAATGGCATGTCATTTGTGTGTTCATATAAACAGTAGTGAAATATGTGGTTCAAGACGGCTGTCACCCTATTTCCGTTTATATAACTGCAAATTGTACTACCGGCCAGTTCAAGACGTTTGTCACTGCTCCGTTATGTGTCATTATCTTCGTTTGATAGTGAAAAGATTGGTTTATGTTCGTTCGTTTGAAACTATACAAGCTTGGATCATGTGGGGGATTGTTGGAAAAGTACTTAAAAGTACTTTAAATCTTGTGATCCAACCTTGTATAGGAGATTGGATGAAGTTTGGAGTGTTTTATGAAGAATGGAAGGAAATGGGGGCGTTCCAAACACTTTAAGCGCCTAATGTAGGCGTTCGAAGTGTTCTGGAATACTTCCAGACACTTGAAGCGCCTAATGTAGGCGTTCGAAGTGTTCGGGAACACTTCCAGAACACTTCGAACGCCTTGTATAGGCGTTCAATGTGACATGAAGCGCCTAATGTAATTTTGTACAGTCGTTCGAAGTGACATTAGGCGCCTAATGTGTCGTTCGAAGTGACATTAGGCGCCTAATGTGACCCGACTGTTCACAAAAGATGCATCTTCTTCTCCAAATGACATCTCCTTTCATATTGAACGTCCATAACCGATCCATGGAGGAAAAATCTGCAGAAAAAGGGTCTTTTGAACTTGTCTCAAAGCCTATAAATAGTAGGCTTTGCTATCTTCAAAATATATATGAAAAACTCTTGAATTCTTGTGAAAAAAAATTTCTGCAGCATTCTTCTTCTACCTTTCACTATCATTCTCTTCTACTAAACAAGTTCAATACTTTCTCTCTAAGAGCAATAGAAAGGAAGTAAGCCGTTATATCTTGGGAAGCATTTGCTAGAAGTATACCTTGCTCTTTGGTATAGACAAAATTGCTTTAAGGACAGTGACAATCCGTCACGTCTCGGCTATTCTACAATTTTGTGTTGCCAATATTTTTTGCAATTTTCCAACAATATTTCTTGATAATTATAATATAAACCCATCAGCTCGATGTTGCTACTAATATTGATTTTCTGTTTCAATTTATTGTTGATAATATTGTCCACGAATTTGAGAAAAAATATGTCTTCAAGTTTTGATTAGATATGAATCTCATTCTCATATAACTTATTTATTTTTTTCTCAAATTGGCTAATGTATCAACATTTATCAAATGGCTTGTCACACGGCACCTAATATGCATTCTATACATTTCATTTATCAAAATAGCAAATTAGTAAGTTGACGTGACATGCTGTTGATGGAAACGTTAAATATGTACTCGTTTATGAACGATTAATACTTGGAGCAAAAGGTGAAATCTCTCACTTCGGAGGTCTACCGTCTCAGCTCTAAGAAACATGTGTAGAGGATGCAAATCAACAGGCCAGCGACTTCCTAGATTGTGTGATATGTTACGCAGTGACCCACACAAGGTTTCCCCCGCAAACCAGATCTTCGGCTTGATAACAGATGAACACACACTGTACGTGTCTCTGGAATCGAACTATTGATCTCTTAGAGCAAATCACAACTCAATTAACAACTGAACTATGCCCTAGAGATATGAACGGGTAATACTAAAACTCTATAATTGTGTATCGCCGTACTAACTACAAAGCAATACCCGTCATCATTTGAGATTCCTATGATAAACGTTCCACTACTTTTTTAATAGGATGTTAAATGAACTAAGCTGTTTACGGATAGTTCAAGTTCGTTTTTAAATTTAATTAAACTAGTCAAGTTCGAACATTTAATTGGACTCGTTCATTAAAAGAGTCAAACTGTTTACAAACTATTTATCTTGTTTAAAGAGTTATAGCGTTTTCGAGCCAAACTCAAACAAATGTTTAAACTCTTTAAACTAAACAAGTCAAGCCAAACTTTTTGTTTACCTAAACGAATCTAAATTTGAAAACTCACTATTCGATTTGGTTCAATTCGTTTACGGTCCTATTTCTTTAACAAATTACTTCAAGCTCTGAAATTAAATTAATGAACTCAAGTAAAACTAACATTTGTTCAATGCCCTCACTTTCTAATATATCTTACATCAGTCCTTTTCAGCAAGACTCTCTGGTCAAGTCTGCACCCTTTTCTACGGGCAATCTTTTTCTGCCATTTGTGGTCTTCCTTCAATGACTTATGTTACATGGAAGCCCACAGGGACGGAAGGAGAAAAATCAAACACGTGAAAGAAGACTTTATAAATCTTTAAAAATAAAAAAAAATGCTTTATAACATAGGTTTCACCCAAAAAAAACAAAATTGCGATGAGTAAATTGCAGTTATCACCCAAACGTTTGTCACATTTTCCAGTTAACATTTAATCGTTTCGAAACCTCAGTTGGCATCCAAACGTGGTCAAAATTGATTCAATTAACACCAAATTACCGGCTGCGACCTTTGACTTTTTAAATGAAACCGTTGACTGACTCATTTAACATTGAAATACCAATTTTACTCCTGAATTTATGTAATTGGCGGTAAAATGTGTCAACCGTCTGATTCTTGCACCATTTCCCCCCATTTCCCCTCCGACTTTATCCCTCCCACCTGTATTGATTAGTATGAAGCAGCTTCCTGGCACCAAAAATGGCGGACTCTTTAGTCTTCACCTCGTAAAGCTCATATTCTCCATCAACTCTCACCCCATTAAAATGATTCCTAACATCAACCACAACCACCTGAAAAAACCTCGTGAACACACTAAATCCGGTACCGATATTTCTTAAATCCGGTATCCCACCACGACTTTAGGCTTCTGATACCGATATTTCTTAAATCCGGCACCAAGAATCAAAATCGAACACAACGCCGCCACCGTCAGAACCCCAAATCCCCAGCCCCACCCTTTCTTCTGCTGAATATAAACCAAACTGTTAATCCCAAAAGCGCCCCTGTGTTAATTGCGAAGAAGAACCAATTGAAGAAGGAGTATTTCTTTTTGGCTTCTTTTTCGTCGGATTCGTCGAATTGGTCGGCGCCGAAGCTAGAGACGCATGGCTTTATGCCGCCGGTGCCGAGGGCAATGAGAGAGAGGGCTATGTAAAGGAAGGTTGTTTGGTGCGTGGTGGCTGGTAGGGGAATGCATTTGGCTGCCGGTGATGGGATGCATGACGGTGGTCGGAGGCTGTCGATGGAGGCTGATAGTGTTACTAACACCATTCTCTGTTACACATTATGGAAATATTCGAAGATTGGTCATGTTCAATTAAATAGGCGATTTTCCCTCTAGGTCATTCTGGAATCGTTTGATGCATCTCTGTATACAGATAACTCACCATGAAACTGTAGGGGAAGTGGATGACGTTGATTTTGGGGAGAAACTTTATTTTGCGCTAAAATTTGATGAAAGTGTTAATTGAATCAATTTTGACCACGTTTGGATGCCAACTGAGGTTTCGGAACGATTAAATGCTAACTGGAAAATGTGACAAACGTCTGGGTGCTAACTGCAATTTACTCAAATTGCGATTAATCCGTCAGTATCTTGGATTTCCGGATTTTTTACCTAAAATGCTAATATATTAATTAGAAAATCAAAATATCAAGGGGATGCAATCCCGTCCTGATTGTAGTTCAACGTGATAACGTACATGTATTGTTTAATAATGTAAAGCAATTTTAAATAATAGCAACAGCGCCTAAGTCTAAAATGTGATGGTAGAACTTATACATCACTTTATATACATGAGTGCAAATTATATGTGTTACATCCCTAGATACAAAATGATCTCCTTCAAAAATGCATCTGTTCTGAGCTTGCTATATATGATACACCGTGGCAGAAAGACAATTTTTGCCGTCTTGGCTCTCAGAGTTTTTCCTTTGAGTCTACACGAGCTCCACACCAGTAGTTTGCTGATGGAGCTAAGTCTTCGTGTAGAGAGATGGTTAGCTAAACTTGTCTGGCTAACGGTCCTGACTAATATTTTTATAAAATTAACTGATCAATTAGGGACGATATTTTTTATATACTTTTGACAGATTATATCTACCAGTTTTCGATACATGCTACGATGAATTTTGACTATCATGCTGACAGATGTAAGATGGAATTTGACCTATTTTCTACACAAATATTGACGGGATGTACTGACAAATTTTAGGAGGGATACGTCGACATAGTTTCATCGAAGTGTTGGAAGTTATACTATCGAATTTTAAAAGATTCTTTAGACAAATCATTGTTGAAAAATTCATGTAAGTTTTAGATAGGATATCTAGAGATATTGTAGATTAATTTTCGACGAACTCTTACAACAATTTTATGATATGCGTCGTTAGTGCACCAAATAAGTATATAAGGTTCCTCTCTAACCAGCAGATATGAGAATAGATGTCAATCCTAATGAAAGTTGTTTATGCTCCAATTACATTGACAAACTCACGGACTAATTACTTCAAACTAGCCAAAGGTGGTTATTGTGCGAACGGCTGAACAGATGAGAAAAATAATAATAATAATTTGTGAACAGATGGTGGTTTATTAGAGATCACAAAATATAAGATCTTTGACTTTTTTTAAAGATCAATTGAGCAATTAAGCAGTTTTGTAAGATCTTTGACGAATCGAGGAAAAAAAAAGTGATTGATCAAGACCGTACTCTTGGTCAAAAAAGGCAGAACCATTTCCTCTTGAAATGTGAACAAGAAAAGTGACGGTCAAGACAATGCTCTTGATCAAAAAGACACCACCCTTTCTTTTTAAAATTTTTGGCAGGTCGATGTGTACTTATTTTGACAAGGTCTCAAGCAGCAATTGGAATAGGAAATGGTACTGATTTTCGTCACTTTCCTTACATATAAATTGACAACATTTATAAAGAGGAAGACACACAAAATGAGAAGCAGTTCAAGAGATTTTTGTGAGAGGTTTGTGAGTGAAAGAAGATAGTGAGAGGAAAACGGAGTTGTTGGATTATACTAATTCGATATAAGAAAATATTGAATGTTTGGATTCTCTTGTATTTCTCAATTTTAAGTCTAAACTTAAGTTGTCATTTGTATTTCTATTATTTCAAATAGTGGAAATTAATCTCACTGCCCACGGTATATTTTCGTCCATAGAGAGAGAGAGGGTTTTCTACGTAAATTATGATGTTCACTTTTACTGCTATTCATCTCGCTGTACATTATTGTCATACTCAACTATTCTATTATGTAGTAAATTAATATTTACGGTTTTATTCCGCTTAGAATCGGATTATTATTCCTAACTAGTGATATCAAACCGAGGTTATTTGGTTCTTGATTTTTTCGAGGCAGAGATGGAATTCAACGTGACAAAATTCTGTGGAGATGGATTTTCGACATGGAAGAAAACAATGAAGGTTTACCTTATACAACAAGGTGATCATAAAGCTCTTTATGTCAAAGATAAAAAAGCAAAAAAAAACATAAAAGATGATGATTGGCAAGACGTGAATGATAAGATCGCAAGTGAAATCCGCTTGCACTTGTCTGACGAAGTCCTGAACAACGTAGACAAAAACGACTAAGCCATAGAGATTTGAACAAAACTAGAAAGCTTGTACATGTCCAAAATGATGAGAAATAAACTGTCTCTTAAGGAGCAGCTTTACACACTCCAAATAAGCGAATGTACAAATTTTTTGTCCTATCAAAATGATTTCATGGATTCATATCTCAAATGGCGAGTCTAGGTGTTACTATGGAAGACAAGGACAAGATGATCATGCTCTTGAGTTCACTTCCATCCTCTTTCAATGGTTTAACAACCACTTTACTTCACGGTAAGGATACAGTCACATAGAAAGAGATCACATTATGTAGCACACCGGCCCGGACAGCGGACCCGAACTGGTGCATCCGTCGTAGCCTACTAAGAGGACTACCAGACGTCATTACTCTCACATACGCATCATCGCTGACATAAGAGAGATAAGCGCAGAGACACGTGCAAATCAAAATCTAAATCAATCAAATCTGTATTCCCAAAAGCATAGGCAAATAAAACTATTTATGGACTGTAGCGTCCCGGCCCGATACTGTCATCGGAACCAGTGCACCCGCAGTAGCCTACTACGAGGACTACGAAGCGCCAAAGCAGATCAAGCATACATCATTCATGACGTAAGATAAATCAGCGGAAATGTCGTAAAATTTAAAACTTCACCAACATTAATGTAACCAGAACAATACAGCGGAAATAAAAGGCGTTTGATCAACTGTCTAACATATCCTCCAGTACAACATAATAAACATTGAGTTTTCCAACTTAAAGAGAGTAATCAAGCATCTATCTACTTCCATGACCATCATCCCATTGAGCCCACTCGCCATCGTCTTCGAAAAATATCATTTCGTATTCTGGCTCATCTGAAAAGGAAATGGAGTATCTGTTCTTAGCGAAAATATCGCCAGCAAGTAACTCATCTATACACGTTACGGGATCACACACGACGAGTCAACAGTGTATAAGTTATTGCCCAAAATAAGGTGTTCGGGTTAACAAATAGCATCTTTATAACAATTCCTCAAAATAGATAAATCACATAAATGATACACGGATACGAGAACAAACATGTAACTAAAATAACATACCACATAAACAGAACATACGCTAGTCACATTTCTTGCATGTCAAATCTTATGCTTCGTGTATCATGATGCATGTGCTTCTTTAAAACCACACACAACACCCATGCATATGTCTTCTTTCGTAAACATGTCGTGCGTGTCATTTCACAAAACGTTTCATAACCTTTCATATCATATTCTTCGCATAGCAGAACTTTATACCCTGTGGGTGATCAGTCCACAGCAAACAGAACTTTATACCCCGTGCTGAAAGGTCCTCAGCCCCATAACATATAACTTTATACCCCGTGCTAATAGGTCCACGGCCCCATTACATATATCATATATCCGTGCTGATAGGTCCACGGCCCCATTACATATATCATATATCCGTGCTGATAGGTCCACGGCCCCATGAAATACTTTATACCCTGCTGTTGATTCACAGGTCACGCTTTTATACCCTGCTTTGGCAAGCGTGACTTTTATACCCTGCGATCAACCAGCAGCCATAGTTTGCCTTTCGAAAACTTAAATCTTTTCTTGTAAATACATGTTCTTTCGCAAATCAATTCTCAAGTCAAATGCAAGTGCTCATGTCATGATGCAGGATGCTCATGCAACTTCGTATCAAACATGTAACACACACACACATCTTACATATCAAGGATACGGTCTTGCACCTCAAACACTCCATGTTCGTATCTTTCCAAGTCCGTTCGTCTCACCAATTCACTTGGGATTCAATCTTATTCTTACTTAGTCAAACTTACCATCTATTCCTCAATTACACCTCAAATACCCTTGCATTTTATGTTCAAAAGAAGTGTATAGAGTTACTACACATACATAGGGCGCCTAATGGGTCAAAAAGACTTCCAGTATACTTGGAACGCCACATGAGGCGCCTAAAGTGGACATGAAGTGCCTATTCTAGGCGTTCGAAGTGTTCGGGGATGTGCCGTATACATCGAACGCCTAATGTAGGTGTTCGAAGTGTACGGGGATGCACTGGGACACATTGAACGCCTACATTAGGCGCCTAATGTGACTTGAAGCACCTAATGTAGGTGTTCGAAATGTTCTGACGATTCAGAACTGCAGTTTTTCTGCAGTAACTTCTTTCCATCACCTTCCTCCTTCAACCCTTTTATGTTTACACTTCAAGATCCATCTTAGCACCTGGATTCATCACACTTAACACACAACTAACATGAGTTGATTCTAAACACGTAAAGTAGTGTCCATCCTAAGCCTTCTATCACCCACAACCTCCAATATATCTCTTCAAACTTTTCAACACAACAAGTCTACAACAATGACATCTTCAATCCTTCAACCTTCTGCAAATGCGCTCAAAACACTTAAGATGTACGTAATGAACTCAAGAACTTATGCCAAACGATAAACACATTACGAATAACACCTTTATGGGCATATTTATCAACAAAGATCACAATGTAACCATTTTCAGAAATTGACCCAAAGAACATGACTCTACACCATCAACAACAACAACAATTACACATAGTAAAGCATTTAACATAAACAAACCAAAGCTACTAATGTGTGATCCAAGTTTTCTCTTTGTAAGAACATAGGGCCTAAGGTAACAAAATTTGCATAAAGTGTATAGAAAGATTACTTGCCTTTATTTCTAGTTAGTCTTACGAATGTACTGCAGAATTTCGGTAAAGATTGCACCTAGGTTAGCCCTCTTCTCCTTCTCGTTTTCTTCTTTCTCTTCTCTTTTCTTTCTTAGACGGTTTTCTTCCTCTCCCTTTTTGTCTCCTAACCTGCGGCTGATTAAGGGAAGTTATACAAATATCGTGTAACTTCCCCCACATATAGTTGGGGCAAAATTTAGCCAAATTCCCTTAATTTCCACTTTTGTCTATTTCCCCCCTCATATTTTGCTTTAACTACACTTCGTACCCTATACATTTAATGAACTCACATTTTAAATTGTTTTCTAATTATTAAAGCCGGACTAAAAAAAATACGGGATATGACATTCCACCCCCTTACAAAAAGTTTCGTCCTCGAAACTTACGTACCTTAACTGAAGAGTTGAGGATACTTCTCCCGCATTTGTTCTTCGAGTTCCCAAGTGGCCTCACGTTCCGTGTGATTACTCCACTGCACCTTCACATAAGGGATCACCCGTTTCCTCAACACTTGGTCCTTCTGGTCTACGATCTTCACCAGTATCTCTTCATATGTAACATCGCCTTGGAGTTCCAAAGGTTGGGCTTCAAGCACATGGCTTGGATCCGTCACGTACTTCCTTAGTTATGATACGTGAAATACGTTGTGAACTTGTGCCAACACCGGCGGTAACGCCAACCTATATGCTAAGGCTCCTACTTTCTCCAGTATCTCATAGGGACCAATAAAACGGGGAATTAACTTGCCTTTGACTCCAAACCTCATAATGCCCTTCGTAGGTGATACTCTCAAATAAACTTTCTCACCCACATTAAATTCCAATGGTCGCCGTTTGAAATCTGCCCAACTTTTGTTGCAATCCTGGGCCGCCTTGAGTCTTTTCCGAATGATTTTCACCTTTTCTAGCATATTCTCCAATAGCTCAGGTCCGGTGATGGTCCTCACGCCTACTTTGTCCCAATAAACCGGGGACCTACACTTCTTTTCATACAAAGCTTCAAAAGGAGCCATGTCAATTGTGCTGTGGTAACTGTTGTTATAAGAAACCTCCATTAGCTTTACCATTCCATCCCAACTCCCTTTAAAATCCAAAACGCAAGCCCTTAGCATATCTTCCAAGGTCTGAATAGTCCGCTCGGACTGTCCATCGGTTTGGGGATGATACGCCGTACTCAACCTTAATTCTGTACCCATGGCTTTCTGAAATGCTGTCCAAAACTTAGATGTAAACCGTGAATCTCGGTCGGACACTATACTTACTGGAACACCATGCAAGCTAACAATATTCTCCATATATGAATTCACTAACTTGTCAAGAGACGCTTCACTTGAGATGGGTAGGAATGGTGCAGACTTGGTCAATCGATCCACAATAACCCAAATCATATCATGTCCATTTCTTGTCTTTGGTAAACCCGCTATGAAATCCATAGTGACATGTTCCCATTTTCATTTTGGAGCCTCTAACGGCATCAATAATCCACCAGGCCGTTGGTGTTCCGCCTTGACTTGTTGGCAAACCAAACACCTCTCTATAAACTCCATAATATGTCTTTTCATCCCGGACCACCAATAATATTGCTTAAGGTCTCTGTACATCTTAGTGCTTCCGGGATGTATGGATAGCCTTGAGTTGTGGGCTTCTTGCAAAATTTCTTTTTTAAGTTCATCAACATTCGGCACACACAATCTTCGTCTCCATAGGCTCCCGTTCTCTTTTATCTGAAATCCTTCGACCTGTTCACGTTTTATCCTTTCCATTATCTCACTTAATGTCTTATCATTCTTCTGAGCCTCTTTTACCCGGTCAATCAAATTCGGTGTAATGGTCAATGTTGTCAAAACATTCACCATGGACTCCACTAAATCCAAGCCAAATTCCTCTATTTCTCTTTCTAGTGGTGATTGTCGTGCATGGCTGGATTTCCTGCTTAAAGCGTCTGCTACTTTGTTAGCCTTTACCGGGTGGTAATGAATGGTTAAATCGTAATCCTTCAGCAATTCTAACCATCTCCGCTGCCTCATGTTTAATTCTTTCTGAGAGAATAAATACTTTAAACTCTTATGATCCGTGAATATCGTCCACTTCTCTCTATACAAGTAATGCCGCCAGATCTTCAAGGCGAACACAACCGCGGCAAGTTCAAGATCGTGGGTGGGATAGTTTTGCTCATAAGGCTTTAGCTGTCTTGAGGCATATGCAATGACTCGGTCATTTTGCATCAAAACACAACCTACAAACAAGGTATTAGTCTAAACTTAATTGGTATACAAGATCATAACCTTATACTACAGTTTACGTACCTAAACCGTTTTTCGATGCATCGCTATAAATTACAAACCCATCAGTTCCGGAGGGTTGAGCCAATACTGGAGCTGTCGTTAATCTCTTCTTAAGCTCCGTGAAGCTTTGCTCGCATTCCGCCGTCCACTCAAACTTGGACTTCTTTTGAGTAAGGCGACTGAGAGGCACTGCTATGCTTGAGAATCCCTCGACAAACTTCCTATAATACCCCGCTAGACCCAAGAAACTTTGAACTTCGGTGACATTAGTAGGTCTAGGACATTCTGTGATAGCTTCCACCTTCTTTGGATCCACATCAATTCCCTCCTCTGATATCACGTGACCCAGAAAAGCCACACTTCTTAACCAAAACTCACACTTGCTAAACTTAGCGTACAGTTGTTTCTGCCTTAAGATGCCTAGAACGATTCTCAAATGCACGGCGTGAATTTGCTCGTCAGACGAATACACCAGAATATCATCTATGAATACCACTACAAACTTGTCCAACTGTTCCCGAAAGACGGTATTCATAAGATCCATAAGGCTGCAGGGGCATTAGTCAAACCAAATGGCATCACTAAGAACTCATAGTGGCCATACCTCGTGCGGAAGGCTGTCTTTGCGATATCCTCAACCTTCACTCGTAATTGATGGTATCCTGATCTGAGATCAATTTTAGAAAAGATCTTGGCACCCTTGAGCTGGTCAAACAAATCCTCAATTCATGGAAGGGGGTACTTATTCTTGATGGTAATTTTATTCAACTCTCGATAATCGATACAAAGTCTCATACTACCATCCTTCTTCTTCACAAATAAAACGGGTGCTCCCCAAGGTGATACACTAGGGCGAATGAACTTCCTGTCCAGTAATTCCTGAAGTTGTTCTTTCAGCTCTCTGAATTCTGCCGGAGCCATTCTATAAGGGGCTTTAGAGATGGGTTCGGCTCCAGGTATCAAATTTATCTCAAACTCAACTTCTCTCGGAGGTGGCACTCCTGGCAATTCCTCCGGAAACACATCAAGAAACTCTTTAACCACTGGAATTTGCTCAATAGATGGTACTTCCTGAGTAACATCCATCGCATACACTAGGAATCCCTTGGCACCTTTCCTTAAGGCTTTGCAAGCTTGAGCAACCGACATATACACCTTCTTGGGAACTTTCTTTCGTTCCACATCTCCTTGAAATGTTACCTCTTCCATCTTAGCACTCTTGACTGTCACTTGCTTTAGTCGATAATCAATATTTGCGTGATACTTGGCCAACCAGTCCATTCCTAATATGACGTCGAAGTCATACATCTGAATAGGAATCAATGTGGCAGAGAACGTTTGGCCTTCAAACTCTAACTCGCAACCCCGGTACTGCTGATACGAAACCATAATTTGATCTCCAGCCGCTTGGACACGATACGGAGTCTCTAACCATTCAGGCAAACTACCAAGGTGCTTAGTGAATCTCTTTGCTACAAAGGAGTGGCTTGCGCCACTATCGAAAAGCACATTGGCAGGCATCTTATTTACTAAAACCACACCTAAAGCCATATCAAGTTTTACACAAGGAGTTAAACACGTAAATACTTAATTCAATAAGAATTCAAACTTAATTTAAATGGTACCTGCTACCACATCGGTAGCCTCCTGCACATCAGTGTCCGTCATGAGATATACACGGGCATTTGCTCGTGGCTTTGCTCTCGGTTGCTGAGCCGCTTCTCTGGGATTATTTTTCTTCATCTCCGGGCAGTCCCTAATCATATGACCCACTTGACCGCATCGGAAGCATGCCCTAGCCATCTTCCTACATTCCCCGACGTGGTTCTTGTTGAAGTGTGGGCACTCTCCCATAGCCTGCTGAACTACTGGATTATGGGGTGGGAGTCTCTGAAAATTTCCAACTGGGCCTCTTTTCAGAATCTTGACCCAACGTCCGGGTCTTCCACCAACTCTCACATCTTCTCTTGGCCTTTTGCCTCAGTCAGACGCTCCTGCACTAGCTGCTCTTGCCGCCACTATCGGAAGTCACTCTCAACCCGAAAACATGCATCCAACATGTCCTCGTAAGTTTTCGTTCCTGCGTTCACTATTGCCGACTGTATCCTTGAGTCCAAACCCCTTTCGAACTTCGTCATCTTAAGGCGATTATCGGACATAATCGCAGGGGCAAACTTACCCAAGGCATGGAAACGATCCGCATACTCCGACACCATCATCCTTCCTTGCTCCAATCTGTCAAACGCTCTTATATTTTCCAATATCGCAGTCTCCGGTACGTAATACTTTAGGAAAACATCACAAAACTGTGCCCATGAGATTGGTGGGGTCATTCTCAACACCATTCCATTCCACCATTCACCAGTTTTGCCACATAGAAGGGGTGTGGCCACATCTACCTTTATCTCTTCACGCACTTGCACCAGCCTGAAACACTTTTCTACCTCAGCCAACCAATGCTGGGCCTCCTCAGGATCAGTACACCCTCCAAACTCCGGGACTCTCATCTTCCTTGTCTCTACATAGAAGAACCGGATATTATGCTGCGGTGGTGGAGGCGGCGGAGGCTGATGCTGCTGAGCAAACCCTTGTGCAATCATCGTTAGTCCATCGGTGAGCACCTGGGGTAAGACCACTTGTGGTGGCTGATTCTCCTGTCTGTTGTCAGAGTTTCCTGTGTTATCTCTTCTTGGAGGCATTTTCTCTGAAAGGTTAACGCTTCATTAGCATTCAGTAGATACATGATGTTACTGAAAGCTTGAATGCGTAAGGACGGGTGGAGTATGTAATAAAACTATTAATTCAAAATTATATGATAAACGCGCTCGCACACACGGAACCCAGATCAGACTTAAACTCTAGAGAAATCAGTACTTATAACTAAGGATCAACCTTAAGGGAGAATCATATCTTAAATGTCTAAAAGACCATGAACTCAAGTTTTCGAGATAGATCTGAAGCCTAGGCTCTGATACCACCTGTAGCGCCCCGGCCCGATACTGTCATCGGAACCAGTGCACCCGCCGTAGTCTACTACGAGGACTACGAAGCGTCAAAGCAGATCAAGCATACATCATTCATGAAGTAAGATAAATCAGCGGAAACGTCGTAAAATTTAAAACTTCACCAACATTAATGTAACCAGAACAATACAGCGGAAATAAAAGGTGTTTGATCAACTGTCTAACATATCCTCCAGTACAACATAATAAACATTGAGTTTTCCAACTTAAAGAGAGTAATCAAGCATCTATCTACTTCCATGACCATCATCCCATTGAGCCCACTCGCCATCGTCTTCGACAAATATCATTTCGTATTCTGGCTCACCTGAAAAGGAAATGGAGTATTTGTTCTTAGCGAAAATATCGCCAGCAAGAAACCCGTCTATACACCTTACGGGATCACACACGACGAGTCACCAGTGTATAAGTTATTGCCCAAAATAAGGTGCTCGGGTTAACAAATAGCATCTTTATAACAATTCCTCAAAACAGATAAATCACATAAATGATACACAGATACGAGAACAAACATGTAACTAAAATAACATACCACATAAACAGAACATAAGCTAGTCACATTTCTTGCATGTCAAATCTTATGCTTCGTGTATCATGATGCATGTGCTTCTTTAAAACCACACACAACACCCATTCATATGTCTTCTTTCGTAAACATGTCGTGCGTGTCATTTCACAAAACGTTTCATAACCTTTCATATCATATTCTTCGCGTAGCAAAACTTTATACCCTGTGGGTGATCAGTCCACAGCAAACAGAACTTTATACCCCGTGTTGAAAGGTCCATGGCCCCATAACATATAACTTTATACCCCGTGCTGATAGGTCCACGGCCCCATTACATATATCATATATCCGTGCTGATAGGTCCACAGCCTCATTACATATATCATATATCCGTGCTGATAGGTCCACGGCCCCATAAAATACTTTATACCCTGCTGTTGATTCACAGGTCACGCTTTTATACCATGCTTTCGCAGGCGTGACTTTTATACCCTGCGATCAACCAGCAGCCATAGTTCGCATTTCGAAAACTTAAATCTTTTCTTGTAAACACATGTTCTTTCGCAAAGCAATTCTCAAGTCAAATGCAAGTGCTCATGTCATGATGCAGGATGCTCATGCAACTTCGTATGAAACATGTAACACACACATCTTACATATCAAGGATACGGTCTTGCACCTCAAACACTCCATGTTCGTATCTTTCCAAGTCCGTTCGTCTCACCAATTCACTTGGGATTCAATCTTATTCTTACTTAGTCAAACTTACCATCTATTCCTCAATTACACCTCAAATACCCATGCATTTTATGTTCAAAAGAAGTGTATAGAGTTACTACACATACATAGGGCGCCTAATAAGTCAAAAAGACTTCCAGTATACTTGGAACGCAACATGAGGCGCCTAAAGTGGACATGAAGCGCCTATTCTAGGCGTTCGAAGTGTTCGGGGATATGTCGTATACATCGATCGCCTACATGAAGCGCCTTATGTGACATAAAGCGCCTAATGTAGGTGTTCGAAGTGTACGGGGATGCACTGGGACACATTGAACGCCTACATTAGGCGCCAATGTGACTTGAAGCGCTTAATGTAGGTGTTTGAAGTGTTTTGACGGTTCAGAACTGCAGTTTTTCTGCAGTAACTTCTTCCCATCACCTTCCTCCTTCAACCCTTTCATGTTTACACTTCAAGATCCATCTTAGCACCTGGATTCATCACACTTAACACACAACTAACATGAGTTGATTCTTAAACACGTAAATTAGTGTCCATCCTAAGCCTTCTATCACCCACAACCTCCAATATATCTCTTCAAACTTTCCAACACAATAAGTCTACAACAATGACATCTTCAATCCTTCAACCTTCTGCAAATGCGCTCAAAACACTTAAGATGTACGTAATGAACTCAAGAACTTATACCAAACGATGAACACATTACGAATAACACCTTTATGGGCATATTTATCAACAAAGATCACAATGTAACCATTTTCAGAAATTGGCCCAAAGAACATGACTCTACACTATCAACAACAACAATTACACATAGTAAAGCATTTAACATAAACAAACCAAAGCTACTAATGTGTGATCCAAGTTTTCTCTTTGTAAGAACATAGGGCCTAAGGTAACAAAATTTGCATAAAGCGTATAAAAAGATTACTTGCCTTTGTTTCTAGTTAGTCTTACGAATGTACTGCAGAATTTCGGTAAAGATTGCACCTAGGTTAGCCCTCTTCTCCTTCTCCTTTTCTTCTTTCTCTTCTCTTTTCGTCCTTAGACGGTTTTCTTCCTCTCCCTTTTTGTCTCCTAATCTGCGGCTGATTAAGGGAAGTTATACAAATATTGTGTAACTTCCCCCATATATAGTTGGGGCAAAATTTAGCCAGATTCCCTCAATTTCCACTTTTGTCTATTTCCCCCCTCATATTTTGCTTTAACTACAATTCATACCCTATACGTTTAATGAACTCACATTTTAAATTGTTTTCTAATTATTAAAGCCGGACTAAAAAAATACGGGGTATGACATGGACGCAGCCATCTAATCCTCAAATGAATGAAAGAAAGTTAAGAAAATACGAAACAATCTATAACAGTTTCCAAGATAAGCTCTAAGCACCCCATTCAGCCCACTCGTCGTCGTCTTCTATGAAAATCATATCATAATCAGGCTCATCTGCAAGACAACGGGTAGAACCCTTAGCGAAAAATGCTAGCAAGCAACCTGCTTATAAGATATACAGGATCATCACATGGCAAGACATGAGTGAATATCAATATCAAGGGAAATAGGGGCACATGTCCTGAGTTGCTCAAAAGTTCAGATTTACTTACATAGTAAAAGAAAAGAACAAGTAACAAGCAAGTAAATAACGATTCACTTACATATCAATCATACCGGAACGAAACATATCATGCATGCCATTTCAAATCATGTTCTACACTACACAGTCACAAATTCTTATGCAATGCTTTGCAAAATAGTGCAATGCATGTCACAATGTCCGGTCATATAACTTTATACCCTGTGATGGGCCACAGCTTGTCTTTATACCCTGTTACACATCACAGCTTGACTTTTTACCCTGTAATGACCCACAGCTTATCTTTATACCCTGTGTCTCATTACAGCTCACTTTATACCCTGAGATAGTTACAGCTTGTGTTTATACCCTGTAACGCATCACATCTCATTTCGCAAAACTTTATACCCTGTGCCAAGGCAAATGCAAGTGCCATGATGCAAAGACACACATTCAACATGTCATTCAGTCACTTGAGACTCCTCTTATTCGCACGTCCGCACATACCTCAACATTAACATTCATACTAGGTGTTGGACCGTGCACCTGCAATGAACACCACTAGAGGGGGGGTGAATAGTGGTTAGCGGAAATTACAATACAACCCTTTGTTAAAATCCCCTTGAAAACAGAATCTGAGACCAACTCAGATTCAGAACCCGTTTTTCAAAAATTCACAAATAATTGTACACAACTCCAAAAATTATGAAACTTTCCAGAATTAAACTTCAATGAGTTAACAAGACTCTGTCCAAAAATCAGACAAAAATAAGATCGTTTGACCCTTCAAACAAATTAAAAGATTTATATGGTCAATCTGGACAGAATTGGACAGAATGTTGCTGATTTTGAAAATAGTGTTTCTCTTTGAATACTCAACCAAAAAGGTTGATCTTTATATCAAAACACTCCTTAGGATGTGTAGATGAAGTTTCCAAAAGGCCCTGACCTCAAATAATTCTTGAAAAATACAGAATTTAACTTTTCTCAAAACTGGTCAGATTGCAGCCAGATTGGAGCAGTTATTTTGCAAAGACTGAAAGACTAACTTTTACTTGCTCAAATCAAGTGATTCCTGTTGCAAATGAAAGCTAACGGTCTGAAGTATAACTCCACCAAAAATCACGAATTTTGAAAATGTTTAGCTATTTTTTCAAATTGTGTGAAGTTGGGTGAAAACTGCAGTCAAAAACGGGCAGAAAACAGAAATAAAGAAACAAGAGAAGAACACCGAGGATTTATCCTGGTTCGGTCAATGTGACCTACTCCAGTCCCAAGGAACACCTTTCCTTGGATTTCACTATGATATGAACACCTTACAACAAGAGCCAAGCTTGATCCTTGGGTTATACACCAACCCTACTCAAGACTTGGATAATCACCTTCTAAGCAACACTTAGTTGCAATACCTCCAACACCTATTGATGTAGCCTTATAAAGATGGCTAATCAATCTTACAAATGAAGCTCAAGAGGCTTGTAGCTCACCAAAATATTAAGAACAACTTTGCTACAACAAAATACAACAACAAGAACAAGAAGATGAATATGAAAGCTATAGAATTCTTGTGAGCTTCAAGTGTGTTTCATCTTCTTCACCATTGCCTCTATTTATAGTGTGATTTGAGCCTTGAAGATAAGAATGCCAATGTGTCATCATCTTCATCATCAACTCCAAATGTCTTCTCATCATTGGTTGGCTTTGTACACTTGGCAAAATAAAACACAATGATTGGTCCACCTTGGCAACTTTATGTGGCTGAAATTTTCAACTAAAAAATGACTTGGAATTATCTTGAAATTGTGAAGATAATAGCACCATAACAACTCCTTTATCTTCTCATCTCTTTGGCACAAGAATAGGCATGTAGGAGACCATTTTAAATTCAATTTCAGCTTCAAAAAAAAGTGAAGTAGCCGTTGGCTACTCTCTTTTTTCAACAAATATATTTTGAATTTTTCTTAATAAAATAAGAAAGGATAATACCACCAAATTATCCCCAACTTCAAGCAACATAATAGGGCATGTGAGAGCTCCATTTGACTTCAAAAAATCTGCTGAAAAAATACTCCAAGAAACCATATAGCCGTTGGCTATATTTAGAAAAAAATCCAAGTTGGCAATTTTGCCAACTAGCTCCTTTTTGGTTGGTCCACTTGTCTCCAACTCATAAAATGAATACCACATCATGTCCACCTGATTAGTCACATTTTTTCACATATATATAAGTGTAGCAACTCAGATTTTTGAAGAAGAAATAAATAGATAACACTTGACAAGATTATGTCAACGTGTAACACCGAAATTCCCCAATATTTCTTCTTATCTGTTGAGATCACTTCCACACCTTTACACCTTTAATATCTCTGAATAATGATGATAAATGTTCTCTTATAACATATATAAGAGGGTCTTCGAGGAAAAAATAGAATGTGACATCTCAAATCGTCACATATCCAGCTATAGTCAATAATATCATCGGTTGAGAGAATAAGATATAAGATCACCATATTATCTTCAAAATAATAATAATACAGCTCCAGAATGAAGATAATAATATACTCAAGAGATTCCTTGAGTGAAAATACCAAAAATACCCTTGGGGGTAAAATGACCAAAATACCCCTGGTGTAAGACAACTCAAGAAATGACCCGGATGGTCATAAATAATCATGATATCAACTTTGTCATGATAAATAGTATAAGAATATGCTCTTGAAATATTTCCACCATATCATGTTCCTACAAAACTCAAAATACCAATTTTGCCCTTTTTGGTAAGTTGTAGAAACTTCCAAGGCATGTTAGTCACAGGACAATAATAATCACCAAAAACACATAATATTCACATAATGAACATGTATAAATCATACACAAATGAAAACAACCAATTCATCACATTTTAGAAAATTATTTCAAAAAAATTTAAACATCAATATCATTTTTCTTCACTTATTCATCTTTTTCATTTATAACACCATATGTGACATGTAACACTTAAAATCATGACTTTGAAAATTATCCAAACATATTTTTCAACATTCTCCCCCTTTTGGATGATTTTCAAAATAACCTAACATGATTTTAATGTCACAACTTATAACCAAAAATTTAAGAAGTTTAACCAAATGTTTTCAACTTTTAAATAGTATGTTGCTCCCCCTCAACTCATACTCTCCCCCTTAACCTATACTTAACTCTTAACTTATATTTGAAACTTATCATTTCATACCAAATGATGACTTAGCAACTAAAATCTAAAATCATGTGCTTATGCTATCTCCCCCTTTATTTTGCAAATCATGCAAAAGATAGAACTATACAATGGTATCGTAAGTCATCATACCTAACTTGGCTCGTAAGTTTTCAAACGTGGCTTGATTAAGGGGTTTGGTAAAGATATCGGCGATTTGGTGATCAGTTCTTATATGGTTTATCACTATGTCCTCAGTTTGAACATGATCGCGAAGAAAGTGGTATCGCACCTCAATGTGTTTGGCCTTAGAATGAAGCACCGGATTCCGGGAAAGATTGATTGCACTTGTGCTATCGCAGAAAATTGGAATCTTTTTCATTTTAATGCCAAAATCACTAAGTTGCTGTTTAAGCCAAAGTATTTGGGTAGTACATAAACTCAAAGCAATATACTCGGCTTCAGTGGTAGAAAGAGCTACACTAGCTTGCTTTTTAGAAAACCAAGAGATCAAATTGGTTCCTATGAATTGACATGTGCCGCTAGTGGATTTTCTATCTAACTTGCAACCACCATAATCAGCATCACTATATGCGTGTAATTCCAACTTAGCATTTTTATCATACCATAGTCCTAAGTGAGGTGTATGCTTAAGATATATAAATATCTTTTTCACTGCATTGTAATGTGATACCTTAGGACAAGATTGAAACCTAGCACACATACACACACTAAACATGATATCAGGTCTTGATGCAGTTAAGTATAACAATGAGCCAATCATAGACCTATAGAGTGTGTCATCAAAAGGTTTACCATTTTCATCCTTATCGAGTTTGGTACTAACACTCATGGGGGTAGTTGTAGGTTTCAAATCTTCAAAGCCAAACTTCTTAATCATATCATTGACATACTTAAGTTGGCTAATGTGAATTCCTTGAGGGGTTTGTTTGATTTGGAGTCCTAAGAAATAATTCAACTCTCCTACCATTGACATTTCAAACTCTGACTTCATACATTCTTCGAAGTCTTTTACTAAGGTAGGGTTAGTTGAACCAAAGATAATATCGTCTACGTATATTTGAACTATTAACAAATCATTACCTTTTCTTCTTAGGAATAATGTGTTGTCTATGGTTCCCCTTTCATAATTATTCGCAATAAGAAAGTTTGCAAATCTATCATACCAAGCTCTTGGAGCTTGTTTCAAACCATATAAAGCTTTCTTAAGCTTGTAAACATGGTTAGGATTCTTTGGATCTTCAAATCCAGGGGGTTGTTTGACAAACACTTCTTCTTGGATGTATCCATTTAAGAATGCACTCTTGACATCCATTTGGAAGAGTTTAATGTTACTTAGACTTGCAATCGCAAGTAACAATCTAATTGCTTCTAGTCGTGCAACGGGTGCAAAGGTTTCCTCATAATCTATTCCTTCTTGTTGATTATAACCTTGTGCGACTAGTCTAGCCTTATTTCTTGTAATATTTCCTTGTTCATCCATTTTATTCCTAAAGACCCATTTAGTTCCTATGATAGACTTGTCTTCAGGTTTAGGTACTAAGTCCCATACGTTGTTCCTTGTGAATTGATTTAATTCCTCATGCATAGCATCTATCCATGATATGTCACCTAAGGCTTCCTTAACATTCTTAGGTTCTATGTGTGAGACTAAGCTATGTCCTTCAAGTTGACTTATGTTTCTACGTGTTCTAACCCCAACACTTGGATCCCCAATGATTAATTCTCTAGGGTGCCACCAATTCCTAGATTGACTAGGTTCACCCTCATCTTGTTCAAAAGTTTCATTAGTGTGAATGTTATCATATGTAATTGGATCATTAGTTGTATCATCTTCCAATTGCAAATTTTCTTGATTCATTTCATCTAAGGGTTCATGCATGTCTTGTTCAGGGGGAGTTGGTTCTAGATGATCAAGTACAGGCTCAAGTAATACTTCATCATCAAACATATTTTCAACATTTGTTTCTTGTTTATGTTGATGTTTATCACTAACTTCAAAGCATGCATTTTCATTGAATTTCACATGTATGGATTCAATTATTTTTCTAGATGCAGGATTATAACACCTATATGCTCTTGAGTTAGTTGAATATCCAACAAATATACATTCAATAGACTTTTGTTCAAATTTATCTAGATTATCCTTAGTGTTTAGCACAAAACATTTACATCCAAATACTTTAAGATAATCTATTTTAGGTTGTCTATTGTTTAGCAATTCATAAGGCGTTTTATTTAATTTCTTTCTAATAGTGAGCCTATTTATAATATAACATGCACAGTTAACAGCTTCAGCCCATAAATACTTAGGTAATTTATTTTCACACAGCATTGTCCTTGCAACTTCTTGAATCGTTCTATTTTTACGTTCAACAACTCCATTGAGTTGTGGTGTTCTAGGTGGTGAGAATTCATGTTTTATTCCATAAAGTTCACAAAATTTGATTACGTCTTTATTTTTAAATTCTCCACCTCTATCACTTCTAATTCTTTTGACATTTTCTTCGTAAATGTTTTCAAGTTGCTTGATAAGGGTTTCGATTGCTAATGGAGCATCGTCTTTGTGTGTTAAGAACAATGTCCATGTGTAGCGTGAGTAATCGTCTACTATGACACACACATAGTAGTGTCCACCTAGACTTCTTGTCCTACTTGGACCAAATAAGTCTAAGTGAAGCAATTCTAGTACATGACTAGTACTCACTTCATGTTTCGGTTTTAAGGTTTCTTTAATGTGTTTTCCCTTAATACATGTTTCACACATTTGAAAATTATCTAAGTCTAACTTAGGCATACCTCTAATTAAATTCTTTTTAGATAATTTCCTAATGGTTGAAATTCCTATATGGCCTAATCTTCTATGCCATAAATTCACATCTAAGTCATGTGATATTAGACACTTAACCTTAGCATTTAACATGTTATCTAAGGTAAGGGTATAAATATTTCCATCTCTATTTCCTTTTAAAACCGTTTCTCCTTTTTCATTTATTATATCACAAGAATTGGGAAGAAAGGAGACATTATAACCACAATCTATAAGTTGAGAAATACTAAGTAAATTATAAGAGAGATTGCTTACTAGCAACACATTTCGTATTTGAAATGTGTTTGGGTCCCCGATTGTTCCTTTTCCAACAACTTTTCCTTTGTTGTTGTCACCGAATGTTACCTTTCCACCATCAATATGTTCAAGTTCGGTGAATAGATTGGGGTTGCCCGTCATATGCCTCGAACATCCACTATCTAAAAACCATTTGGTTTTTAGATTCTTTGACTTTGCCTCTTTCTTGCATTCCTTGCATTTTTCCTACAATGGAGACAAAGTTTTAGGTACCCTTTATTTGGGTCCTTGAATGTTAGGGGCATTATTCTTGTTTAGATAACCCTTAGGTATCCAAACTTGAATATACTTTCTAGGCACATTTTTAGCATGGTTAAAGTAAGAAGGATAAGCATATAGATGATTATTCCACATAAGTGAGGATGCATTGTTATACATGTTGCGCCATGGTTGATAATCATTATAGGATGACCGAATCTTATAATGTGTATAAGGCATGCGATTTTGTTTCTTATATGGTGCTCTATATGTATATTCATGTGTATTTCTATAAGACTTGTATGAGAGTTGCTTATGCTTAGGTTCATAAAAAGTTGGATGCATTTTATTTGGTCTAGTTGCATTTGTATACATATAGGCATGATTTCTAGGTTGTCTAGATGCAAAATTTGGCCTAGATGTATGTTTATGCGTGTGCATATTGGTGGGTTTGTGTTGTATTTTTGCCTTGATATGAGTAGAAGAAGGTGTAGAAGAAGATGTAGCAGGGAAAGTTGATTTTGTATTATATGGCAACTTTGTACTAGATGAAACAAACTTAGTCTTTTCATTTACTTTTTCGTTTTCTTCTTTATAGCCTAGGCCGGTTTTATCATTGCCATACTTTTGTGATGAGATAAGTGTATCTAACATATTTGCACCCGATTTAAATTGTTCTATCATTTTTCCTAAGGTAAATTTAGAAGACTTAAGTTGCACTATTTCATTTTCACAACTTTCTAACTTGGATTTCAACATTTTATTTTCCATTTGTAACTTTTGTTCATCTTTCCTATATGATTCAATTTTGTTCTCTAAAGAATCAAGAGTATTAGTAGACTCTTGTTTAAGAGATTCTAGTTGATCGGAAAATTCCAAGTTGGACGTCTTCAACTTGTCATTTTCTTCAACTAGTTTCTTCTTTTCTTTAGAGAGCCTCTTACAGTGAGCATGCATTCGTAGGAATTCTTCATACATTTCATCAAATGTCATGTCACTATCAGAATCACTATCAGAAGAAGAACATACCTCGTTGGATACGAAGCACACTTGAGCTTCCTCAGTTTCGGATTCTGAGTCGGATGAGTCGCTCCATGTGCTCACCTTCATTGCTCGTTTCCCTTTTCTTGCCTTAGACTCCTTTGTCTTTGACGTTTGAGCTTCCTTGTCCTTGGCTTGTTTATTATTGTTGTTTTTATTATTATTTTCTTTGTTGGACAATCGTATGAAATATGTCCTTTTTGACCGCATTCATAACACTTTAATTCTTTATTATACCATTTGTTTGTGTTATTTTTCTTAGATTGAGAAAAAGAAGAAGAAGAAGAATTATGTTGTCTATTCCTATTTGGGCGTTTGAAAAACTTTCTAAGTTTTCTAGCAATCAATATCAAGTCATCGTCTAATTCAGTATCACTATTACTATCATCGTTATTAGCATGTGTTTCAGTTGTTTTGAAGGCTATTGACTTACTGGATGACTTAGACGATTCAGACTTTCGTTGGTTCAGTTTTACCTCATAGACTTTAAGAGACCCGATCAATTCATCCATCTTGGTGATTGACTTTGTCTCCTCGATTGCAGTCACCTTTGGATCCCATTCAGCAGGGAGACTTCGTAGCACCTTTTGAACCTTTTCATTGTTCGAAAATGACTTCCCTAAAGCTTCAAGGGCATTGAAAATATTAGTAATCCTCAAATCCATAGATGTTATGGATTCGTTTGGCAACATTTTGAAAGTCTCTAATTCAGTCATAAGCATGTTTATTTTTGACTCTTTAACACCACTAGTACCTTCATGCTTTAATACAAGTGATTTCCACATGTCGTGTGCACTTGTGCAATTTGACACATATCCTGCTTCAGAAGTTGTAAGTCCATTCAAAAGTAATTGCATAGCTTTAGCATTCATGGACATTTTCTTTTTATCATCTGATGACCATTCACTTTTATATTTTTCAACCTCTTGAGTTACTCCACTAACTTGTACAACTTTCATTGGAATGTACGGCCCATCTTCAACTATAGACCATAAATCGATGTCTATAGCCATTAAGAATAGCCTCATTCTTAGTTTCCAATGAACAAAATTATTGCCATCAAAAAGAGGAGGGCGTTGTGTGGACATACCTTCCAACTCACCTTTGTGAGAAACAATAGCCATAGTATGTACCTTTGATTTGAGACAAGCAGTATATTATGAATTGTTGTTTCTTGGCCTTGTATTGTTCGTACGGTGTTGAATCTTGCTTCTTTTGAGTGGTGTTGGTCTGGCTCTGATACCAAATGTTGGACCGTGCACCTGCAATGAACACCACTAGAGGGGGGGTGAATAGTGGTTAGCGGAAATTACACTACAACCCTTTGTTAAAATCCCCTTGAAAACAGAATCTGAGACCAACTCAGATTCAGAACCCGTTTTTCAAAAATTCACAAATAATTGTACACAACTCCAAAAATTATGAAACTTTCCAGAATTAAACTTCAATGAGTTAACAAGACTCTGTCCAAAAATCAGACAAAAATAAGATCGTTTGCCCCTTCAAACAAATTAAAAGATTTAGATGGTCAATCTGGACAGAATTGGACAGAATGTTGCTGATTTTGAAAATAGTGTTTCTCTTTGAATACTCAACCAAAAAGGTTGATCTTTATATCAAAACACTCCTTAGGATGTGTAGATGAAGTTTCCAAAAGGCCCTGACCTCAAACAATTCTTGAAAAATACAGAATTTAACTTTTCTCAAAACTGGTCAGATTGCAGCCAGATTGGAGCAGTTATCTTGCAAAGACTGAAAGACTAACTTTTACTTGCTCAAATCAAGTGATTCCTGTTGCAAATGAAAGCTAACAGTCTGAAGTATAACTCCACCAAAAATCACGAATTTTGAAAATGTTTAGCTATTTTTTCAAATTGTGTGAAGTTGGGTGAAAACTGCAGTCAAAAACGGGCAGAAAACAGAAATAAAGAAACAAGAGAAGAACACCGAGGATTTATCCTGGTTCGGTCAATGTGACCTACTCCAGTCCCAAGGAACACCTTTCCTTGGATTTCACTATGATATGAACACCTTACAACAAGAGCCAAGCTTGATCCTTGGGTTATACACCAACCCTACTCAAGACTTGGATAATCACCTTCTAAGCAACACTTAGTTGCAATACCTCCAACACCTATTGATGTAGCCTTATAAAGATGGCTAATCAATCTTACAAATGAAGCTCAAGAGGCTTGTAGCTCACCAAAATATTAAGAACAACTTTGCTACAACAAAATACAACAACAAGAATAAGAAGATGAATATGAAAGCTATAGAATGCTTGTGAGCTTCAAGTGTGTTTCATCTTCTTCACCATTGCCTCTATTTATAGTGTGATTTGAGCCTTGAAGATAAGAATGCCAATGTGTCATCATCTTCATCATCAACTCCAAATGTCTTCTCATCATTAGTTGGCTTTGTACACTTGGCAAAATAAAACACAATGATTGGTCCACCTTGGCAACTTTATGTGGCTGAAATTTTCAACTAAAAAATGACTTGGAATTATCTTGAAATTGTGAAGATAATAGCACCATAACAACTCCTTTATCTTCTCATCTCTTTGGCACAAGAATAGGCATGTAGGAGACCATTTTAAATTCAATTTCAGCTTCAAAAAAAAGTGAAGTAGCCGTTGGCTACTCTCTTTTTTCAACAAATATATTTTGAATTTTTCTTAATAAAATAAGAAAGGATAATACCACCAAATTATCCCCAACTTCAAGCAACATAATAGGGCATGTGAGAGCTCCATTTGACTTCAAAAAATCTGCTGAAAAAATACTCCAAGAAACCATATAGCCGTTGGCTATATTTAGAAAAAATCCAAGTTGGCAATTTTGCCAACTAGCTCCTTTTTGGTTGGTCCACTTGTCTCCAACTCATAAAATGAATACCACATCATGTCCACCTGATTAGTCACGTTTTTTCACATATATATAAGTGTAGCAACTCAGATTTTTGAAGAAGAAATAAATAGATAACACTTGACAAGATTATGTCAACGTGTAACACCGAAATTCCCCAATATTTCTTCTTATCTGTTGAGATCACTTCCACACCTTTACACCTTTAATATCTCTGAATAATGATGATAAATGTTCTCTTATAACATATATAAGAGGGTCTTCGAGAAAAAAATAGAATGTGACATCTCAAATCGTCACATATCCAGCTATAGTCAATAATATCATCGGTTGAGAGAATAAGATATAAGATCACCATATTATCTTCAAAATAATAATAATACAGCTCCAGAATGAAGATAATAATATACTCAAGAGATTCCTTGAGTGAAAATACCAAAAATACCCTTGGGGGTAAAATGACCAAAATACCCCTGGTGTAAGACAACTCAAGAAATGACCCGGATGGTCATAAATAATCATGATATCAACTTTGTCATGATAAATAGTATAAGAATATGCTCTTGAAATATTTCCACCATATCATGTTCCTACAAAACTCAAAATACCAATTTTGCCCTTTTTGGTAAGTTGTAGAAACTTCCAAGGCATGTTAGTCACAGGACAATAATAATCACCAAAAACACATAATATTCACATAATGAACATGTATAAATCATACACAAATGAAAACAACCAATTCATCACATTTTAGAAAATTATTTCAAAAAAATTTAAACATCAATATCATTTTTCTTCACTTATTCATCTTTTTCATTTATAACACCATATGTGACATGTAACACTTAAAATCATGACTTTGAAAATTATCCAAACATATTTTTCAACACTAGGGACACCAAGAATATAGTAGACACCCTAACACGTTCCATTTGAACCTTATCTAAACCTCAAACATTCATCCTTAACCCCTTAGATCATTCACACTGAAGTCCAATTCAAATACCTAACGAAATCCTCACTGTTGATTCACCATCTTATGTCGTGTTTCCAAGACTTACACTAACCTCAATCAGGTCCTAAGAAGCCTCTAGTGTCCCCCGATTGATCCTCTAACTTCCCTTTTCCTTCTTCTATTTCCCACAAAACTGTATAACATCATACCCCACATCGATCGATCGATGTCACATCATACCCTGAGATCAATCGATCGAAGTCCGTCAGCAACCTTCTGTCTCACATCAGTCGATCCCTCTGCCTACATCGATCAATCGAAGTGACTTCATACCCTCACATCGATCGATCGAAGTCCGTCAGAATACTTTCTGCCTCACATCAGTCTCTCAATCCTCCTACATTGATCGATCGATGTACATCAGTCGATGACATCGATCAGTCGATGACATCGATCAATCGATGTCTACGATCCCAGAAAACTTCTTTGCGATTTCTGCAGAAACTGCAGAGCCAATCTTTCAACCGTTCTCAAAATCCATCCCATTCATTCCAGGCATAATCCATGCTATCATCTCATACTTAAACTACGACTTGAACACTACACACATACATAGCAAAGATTCAAGTCTAGAACTCAAGAATTTCACCCCATCATTCCAAAGATCCCACCTTTCACCCTCAAACCCTAACCATCAACAAAGTTGCAGCAAAAGGGGTTCAAAAGATGGGGATTTGCAAAAATTATCTAATTATCGACAAAAAATCAGCTTCACAGCAAACGATGGCCAAAACATCAACTCCAAAACACAGAAATTGCACAGAATTCACATATAGATAAGCAAGGGTATAATACTGCATGGTGATCCAATTTTGATACAAAAGTAGGGCTTTTTTCTTCAAAAATCGTGGGAACTTATAAGAAAGTTACTTGCCTTCGATTACTGATAATTGGATTGCAAAACAAGCAGAGGTTGGATCGATTCTTGAAGGCTATCTCCTTCACTGCTAGGGTTGTAGAAGTCGACTGACTGGAGAAGAGGAGGAGAAGTCGACACTTTTTCTGAGAATGGGGGAAAACTGACGTTTTGTCAGTTTTTATTATGGGAAAAGGGCAAAACTGGAATTCCTAAATTGTATTTTACTTGAATCCTTTTTCTTTAATTCTTAATCCTATTATTTAATCTAATATTAATTTGATTATTAATTTCTTAAAATTCTTTCTCTCATTTAATTACATTCTAGAGGGTGCGGGGCATAGCACATTATCTTTGTTGCTACATATTAAGATGATACAATCAAAGAAGCAAGGATAGACTCTTCTTACACAAGAAAGAGGAAGGATCCAAATAGAAACTTCAATATTCATGATAAATCAAATGATTATGATAAGTCCAAAGTTCGTTCCAAATCAAAAAGCAAAGTGAAGTGCTGCAATTGTGGTAAGCACCTTAAAAAGAATTTTAGATCTTGGCAAGACAAAGACCAAGGTCAAAAACAGGTGGAAGATAACAACACAACAACAATAGCGTCAAGTAGTGATGGTGAGCAACATTGTTCTGTCATCAAACTGAATGTTGTTACGTCTCATACTCAGATCTTGAATGGATCGTGGATATAGGTGCTTCGTATCATTGTGCTACTAGCAAGGAATACTTCTCGACATACAAAGTAGGAGACTTCAGTGTGTTGAAGATGAGAAACAAAAGCATCTCATCGATCGTGTGAATGAGTGATATCACTTTGGAGAATTCACTTGATTGCACATTTACATTGCGAAATATGTGCCATGTTCCAGATATGAGATTCAATCTTTTATCTGCAAACTCAGTAGATAAGGAAGGTTATAAGCATCACTTTGATAATGCAACATTTAAACTTACCAAAGACTCTCTGACGGTAGCGAGGAAAGTTATGTTGTAATTTGTACAAGACATACTTTAAAGTATGTGAAGGTCAAATAAATACAGTAGAAAATGGTGCTTCTCCAAATGTGTGGCACAGACGTCTAGGACACATCGGCCAGAAAAGGTTGTAGTTACTGGCAAAGAATTCCTTGATATCGTTAGACAAAGCTAAATCACTAGACCCATGTGATTACTGCTTATTTGGAAACTAGAACTGTCTTCCTTGTTAGAAGAACTCTGAGATAAAAGAAAACAAATTGGAGTTCGTTCACTTTGATATGTATGGTACTATTGCGGTGGAATCTCTAGGTGGAAAAAATAATTTGTTACTTGCATGGATGATTCTTCTATAAAAATATAGATCTTTTTTTATAAGAAATAAAAGTCAAGTATTCTAATGTTTTCAAAAGTTTCATGCAATGGTGTAAAGAGAGAATAAGGAAAAGTTGAAACATCTTTGCACTGACTATGGGAGTGAGTACATACCAATAGAATTTGAAAAGTACTGCACAAAACGTGGTAGACATGAGAAGACAGTTTCTAGTACTCTATAGCATAACGGAGTTGCGGAATGGATGAATAGAACCATTCTAGAGAAAGTTTAATGCATGCTCAAAATGGCTAAGCTTTCTGTCATTTTAGGAGGAGCCTTTCAATACAATTGTCTACTTGATCAACCGATTGCCTTCGATTCCACTAGAATTTGACGTTCCAGAAGCAGTATGGAGCGGAAGAGAAGTAAGCCACTCTCACCTAAAAATATTTAGATGTAAAACCTTCATGCATGTTCCAAGAGTACAGAGGTCAAAGTTGGATGACAAATTTGTTTCTTTTATCTTTGTGGAATACAAAAATGAGGAATGTGGCTTCAAGCTATAGGATCTTGAAAAGACAAAATTCGTTAGAAGTAGATATGTCGTGTTTCAAGAACATGAAATGTTCAATGATGCAGAGAAGAAGTCTACTGCAGAAGATGTTACAGATATAACACTTATTCTTTCATTAAACAATGACACAAATGAAGAAAACGTAGAAGAAACTGAAGAAGCAATTGATGATGCTAGTGGTGCTGAGTAGATGGTGATGCTAGTGGTGCGAGCAGGGGGCAAACCCTGCTCCCCCTGAATTGCAAGATGTGGGTCTTTAACCGAGAATGTCTGTCAGAAAACGTGCAATTTCTGCCTGGTATCTTAGTTCTCAATACATATTTATAATGGATGATGGAGAACCATAGAACTTTTAAAAAATACATTCTCACAGAGACAAAGATTGTTGGACAAATGTCATGCAAGAATGATGGATTCATTGAAAAAGAATCTCACTTATGATCAAGTTCAACTTCCAAAAAGAAAGAAAGCTGTGAAAAACAAATGGGTCTTCAAGTTAACGAAAGATGGCGATAAGTTGTTAAGTTATAAAGATGGATTGGTGGCAAAACTTTTTGGTCAAAATCATGGTATCAACCTTGATGAAATCTTCTCACCATATGGTAAAATGAGTTATATTCGACATGTACTTGGTTTGGCAGCTAGCTTGATTTTAGAGGTAGAACAACTAGATGTAAAAATAGCTTTCTTGCATGGATATACGGATATCTACATGGAACAACCAGAGGGCCTCACAGTCAAAGGCAACAACATGGGTTACAAGTTGAAAAAGAGTTTGTATGGATGAAGAAAGCAACGCGACAATGGTACAAGAAGTTTGAATCGTTCATACTGAGTCAGAAATTCAAGAGAATAGTTGTTTATCCTTGTGTATATATTCCAAGATATCCTAATTGTAAATTTATTATTCTTCTCTTGTATGTTGATGACATGCTGATTGTAGTAAAAGATGACAACATGATCCAAATCTTAAAAGACAAACTGTCAGAAACATTCAACATGAAAGATCTGAGTGTTGCAAACCATACATTGGGAATGGATGTCATTCAAGATCGAGCAACAAGAAAGCTTTGGCTATCATAGGTATTGGACGAGTGTTTCGATGGTTCAATATAGGCAAAGCTAACCGGTTACAACTCCACTTGTTGGTCATTTCAAGCTAAGTAAGAGAGAGTATCATGTTGGACCGTCACACCAACAAAAACACCACTAGAGGAGGGATGTGAATAGTTTAGCGGAAATTTCACTATTTCTAAACCCTTTGAAAATCCCCTGTAAAACTAATTCTGAAAGTTTTCAGAATCTGTTCTCATTTTTGAAAATATTAGAAGTCTCAGTATACAACTTCAAAAATTGCAAAATTTTACAGATATCATGGAAAAACATATGAACACATGCATAAAAATGTCTTCTTAGTAATCTTTTCCTAACATGTCATATATCTTCATTTTCTTTCTTTTAATTTTACATATATCACATACGAGTGTTCATTTCATTTTATTTACACATATAACTGCACTTTTCTTCATGATGGACGAATGTATATATATGTTATATCACCATATCTGTATCACTTAGAAACATAGCTTTTGCATATTCTTGATACTAAAACATTGAACATACATCATGAATGATCCAACTTTATAAGAACATAAATACATAGATCTTTGAAAAATCCATGAAGGATCTACGAAGAATACTTGCCTTTCTCACTTAATCTTACAAGAAAAGTGAAGATTTCTTCACTTGGTTTGAAGAAAACCTTCCCTTTTTATGCCTTATACCGATGGTTTTGGACAAGAAAATGGAGGGTTAGTGAGCAACCATGAAAATAGATAAATGGAAGAAATTTAAACTTATCTTAGATGATGTTCTGACCTTGCTACTCTTTGATTCTTGGCTCAACTACACTTGGTCTACTTAGTGCTTGGATGAAGGAGGATATTGTAGTTGTTGTTTTGGATGAGTGTAGGAGATGAAGAAAAGAAAATTACTCCTTGTTCTTTGCATAGTAACTTTTGGCCAAGAAAGATAGAAAGGAGGATTGGAAGACATATTTTTGTGTGGAGAAGGAAATAGAGTGTTTTGGAAGATGGAGATTTTCTGTTAAAGTGTTGAAATGTGAAGAGAATGAAGTCTTCTCTTTCTATAGAGGAGTGGGGGACGAATTTTGAGAGTGACAGGAGTGGGAGGATGAAATCATGAAATTGGAGAAATGATGGGAGAAAGTGAGGGTGGTTGGTTGTCTTGACAAAGGAGAGAAAGGTGGAGTGTTAGAAGACAATGTCTTCTTCCTTTTTCTTGTGTTGACCGATTTTGAGGAGGGCGAAATAGGGTGGGTTGGTTTGGTTGAAAGTTGTAGGAAGGTGTAAGAATTAGTGTAAGAGGTGGGAGGCTTTTTGGTATATCTAATGATGGCTTGAAGCAAGACAAAATTGTCTTCTTCATTGCTTAAGAGAGCGGCCAAATGGGTAGTGAGAGTGGATGGAATAGGACAAAAGGCTATCATTTGGTTTCTACACAATTTTCTACACTTGGTATTTTGTTGGAGTATTAATCTAACCATAATTTCTTCTTCTTTTTCCTAAACTTACCCTCCAACTAATCCCTAATACATGTATATATATTATATAATTTTTTCTTTTTGTCCAAAATATCTAGTCATGTCTTGTCTTCTTTTTCCTTTTATTTAAATACCCTAATTTCTTGTGTCATATGTTTTGTTTTGATTTAATTTATCATAATATTTAAGTTGTTACATGTTCATATTGTTTCAATTCTTATCACAAAATCGTAATGTTCGTTAACGAATTTCGTCGCACTTCGATATTTCGTATGTTTTACTACAAGCACAAAATTTTTATATATATATAACTACAATAATAAATACGTATTGAAGTAACGAAATTTTTCGGGGCGTAACACTTGATGATGATGAAGTTGACACATTCACATTCTTATCTTCAAATGCTATTTCACACCATAAATAAGAGGCAAAGTACAAAAGAGAAGACACACACTTGAGAACAAACTTGAAGATCATATTCTTGCTATCTTTTCTTCTCTTATTTTCTTGCTCATTCTTTGTCTCGCTAAGGTGTTTCATTGAGAATTGTTCTAGAGCTACACTTTACACCTCTTCTTTCATATTTTGTAAGATTGAATAGCCGTTTTTATAAGGCTACATCAATAGGTGTAGAGGTATTGCAATACAAGTTGAATAGAGGTGATTAGCCAAGTCTTGAATAGGGTTGGTGTATAACACAAGGATCAAGCTAGGCATTCGTTGTATTGGTGGGTATTCATAGTGAAAATCCAAGGAAAGGTGTTCCTTGGGACTAGAGTAGGTCACGTTGACCAAACCAAAATAAATTTATTGTGTTCTTGTTCTTCTTTTTCTTTTCTGCATTCTGCCCATTTTTACTACAGTCTTCACTCAAATTTACACGAATGGAAAAATAGCAAAACATTTTCCAAATTCCTGATTTTTGGTGGAGTTAAACTTCAGACTGTTAGCTTTCACTTGCAATAAGAATCACTCGATTTGAGCAAACAAAAGTTAGTCTTTCTGTCTTTGAAAGATAACTGCTCAATTCAGGCAGCAATCTGATCAATTTCAAAGAAACTTGCCTTTTTATTTTATTAAGAACAATTTAGGTTAGGCCTTTTGAAAACTTAAACTAGATATTCTAAGGAGTATTTGGACATAAAAATCAATCTTTTTGGCTAAGTATACAAAGAGTTATAGTCTTTCAAAGTTTGTCAACATTCTGTCCAAAACTATCCAGATTGACCAATTTGTTTGAAAGGCCAACGATTTTATTTTTAGTTCACTTTTGGACAGAGTATACTTAAGCCCTTGAAATGGATTTCTAGAAAATTTCATAATTTTTGGATTTGTATACTAAGACTTTTAAATTTTTCAAAAATGGGTATTGACTTTTAGAAGTTCTCAGTTTCTGTTTTGAGAAGAAACTTTCAAAGGGTTTAAAATAGTATAATTTCCGCTAACCACTGTTCACTCCCCCTCTAGTAGTGTTTATTACAGATGTTACGATCCAACAGAAAATAGAATGACATATTTCTCTAAAGTTTGGCTCAACTTCTTGCACCAATATAGGACATATGTAAGCTGAAAATTTTTGAATTCAAATGGTTCTTTTTCATCCTTATAGCTGTTGCCTTCCCCTTGTTTGCCATGTTGGCAATTTTTGCCACCAAGTTGTGTTTTAGTTGGTCCATATGGCATAGTCTTGTATACAAATCAAAATATGATTGGAACATCATCAACACATATTAAACACCATCTTCCATGTGTAAATGGGCATATACAATCAGATTCAATGAAGAGAAATATGTATATAATAGTTGCATGATTTACTCAACAAATGGTCCAAATTCCCACATTTTTCTCCTTGTAAATTATGGAAAATTTTGTTCCAAGAATGCCCTTAAAATCTGTGCACCATTGTAGGTAAGAGGCTCCAATAATAAAGTAGAAGAATACCCAAGATGGAAATAAGATGTGACAAGAAAACTGTCACATATTTAGGCAATATCGATAATGTCTTCAATAGAAATATAGTCACAAGATAATATCATATAGAAGCTCCATAATGATGATAATAATATACTCGAATGATAAGCTCGAAAAAGATCATAATGTCCTTAGAGGGTGAAATGACGAAAATACCTCTAAAGATAGAAAATTGTGAGACTATCTTTGTCTTATATATATAATCACAAGAATGCCTTTCTAATAATAAATATGTCATATATAAGTCCTTGATTGAATTTCTCATGTTATGTACCTACAAACAACTCAAAATACCATTTTTGCCATTTTTGGTAAGTTATACAAACTTCCATGGCATGTTAGTCATAAAAACAATTCATACTCATCAATTTCAAGCAATGAAATCATAATAAATATGTATGGAACATGAAGAACATATATATCAATTATTTTGTTATATGTTGAAGAAATTTTTCAAAAATACGTTGACATTGATCGAGAGATCAATGTCTCAGAGTGAGGTTCTGTTTTTGATTCTGTCTGACATCGATCGATCGATATGAGAGGCTAATATACATAGATCGATCGATGTGTCTCGGTTTTAGAGATCGACGTCTCACAGTAAGGTTTTGGTTTATTCTGCCCAACATAGATCGATGTTAGGGGATTATGTACATCGATCGATTGATGTGTCTTAACCTAAGCGATCGATGTCATTTTTAACTTGTTTGATTTATTTCAACTTTTTGACATTTATAATATAACTTGGTATTCTTTTAGCATAAAATAATGCTTTGGAAAATTATTCAAACCATTTTCAACATTCTCTCAACATTCTCCCTTTTTGAATGATTTACAAAATAACTTTTTACCATTTTACATCAAAGCTTACCACTTATCTTAAGTCATATTTTCCAACCTATGCTCTATACCATTTGTAGACCTCCCCCTTAACCTATGCTCCGAACCTCTTATATATCTTTTTGTATATCAAACATAATTGTAGGCCACCTATACAACTTGTGTATACCACTTATAGCATAGATAAATCACCACTTGCATACATACACCTTATAAAATCATGATTTCTCTCTTCCCCTCCCTTTTTATTTTGCAAGACATGCAAAAGAGAAACTCATGCTATGGTGTCATAGGATGACATTCCTAATTTTTCTCTTAAGGCTTCGAAAGTGGCTTGAGTAAGGGGTTTGGTAAAGATGTCAGCAACTCGATGATCAGTTCTTACATGATCTATAATGATATCCTTTTTGTTTATATGGTCATGTAGAAAATGATATCAGACTTCTATGTATTTGGCTTTAAAGTGAAGTACCAAATTTCGAGAAAGATTGATCGCACTAGTGCTATCGCAGAAAATTGAAATCTGACTTAAAATAATGCCAAAAGTTGTTGTTTTAGCCATAAAAGTTGAGTACAACATAAGCTCAAGGCCATATACTCGGCTTCGGTGGTAGAAAGAGCTACACTAGCTTGCTTTTTAGAAAACCACGATATTAGATTGGTTTTTTTGAATTGACATGTATGCTAGTGGATTTTCTATCTATTCTATAACCATCATAATCAGCATCACTATAGGCATAAAGGTTGAGTTTGGAACTTCTATCATACCAAAGATCTAAGTGGGGTGTATACTTTATGTATCTAAAAATTTTCTTTACAACATTAAAGTGTGATACCTTAGGACACAATTGAAAACTAGCACAATGCATACACTAAACATGATATTGGGTCTAGATGTTGTTAAATACAACAATGATCCTATCATAGATCTAGACCTGGCATCATCAAAAGGTTCCATTCTCGTCTTTGTTTACAGTCATGGAGGTAGTTGAGGGTTTTAAATCTTCAAATCCCAACTTTTTCATCGTACCATTTATATACTTGGTTTGGCTTATGTGGAATCCATGGGGAATTTGCTTAATTTGAAGTCCTAAAAAGTAGTCTCCTACCATTGACATTTCAAATTCTGACTTCATATAATCTTCAAATTTTTTTACTAACATGGGATTGGGAGATCCAAATATAATATCGTCTGCACATATTTGGACTATTTGTAATTCATTTTCGTTTCCTTTTGAGAAACAAAGTATTGTCTATAGTTCCCATTTGGTAATGATTTGCAATAAGAAAAGTCGCAAATCTACCAAACCAAGCTCTTGGAGCTTGTTTTGACCCATATTAAGCTTTTTAAAGCTTGTATACATGGTTAGGATATTTTGGACCTTCAAATCAAGAGGGTTGTTTAACAAAAACTCCTTCTTGGATGAGTCCATTTAAAAATGCACTTTTAACATCCATTTGAAAAAGTTTAATGTTACTTAGACTAGCAATAGCATGTAATAATCATATAGGTTCTAGTCGTGCAACGGAGGCAAAAATTTCTTCATAATCTATCACCTCTTGTTGATTATACCCTTGTGCAACAATTCTAGCTTTATTTCGTGTGATATTACCTTGTTTATCCATTTTATTTCTAAATACCCACTTTGTACCTATAATAGTTTGATTTTCCGATTTTGGCACTAAATCTAACACATCATTTCTTGTAAATTGATTTAATTCTTCATTCACGATATTTATCCCGGATATATCACTTAAGGCTTCCTTAATACTCTTGGATTCTAAGTGTGATATCAAGGCATGCCCCTCGGCATAATCTGCTTGATTTATGTTCCTTCGAGTTCTAACTCTTTCACTTAAGTCATCAATAATTAATTCCTTAGGATGTTCAAGTTTATCTTTGATATGCCACCAATTTGTAGGTTGACTAGGTTCACCTACTTCTTGTTCATAAATTTCATTTGTATGCATTATACGTAATTGGAACGTCTAGTAAGTTTGATGTGTTATCTTCCGATTGTAGGTTCTCCTGATTCACTTCTCCTAAAGGTGCATCCACATCTTGTTCAGGGGGAGTATGATCTAGATGATCACATACAGGCTCAAGCACAAAATCATCTTCATCAAACACAATTTCAACATTGTTATCTTGTTTCTTTTGAGTTTTATCACATGTTTCAAGATGAGCATTCTCATTATATTTTACATGTATAGACTCAATTATCTTTCTAGATGAAGGATTATAACACCTATATGCTTTTGAGTTAGTTGAATAGCCAACAAAAATGCATTCAATAGACTTTTGTTCAAACTTATCTAGATTATCTTTTGTGTTAAGTACAAAGCATTGCATCCAAATACCCATAGATAATCTACGTTGTGTTATCTATTATTCAATAATGCATAAGGTATTTTATTTAGTTTCTTTCTAATAGAAAGCCTATTAATTATATAGCATGCACAACTTACAGCTTCTGCCCATAAATATCTTGGTACTTTATTTTCACATAGCATAGTCCTAGCTATTTCTTGTATTGTTCTATTCTTTTCATACTACACCATTATGTTGTGGCGTTCTAGATGGTGAAAATTCATGTTTTATTCTATTTAGTTCACAAAATTTAATCACATCTTTATTTTTGAATTCTCCACATCTATCATTTCAAGTTCTTTAAACACTTTCTTCATAAGAATTTTCAAGTTGGTTTACAAGTTTTTCAATTTCTAATGGAGCATCATCTTTATGTGTTAAAAGCAATGTACATGTATATCGTGAGTAATCATCTACTACGAGACACACATAGTAGTGTCCACCTAGACTTTTTGTCCTACTTGGACCAAATAATTCTATGTGTAGTAGTTCTAGTATATGACTAACACTCACTTCATGTTTAAATGTTAATGTTTCTTTACAATGTTTTTCCTTAATACAAGTTTCACATAATTGAAAATTATCTAATTCTAGCTTAGGTTAGCCTCTTATAAGGTCCTTCCTAAACAATTTTTCAACAATTGAAATTCCTATGTGTTCTAATCGTCTATGCCATAAATTTACATCAAAGTCGTATGATATTAAACAATTAATTTTGGCTTCCAATATATTTTCTCTATTTTCTTTTAAAACTATTTCTCCTTTATCATTTGCGACATCACAAGAAGTCAGATGAAAAGTGATGATATACCCACAATCAATCAATTGAGAAATACTCAATAAATTGTAGGAAAGTTTACTTACCAATAACACATTCTTGATTTGAAAAGTGTGTGGGTCACCAAGAGTACCTTTACCAATTATCTTCCATGAATATCATCTCCAAATGTGATGTTTCCACCATTCTTTATTTCTTTCAATTTGGTGAAAAATGATGGGTCGCCGGCCATGTGTCTCGAGCAGCCACTATCTAAAAACCATTTGGTTTTTAAAGCTTCTTGCTTTATCTTCTTCTTTTCTTCTTTTCCAATGTTCATCTACAAAGAAGATAAAGTTTAGGTACCCTCTTGCTTGAGTCCTGGGATGTTCGTAACATCCTTGTTTACATACCCTTTGTGTATCCAAACTTGGATGTAACTTCTTGGCATATACTTGGCATTTTTATAGTTAGAAGAGTAGAGAGGATTATTGTACATTTGACCATGCCATTTGAACGAAGATGAATTATTTCTATATGCATGCATATCCATTCTACATGGAACATATTTAGGCTAAGTTGGATTCTTAGCATAAGATGCATGAACTTGAGACTTATTATATGTATAACCATGTCTTGTTGATGTCTTTTTATAAACCTTATATGGAACATGATTTTTTAAATCAATATGAGTTTTATGCACTTTATACGACTTAGGCATATTTGCGTACATATAGGCATGGTTTCTATGTGTTTTGGATGCAAAGTTTTTCCTAAAAACATTTGTATGTTTTGCAAATCTTGTTTTAAAAGAGGGATTAGGAAGAATAGGCACATTATTCTTTGTAACATAAGAAAATTAAACGTAGAAGAAATAAAGTTATTCTTTTTGCCTAAGTTGGCATGCTTTTTAGTATAGCCTAATCATGTTTTATCATTTCCAAACTTTTATGAAGATATTAACTTGTCTAACATGTTTGTTCCGTAAATTGTTCTAAAGTCTTTTCTAAGTCAAGTTTACAAGATTTTAACAAAGAGATCTCATCTTCACATGCACCTAGCTTTGTCTTTAGTATTTCATTTTCAGTTCTAAGTGTTTGTTCATTCTTTCTAATGAATTAAGAGTCTTTAAAAGATTCCAATTCAGTTGAATATTCCAAGTTGGACATCTTCAACTTGTCATTTTCCTCAATTAGTTTCTTTTTCTCGTTTAATAGTCTTTTACAATGTGCATGCACTTTCATAAAATCAACATGCATTTCATCAAAAGACGTCTCATTATCTGAATCTAAATCAGAAGAATACGTTACCTCTTTTGAAACAAAGCATACTTGTGCTTCTTCATCTTCTGAATGGTCGGATTTTGAATCGGATGAGTCGCTCCAAGTACTTGCGTTCAATGTTCGTTTTCATTTCTTTGCCTTGGACTCCTTTGGCTTACTTCTTTGAGTCTCCTTAGCTTGTTAGTTATTATTTTTATTGGATGGACAATCATATGAGATATGTCCCTTTTGCCCACATTTATAACATTTTAATTCTTTGTTATACCATTTTTCATCATTCTTATTTGAATTATTTTTCTTAAATTGAGAAGAAGAAGATGATGATGATGATTGTTGTCTATTCTTATTTGGACATTTAAAAAATCTTCTAAGTTTTCTAAGTACTAATATTAAATCATCATCTAATTCACTATTACGATTACTCTCATCATCATTTATGAAGGTCCGGTTGTTTTGAAAGCAAAAGTCTTACCGGATAGCTTTAAAGACTCAGATTTTTGTTGGTTCAGTTTCACTTCGTATACTTTAAATGAGCCTATCAATTCATCCATTTTAGTAATTGATGTCTTTTCTTCAATTGCTGTTACTTTCGAATCCCTTTCAGCAGGGAGAATTCATAGCACTTTTTGGACTTCTCCTTGTTGGTGAAAGATTTCTCTAAAGACTCAAATGCATTGAAAATATTAGTTATCGTCAAAACCATAGATGTTATAGACTTGTTCGGTATCATTTTGAAACACTCAAGCTCAGTCATAAGCATGTTTATTTTTGATTCTTTTACGTCGCTAGTTCTTTCATGCTTTAATTCTAAAGACTTCCACATATCATATGCACTAGTACAATCGAAACGTAACCTGCCTTAGAAGCACTAAGCTCATTTAAAAGTAATTTCATAGCTTTGGTATTCATGGGCATTCTTTTCTTATCATCACTAGTCCACTCACTCTTATATTTTTCAACTTCTTGTGTTACCCCACTAACTTGTACAATTTTCATTGGTATGTACAAACTATCGTCAACTATAGACCATCAATCAATGTCTATAGCCATTAAGAATAGTCTCATCCTAAGTTTTCAATGAACAAAATTATTACCATCGAAAAGAGGAGGACGATTGAGTGGACATACCTTCCAACTCACCTTTGTGAGGAACTATGGCCATAATATAACGTAGAATGTAACTTATCTTTGTATGTTCTTATAGTGATGTACCTTGGCTTTGATACCACTTGTTGGACCGTAACACCTGCAAAAACTCCACTAAAATGGGGTGAATAGTGGTTTAGCAGAAATTTCACTATTTATAAACCCTTTGAAAATCCCCTGTAAAACTGATTCTGAAAGTTTTCAGTATATATACCTGTTTTTAAAAAAATTAAAAGTATCAGTACACAAATCCAAAAATACAAAATTTTGCATATATAAACTTCAATGTGTTAATGTTACTTGTCCAAAAATGAGCAACAATGGAAAACATTTAACCCTTCAAAAAAGTGAAAAAAAACATGTGGTCAGTCTGAACTGTTTTGGACAGAAAGTTAGCAAATTTTGAAAGTATAACTTTTTATATACTAAGTCAAAAAGGTTGATTCTTATGTCAAAATACTCGTTAAGATGTTTAGTTTATATTTCCAAAAGGCTTGACCAGAAACTATACTTAATAAAATGGAAATGCATGTTTCTTTGGAACTGGTCAAATTGTTGCTATAATGAAGCAATAACTTTCAAAGTCCGAAAGTCTAACTTTCTTTTGCTCAAATCCAATGATTTTGGTTGCAAATGATAGATAAAATCTGAGGTTTATCGCCACCAAAAATCCATAATTTTGAAAACATTTTCCTATGTTAAATAGTTGTGCTAAATGAAGTGCAAAAACTGAGAAAAATGGGCAGAAAAGTAGAAGAACAAAGACACAAGAATGTATCCTAGTTCAGTCAATGTGACCTACTCCAGTTCCGAAGAACATCTTTCCTTGGATTTTCACTATGAATGATCACCGTTACAAAGGACACCATGCTTGATTCTGGGGTTATACACCAACCCTAATCATGACTTGGTTTAGCACCTTTATACAGCTTTATACAACACCTCAACCACCGATTGATTTAGCCTTATAATGATGGCTAATCAATCTTACAAATTCAACCAAAAGTTGTATTATGTAGCTCTAGAAAATCACCAACAAAGCACCTTAGCTACAAAAAGCAAGAGAGGAGAAAGAAGAAGATAGAAGAAGAGAGTAAGAGGTGTGTCTTCTTCTCTTCACTTATGCTCCTATTTATAATTTGAGGCGCCCCTTAAAAGATAAGAGTTCACTTTGTCACCTTCAACATCATCAAGACTTGTGTGTCTTCATTTCATTGGATGACCATCTTAGTACCTTGCACACTTGGCATCTTCAAGCAACATGATTTGTCCACCTTGGCCGAAAATTTCAACTTAACATGACTTGAAAATTCTGAAAATTTTGATAGAGAAATGAAGATAATGTGAAGAAGGTAGAATGACATATCCCCCCAAGTTTGGCTCAACTTCTTGCACCAATATAGGACACGTGTGAGCTGAAAATTTTTAAATTCAAATGACTTTTTTCAACCTTATAACCGTCGTCTTCCCCTTTGGTTGCCATGTTGTCATTTTTTGCCACCAAGTTTTGTTTTGGTTGATCCATGTGGCATTGTCTTGTACACAAGTCAAAATATGATTGGAACATCATTAAGACATATTAAAGACCATTTTCCATGTGTAAATGGGTGCATACAATTAGATTCAATGAAGAGAAATAAGTAGATAATAGTTTCCATAGCTTAGTCAACAAATGGTTCAAAAATCTCACATTTTTCTCCTGGTAAGTTGTGGCAAATTTTGTTCCAAGAATGTCCTTAAAATCTTTGCACCATTGTAGATAAGAGGCTCCAATAATAAAATAGAAGAATACCCAAGATGAAAATAAGATGTGACAAGAAAACTGTCGCATATTTAGACGATGCCGATAATGTCTTCAATAGAAATACAGTCGTAAGATAATCTTCAAGAATATGATATAGATGCTCCCTAATGATGATAATAATATACTCGAATGATAAGCTTGAGTAAAAGACCATAATGTCCTTGGATTGTCGAATTACGAAAACCAAAGATAGAAAACTGCGAGAATATCTTTGTCGTCCAGATATAATCACAAGAATGCCTTGGTAATAATAAATATGTCACATATAAGTCCTTGATTGACTTTCTCGTGTTATGTACGTACAGAAAAACTCAAAATACCACTTTTGCCATTTTTGATAGGTTATACAAACTTCCATGGCATGTTAGTCATAAAAACACATTCGTACTCATCAATTTCAAGTAATGAAATCATAATAAACATGTATGGAACATTAAGAACATATATCAATTATTTCGTCACATGTTGAAGACATTTTTCAAAAATACATTGACATCGATCGATCGATGTACCTCTAGTTGAGAGATCGATGTCTCATAGTGAGGTTCTATTTTTGATTCTGTCTGACATCAATCGATCGATGTGAGAGGCTGATGTACATCAATCTATCGATGTGTCTTAGGTTTAGAGATCGATGCCTCATAGTAAGGTTTTGGTTTTATTCATCCGACATGGATCGATCGATGTTAGGAGATGATGTACATCGATCGATCGACGTGTCTTAACCTGAGAGATCGATGTCATTTTTCACTTGTTTGATTTATTTCAACTTTTTGACATTTATAATATAACTTGTATTCTTTTAGCATAAAATCATGCTTTGGGAAATTATTCAAACCATTTTCAACATTCTCTCAATATATCGTTCAACACAGAAAGAGGAAGCTGAAATGTCATTGATTCTATATTCTTTAGTAGCTTGATGTATGATATGGTCTATACAAGGCCGCACATTGCTCATGCAGTAAGACTTGTAAGCAAGTTTCTATCAAATCCATGAAAGAAGCTTTTGGAAGCAGTGAAATGGTTCTTTCGATACCTCAAAGGAACTTCAGTATGCTTCACTTTTGGAGGTTTTGAATAACATGTTGATGGATACAGAAATTCATATACAGATGGAGATCTAGATGGCAGAAAATCTATTTATGATTATCTATTTACATTTGTAAGCGAAACTATATCTAGATAGTCGAAACTTCAAAAGTGTATCATTATCGACTACCTAATAAAGTACATTGCAGTTACGGAAGCTGGCAAGGAGATGCTTCAGATAAAATGATTTTTTTACAAGAGTTGGGGTTCAAACAACAACAGTATATAATATACAGTGACAGCCAAAGTGTTATTGACTTGAGCAAGAATACGATGTATCGTGTACAAACCATACATATCGATGTACAATATCATTGGATTCGGGATGCCACTGAGAAGAAGAAATTCCAAATCAAGAAGATCGACACAAACAATAACCCTGCTGATGTAATGACAAAAGTTATTACAAAGGAGAAGTCTAATTGGTGAATCGAGGAAGCTGAAATGAACTCTCAATGAGAGTCAGAATATACCCGTAGTATGGAGGGGAGATTTGATGGGTCTAGACAATACTCTTGGTCAAAATTGCAGCACCCTTTCTTTTTGAAATTGTTGGTCAGGTGGATGCACACTTACTTTGACAAAGTGTGAAGCAACAGTTGGAATAGAAAATGACACTAATTTCCTTTACTTTTCATGCCTATAAATTGGCAGCATTTCTGTAGAGGAAGACACACAAAATGAGAAGCAATTCAATAGCTTCTTGTGAGATATTTGTGATTGAAAGAAAATAAAGAGAGGAAAAGAGAGTTGTGGAGCTATCCCAATCTGGTATAATAAAATATTGATTGTTTCGATTCTTTTGTATTTCTCAATTTTAAGCCTAAATCTGAGCTGTCTGTTGTATTTTCGCTATTTCAAATAGTGAACTTGGTTCTCATTATCCAGGCTTTTTCCTCCACAGAGAAAGGATTTTTACATAGTTATGGTGTTTACTTTTAATGCTACTTATTTTGCTTTATATTATTGTCATACTTGACGATTTTATTAAATAGTAAATTACTATTAACGGTTTTATTTTCGTCTAAAACAAGGTCGTTATTTTCAACAAAAAGTTGGACAAAGCAAAAGCAAATTATGTGACCCAAATGTGACCCAATGAAGACACCTTCTCTTGGCAGTGCATATTATTTTGTGACCGTTATTGATGATTGTTATCGAACAATTTGGGCTTATATCTGGAAGACAAAAGATAAGTGTTAGATACCTTCAAATTGTTCCAGTCGTCGTTAAGAGAGAGACCAAAAAAACTCAAATGTATCCAAATGGATGATGAGGTAGATTATATTAAGACTTTCGATAAGTATTTCCGAAGGAATGTCATATGTCACTGAAGTTTTCTTCAAAAAACAAAGAAACCAAATGAGTTGGTTAAAAGAACAAAGAAAACTTGTATTGAAAGGGTGAGATTTTTGTTTCTCAACCTAGGTTCCCAAAATATTTGTCAAGTGAAGCATTAGTATGGTTGTACATGTGCTAAATTTCACACCTTGTGGGTATTGAGGTTTGATGTTCCAAGCCGCGTCAGGAGTGGAGAAGATGTCTTATATGACCATCTTCGTATGTTTGGGTGCATAACTTATATGTACGTTTCAAAAGATTAGTGATATAAATTGGAAAGAAGAAGAACAAATGCATGTTTATTGGATATGGACTTGATGAGTTCAGGTATTGATTCTTTAATCCGATTTCATGAAAGTTTATTCATAATCGTGATGTCGTATTCATGGAAGATCACACAATCAAGGACATAGACAAAACTGAGAAAAAAGTTCCTAGTTTTGAAGACAAAGAATTGGTTGATATTGATATGACTACTATTACTCCTACCCCAATCGTTGTCAATGATGTGGCAAATGAATATCAAGGAATGGATGCAGTCATGCACATGTCTATTACACTTAAATGCTAATGTTTTTGATGAATCGGAATCTAGTGAAGCAAAAATCCACAAGTGCATAACATGTGGTTTCTAATGAGTTGAGGTGGCCCACTTATGATAGACGTCCTTCAGATTGATACCCCTCGAATCTGTATCTGGTTTTGATTGATTGTGAAGAACCTGAAAGCTTTGAAGAAGTTTTGGAATATTGAACAAAAAGGAGTGGATAGATGCCATGAAAGATGAAATACAATCACTGTGAGAATAACACCTTTAAATGAGTGGAGTTGCTGAAGCGTAAAAAGATGTTAAAGAATCAATGGTTTTACTGAAGCGCCCCGACCCGATATCAACATCGGTACCAGAGCACCTGCCGTAGTCTACTATGAGAACTACGAAGCGTCAAAGTAGATCAAGCACACATCATCCATGACGCAAGATAAATCAGCGGAAACGACATAAAATTTAAAACTTTCATAACTAATGTAACCAAGTGTAATACAACGGAAATGAAATATATTCGGAGATGTCTAATATATTCTCCAAAAACAACGGTAACAGAAAGCCTATCGACCAAGGAATTAACATGGCATTTTCCCCTCAATGTCTATCATCCTAATGGGCCCACTCGTCGTCGTCTTCTACGAATATCATCTCATACTCGGGTTCACCTGAAAAGAGATGAAGTATCTATTCTTAGCAGGAAAATAACACTAGCAAGTAACCCGTCTATCCACCTTACGGAATCACACACGACGAGTCACTGATATATAAAAACAATGCCCAAAATAAAGTGCTTGAGTTAGTAATATCATGATCATAAGTAAAAAATCAAAACATATAAGTCACATAAACTAAGCAAAAATAGAGATCAAATACACATCGTGAAAAAAACATATTACGAAACAGGTCACATGCACATAGGGTTTCATTCATGTCAAGACTTATGCTTCGTGACTCATCATGCATGCATTCCTTCAAAAAGATATACTAGACTAACCGAAGATCCATGCATATATCGATTCACAAACTGTTCATACTTATTCTTATTTTATTCTTCACGTAGCAGAGACTTTATACCCTCTAGGTGATCAATCCACAGCCAACGGAACTTTATACCCCGTACTGAAAGGTCCACAGCCCCATAACAGAACTTTATACCCTGCTGTTGATCACATGTCACACTTTTATACCCTGCCATTGCAAACGTGACTTTTATACCCTGCATTAACTAGCAGCCCAAACTTATCATTTAAAACTTGGGTCTTTCTTTTACAAACATGTGTTTTATCGTAAAACAAAACCCATGACAGATGCAAAATGTTCATATCGTGATGCCAAATACTCATGTCATGTTATAACAAATGTTCATGTCGGGGTGCCAAATACTCATATCATGTCATAGCCAACTCCTAAACATGTCCACTCACACTTTACGTATTGGTTACCGGTCACAAGCCTCAGACATATCTAAGATTAACTCATTGATACCTTTTCACACCCTCACATAATACAAAGTCGTCTCGAGTTCACACTTAGCCTTTTCTCTTTTACCCTTAAGGTTACCCATCTCATCGTACATCGAGCATACATCTACAATACCTCTTGAACGCATATAATAGTCCCAAATGTCACACAAAGGTCCTTCAAATCACTTGTCATTCATTCCCTAATAGGTTTAAAGGTTTAGCATATATTCTGCAAACTGGCCACATCGATCGATCGATGTGCCCCTCACTGAACGATCGATGTCTAGCCCGTGGACTTCGATCGATCGATGTCCCTATTCCTGAGCGATCGATGCCCTCTAGAAACTTTAATTTTTGAAACCTCAGGACTTCGATCGATCGATGTGGTTCATCTCATCGATCGATGTTCAGTTTCCTGGACATCGATCGATCGATGTCCCCCAGTCGATCGACTGATGTCTTCTAGAAACTTTGGAAACTCTCCCACGGCCACTTGGATCAATCGATGTCCCTCCAGGATCGATCCAAGTCTCTATTTCTGCAACTTTTCACCCTTTTTTGCTGCAATTTCGATCCAACCATCATCCTTTTCCATTCCGAGCCTATGAAACACCTATATTCAATCCTAAAACATGATTCCCGCCTACATAGACACTCATGACATCTTATTGAACCTTAATTACATCCACTGACATGGATCCTAGGCTTCTCTCACCCCACTCATTCGAAAAAGTCCACAAAACCTTCTAACCAATCCCTAATCCAGCTGCCAACTACATTACACCCATCAAACCACCATCAATCCAACCATTCCATATACGGCACAAACAACAAGCATATAAACTAATCATTAAGGAGTTCATCACAATAAAAATGACATCTTTAGGCATATTCATCGTAAATCAAGCATATAACAATAATTCCCGGAAATTGGCCCAAAAGATTCCAACTTTAATCAATCAACACGTATAGAAGCACATAGTAGAGCAATTAGCATAAACGGAACGAAATTACCAATGTGGGATCCACTTTTCTCTTTGTAGAAAAACAAGGCCTAAGAATCAAAATTGCGTAAAGTGTATAGAAAAGTTACTTGCCTTCAAATCTAGAAGTTCTTACGGCGATTGGATTGAGTTCTTGGATGGATTGTACCTAGGATTGCTCGCGACCTCTTCTTCCTTCTTCCTCTTTCTTTTCTTCTTTTCTCTATTCCTTTCTCCCTTTTCTTCTTTTAAGTCGACTTCTCCCCCCTTTCTTGGCTCTATAACCGACGGCTTAATGGGGAGTTATGCTAATTGGCGTAACTCGCTCAACATTTAATCAAGGAGGGCAATTTTGGTATTTTGGACCTAATTTTCTTAATTTCAGCATTAAGTTATTTTTCACCTAAAATACATTTCACTAAGCCTTATTAACTTATAAAATTATCAAAGGTATATTTTTGATCCGCTTTAAATTATTTAACATTAGGTTTGGGAAAAACAAGGGGTATGACATTCCAACCCCTTACAAAAAGTTTTGTCCTTGAAACTTACATACCTTAAGTTAAAAGCTGAGGACACTTCTCCTGCATCTGCTCTTCAAGTTCCCACGTGGCTTCTCGCTCAGAGTGATTACTCCACTGGACCTTTACATGAGGAATCACTCACCTCCATAGCACTTGTTCCTTACGGTTTACGATTCTCACCGGTACTTCCTCATATGTAACATCACCGTTCAGCTCCAACGGTTGTGCTTTCAGTATGTGACTCGGATTCGTCACATATTTCCTTAATTGTGAGACATGGAAGACATTGTGGACCTGCGCTAATACTGAGGGTAATGCCAATCGATATGCCAAGTTTCTCACCTTCTCCAATATCTCATAAGGACCAATAAATTGTGGACTTAACTTGCCTTTCACTCCAAACCTCATAATATCCTTTGGTGATAGTCTTAGATACACCTTTGCCCCTATATCAAATTCCAAAGGTCGTCGTTTGGAGTCCACCCAGCTCTTATTACGATCCTGGGCCGTCTTGAGTTTGTCCTGGATAATCTTTACCTTCTCCAACGTCCTCTCAAGCAGTTTGGGTCCGATGATGGTCCTCACACCAACTTCTTCCCAATATACAGGAGACCTACACTTTCGTCCATACAACGCTTCAAAGGGAGCCATGTCGATTGCACTGTGATGACTGTTATTGTAAGAGAACTTCAACAATTTCACCATTCCATCCCAACTTCCTTTAAAGTCTAGGACACAAGCCCTTAGCATGTCTTCAAGGGTTTGAAAAGTCCGCTCAGACTGTCCATCGGTTTGGGGATGATAGGTTGTACTCATCCTTAACTCCATGTCAATGGCTCTCTGAAACGCTGTCCAGAATTTGGAGGTAAATCCTGGGTCTCTGTCCGACACTATGCTCACTAGAACGCCATGTAAGCTGACAATGTTTTCCATATACAGATTAACCAACTTATCCAAGGATGTTTCGCTCGAGACAGGCAAGAAGTGTACCGACTTGGTTAACATAACAACCCAAATCATATCGTATCCACTTCTCGTCTTTGGTAAACCTGCTATGAAATCTATTGTGATATGTTCCTATTTCCACTTTGGGATCTCCAACAGCATCAATAATCCATCAGGCCGTTGGTGTTCAGCTTTAAGTTGTTGACAAACTAGACATCTCTTAATAAACTCCACAATATGCCTCTTCATTCCGGACTACCAGTAGTATTGTTTGAGATCTCAGTACATCTTGGTGCTACCAGGGTGTATTGATAACTTTGAGCTGTGAGCCTCATACAAAATTTCTTTTCTAAGCTCATCCATGTCCAGAACATATAGTCTCCCTTTAAACCGTAGGCTCCCGTCTTCTCTGGTCTGAAATCCTTCAACTTGATTGTGCTTTAGTTTCTCCGCAATTTCACCCAAATTTTATCATTCCTCAACGCCTCTTTCACTCGATCAACTAGACTTGGTGTTATGGTCAAAGCCGCCAAAACATTCACTGTGGACTCCACCAAGTCCAAACCAAATTCTTCCATTTCTCTTTCCAGGGTGATTGTCGTGCATGATTGGATTTTCTACTTAATGCATCCGCCACCTTATTAGGTTTACTCGGGTGATAATGAATAGTCAAGTCAAAATCTTTCAACAGTTCTAACCATCTCCGTTGTCTCATGTTCAACTCTTTCTAGGAGAACAAGTACTTTAGGATCTTGTGATCTGTGAACACTGCGCACTTCTCCATATATAAGTAGTGCCGCCAAATCTTTAGAACAAACACAACTGCAGCTAGTTCAAGGTCGTGCGTCGGATAGTTTTGTTCATAAAGCTTCAGCTGCCTTCAGGCATATTCGATGACTCGTTCGTGTTGCATCAAAACACAACCTATAAGTGAAGTATTAGACCAAACTCGATTTGGATGGAAAATTATAACTTATGCTACAATTTACGTACCTAGACTATTTTTCGACGCATCACTATAGATCACAAACCCATCAGTACCGGAGGGTTGAGCCAATATTAGGGTTGCGGTTAACTTCTTCTTGAGCTCCGAGAAGCTCTTTTCACATTCGGCTGTCCCTTCAAACTTAGACTTCTTCTGAGTAAGACGACTGAGGGGTACTTCTATCGTTGAGAATCCCTCAACAAACTTCCTGTAATAGTCAGCTAAACCCAAGAAACTCCGCACTTTAGTGACATTCGTGGGTCTAAGTTATTCAGTAATAGCTTCCACCTTCTTAGGATCTACAACAATCCCCTCTTCTGATATCACGTGACCAAGGAAGGTCACACTCTTCAGCTAGAACTCGCATTTGCTGAATTTGGCGTACAGTTGTTTATGTCTCAGTATGCCCAAGACGACTCTCAGATGCTCAACGTGGGTTTGTTCATCAGGAGAGTACACAAGAATATCATCTATGAATGCCACCACGAACTTATCCAACTGTTCATGAAAGACAGCATTCATAAGGTCCATAAAGGCAGCAGGGGCATTCGTTAATCCAAATGGCATCACTAGGAATTCTTAGTGGCACTATGTTGTATGGAAGGCTGTCTTCGCGATGTCTTCAGCCTTCACCCATAGTTGGTTGTACCCTGATCGGAGGTCAATCTTGGAGAAAATTCTAGCACCCTTTAGTTGGTCAAACAGATCCTCGATTCGCGGCAGTGGGTACTTATTCTTGATGGTAATTTTATTCAACTCTCGATAGTCGATATAGAGCCTCATGCTACCATCCTTTTTCTTAATGAACAAAACAGGTGCTCCCCAAGGTGACACACTGGGACGAATGAATTTCTTGTCTAACAGCTCTTGAAGTTGATCTTTTAATTCTCTCAATTCTGTCAGAGCCATTCTGTAAGGGGTTCTAGAAATAGGTTCGGCTCCTAGGATCAGGTTTATCTCAAACTCGACTTCCCTCGGAGGTGGCACTCCTGATAGTTCTTCCAGAAATACATCCAAAAATTCGTTGACTACCGGAATATGTTCGATAGATGGTATCTCTTAAGTCATATTCACTGCATATACCAAGAACCCCTCGGCACCTTTCCTTAAGGCTCTGCAGGCTTGGGTAGTTGTCATGTACACCTTCTTAGGGATTTTCTTCCTCTGCGCCTCACCCTGGAAGGTTATGTAATCCATCTCGGAATTCTTGACTGTCACTTGTTTCGATCGACAATCAATGTTGGCGTGATACTTGGCCAACCAATCCATTCCCAATATGACGTGAAAGTCTACATCTGAATGGGAATTAATGTGGAGAGAAATGTTTGTTCCCTAAACTCCAACTCACAATTCCAGTACTGTTGGTGCGAAATCAAAATTTGATCTCAGACCGCTTGAACAAGATACGGAGTCTCTAACCACTCAGGTAACTCGCCTAGGTGATTGGTGAATTTCTTCGCCATGAAAGAGTGGTTGGTGCTCTATCAAAGAATACGTTGGCAGGTATCTTATTTACTAAAATTGCTCCTAAAATCATATCAAGTTTCACGCAAGGGTTAAGCATACAGGATGCAATTCCAATCTTAATTTTAAACTTAATCTTAAGTTGTACCTGTCACCACATCGGTGGCTTCTTGAGCGTCTGTGTCCGACATGAGATGCACTCGGGCATTTGCTCTCGGCTTAGCCCTCTGTTGTGGCGCCGTCTCTCCCGCAGCATTCTTCTTCATCTCTGGACAGTATCTAATCATATGGCCCACCAGGCCACAACAATAACATGCTCCGGCCAACTTTTTGCATTTTCCAGCATGGCTTTTGTTGCAATATGGGCAAACTCCCATAGACTGTTGGGCTACCGGGTTCTGTGGTGGGGGTCTTTGAAAACTTCCCACTGGGCCTCTCTTTGGAATCTTGACCCAACGTCTGGGTCTACCGCCCACTCTCACTTCCTCTCTCGGCCTCTTTCCTCTGTCGGAGGATCCTACACCGGCCTCCCTTACTGCTGTTCTACGGAAGTCACTCTTTACACGGAACATACGTCCAACATATCCTCGTAGGTTTTCATTCCGGCATTCACTATTGCCGACTGTATTCTTGAGTCCAAACCCCTTTCAAGCTTCCCCATCTTAAGCTGATTATCGGACATAATCGCAGGCATGGAAAGTCTGTGTATTCCGAGACTGTCATTCGACCCTGCTCAAGTCGGTCGAATGCCCTGATCTTGTCCAGAATCGATGTCTCTGGAACTAGTACTTTAAGAAGGCATCACAGAATTGTGCCCAAGAGATCAGTGGGGTCATCTTCAAAACAGATAAGTCACATAAACTAAGTCACATAAACTAAGCAAAAATAGAGATCAAATACACATCGTGAATAAAACATATTACGAAATAGGTCACATTCACATAGGGTTTCATTCATGTCAAGACTTATGCTTCGTGACTCATCATGCACGCATTCCTTCAAAAACATATTCTAGACTAACCGAAGATCCATGCATATGCATTCTTTTACAAACATGTCATGCATGTCGATTCACAAATTGTTCATACTTATTCTTATTTTATTCTTTGCAACAGAGACTTCATACCCTCTGGTTGATCAATCCACAGCCAACAGAACTTTATATCATGTACTGAAAGGTCCACAGCCCCATAACAGAACTTTATACCCTGCTGTTGATCACAGGTCACACTTTTATACCTTGCCATTGCAAACGTGACTTTTATACCCTACACCAACTAGCAGCCCAAACTTATCATTTAAAACTTGGGTATTTCTTTTACAAACACGTGTTTTATCTCAAAACAAAACCCGTGACAGATGCAAAATGTTCATATCGTGATGCCAAATATTCATGTCATGTTATAACAAATGTTCATGTCGGGGTGCCAAATGCTCATGTCATGTCATAGCCAACTCCTAAACATGTCGACTCACACTTTACGTATTGGTTACTGGTCACAAACCTCAAACGTATCTAAGATTAACTCATTGGTACCTTTTCACACCCTCTCATAATACAAAGTCATCTCGAGTTCACACTTAGCCTTTTCTCTTTTAACCTTAAGGTTACCCATCTCATCGTACATCAGCCATACTTCTACAATACATCCTGAACTCATATAATAGTTCCCAGATGTCACACAAAGGTCCTTCAAATCACTTTTCGTTCATTCCCTAACAAGTTCAAAGGTTCAGCTTAAATTCTACAAACTGGCCGCATCGATCGATCGATCGATGTGCCCCTCACTGATCGATCGATGTCCAGCCCGTGGACTTCGATCAATCGATGTCCCTATTCCTGAATGATCGATGCCCTGTGGAAACTTTCAGTTCTGCACCCTTAGGACTTCGATCAATCTATGTGGTTCATCTGATCGATCGATGTTCAGTTTTCTGGACATCGATCGATCGACTGATGTCTTCCAAAAACTTTGGAAACTCTCCCAGGGCCTTTTGGATCGATCGATGTCCCTCTAGGATCGATCCAAGTCCCTGTTTCTGCAACTTTTCACCCCTTTTTGCTGCAATTTCTACCCAACCATCATCCTTCTTCATCCCAAGCCTATGAAACACCTATATTCAATCCTAAAACATGATTCCAACCTATGTAGACACTCATGACATTGTATTGAACCTTAATTACATCCGCTGACATGGATCCTAGGCTTCTCTCACCCCACGCATTCTAACAAGTCCACAAAACCTTCTAACCAATCCCTAATCCAGCCGCCAACTATATTACGCCCATCAAACCTCCTTCAATCTAACCATTCCATCTACGCCACAAACAACAAGCATATAAACTAATCATCAAGGAGTTCATCACAAGAAAAATGACATCTTTAGGGCATATTCATCGTAAATCAAGCATATAACAATAATTCCCCAAAATTGGCCCTAAAGATTCAACTTTAATCAATCATGTATAGAAGCACATAGTAGAGCAATCAGCATAAATGGAAGGAAATTACCAATGTGTGATCCACTTTTATCTTTGTAGAAAAATAGGGCCTAAGAATCAAAATTGCGTAAAGCGTATAGCAAAGTTACTTGCCTTCAAATCTAGAAGTTCTTACGGCGATTGGATTGAGTTCTTGGGCGGATTGTACCTAGGATTGCTCGCGACCTCTTCTTCTTTCTTCCTCTTTCTTTTCTCCTTTTCTCTCTTCCTTTCTCCCTTTCCTTCTTCTTAGTCAACGGCTTAATGGGGAGGTATGCTAATTGGCGTAACTCCCTCAACATTTAATCAGGGAGGAAAATTTTGGTATTTTAGGCCTAATTTTCTTAATTTCAGCTATTAATTATTTTTCTACCTAAAATACATTTCACTAAGCCTTATTAACTTATAAAATTGTCAAAGGCATATTTTTGATCCGTTTTAAATTATTTAACACTAGGTTTTGGGGAAAACACGGGGTATGACATTTGCTGTGTAAAAAAAAGGTAAAAGTACTTTACAAAACCGACACAAGGCTTGTTTGGTGTAAAGGACTTTACCCAAAGGAAAAGCGTTGATTTTGTGAGATCTTTGCTCCTGTAATGAATATTTAATCTATTCGACAAGTGCTTGAGCTAGCCGCTAGCCTTGATTTAGAGATCGAGCAAACGAAAGTGAAGACTGCTTCACGATAATCTACAGGAGGAGATTTGCATGGAACAACGAGAAAGATTTCAGGAGAATGACAAAGAAGACTATGCTAAAAATTGACGAAGAGCATCTATGGTTAGAAACAAACGTTATGGCAATAGTATCAGAAGTTTAATTTGATGAGAATTAAACATAGTCAGAAAATGATAAAGACCGATCATTGTTTTTTTGTGTGAAAACTATTTGAGAGTGATTGTTGAAAGAGATATTTTGAGAATTGATGAGTTGAAGAAGATTTTGAATGAATTTTTTGCTACGGAGGATTCAGAGATAGTGCAAAAAAATCCTTAGCATTTAGGTTATGCACGATCGAGATGCAAAGAAAGTTTACTTGTCACAGAATATTTACATTGAGAAAGTTCTTCCGCGTTTTAGTAGGAATAAAGCTAAAACAGTTAGCATGCTCTTGCTTCTCGTTTCAAGCCTAGTCATAAGCAACATCCATCTACTAATAATGAGAAGTTACACATGAAGAATGTTCAATACTCGTCAGCAGTTGATAGTTTGATGTACACCATCGTCTCTACTAATTCCAATATTGCTCACACTATGAGAATGGTGAGTCATTATCTTTCAAACCAGGAAAGACATCATTGAGAGGATTTGAAATATATCTTAAGACATCTCTCAGGAACATCGAATTTGAGACTAATTTTGGGATGTGAAAAACCTATATTTGTAGGGCATAATACTGATTCGAATCTAATTGGAAGGTTAGATGATCTAAAATCTACTTCGGAGCATATGATGATTCTTGTTAGGGGAGCCCTGGCATGGCAAGTAAAATTACAAAGTGTGTTGTACTTTCTACTATCGAGGCTGAGTTTGCACTCACTGTAGAAACAACAAAATGTTTGTTGTGGTTGAGGAAGTTCACAATGAAGCTAGTGTCAAACAATAAAAAAAATTGTGACAATCAAATCGTCATTCATTTATCGAAGAATTCCTTCTTCCACCCAAAGTCTAAACACATTGATGTTTATTTTTATTGGAATAGTGATGTATTAGATTTCAAGTTGATGGAGCTTGAGAAGATTCACGCAGATAACTTTCTCATATTTTGATAAAATTTTTGTCAAGGATAAGGTTTGAGTTTTGCCAATCGGCTACTGGATTAGTATTGCCCTTCAACTAACCGATAGGAAAGCTTGTTTGGTATCCTTCTTATTTGAAGAGACCCAATAATTCTGGAGACTTAATCCCACAAGTTCAGTTAACTCATTGAGTTTTATCTTAGGTCAAAAGTGCGAATTAGACAGTAACAAGGAGAGGGAGAACAAAAGAGAGAGAAAAAGAAAAAAAAAATGCTGAATTTCGTTGGTAGAGGGCAGCTCAGATAAAATCGACTTTGCGTATTATTTGATATTTGGATCATGAAACTCTTATATATTACTCTTGATTGATAGAGGTATATTTTGAACAGTCAAGATGTTGTTTGAAGTCTTTTAAGTTTGTCTTTTAGGACAAATCCAAACTAAATTTATATGCATTTTTTTATGAGGACTTCATGTTAAATCATTTTTATTCTTCTTGTATTTTAAGATGGATTGTTTGATCTCATCGTGAATTCATTATCCAACTATGGTGCCTAAGTCACGTTTCAGAGTAACAAAACAACACCGTATGACCGTTCAGAATGTAGAACATCTGAGAGTTGAAAAGTGAGAGAGGGCAGAGAATTTTCGGGGTGCAGAGTTTTTCTGGGCAGCCTCTGCTATTTAGACGATCATCGGAGATCCAACCGTTGGATTTTGCTGAAATTTAGACAGCTTCTTTGGAACTCACAGGGCTACATTCTGACCGTTCAGAATTTCAATCCGAGCTCTAGATCGTTTTTAATCGCTGCTGGTGTCAGCTGCGATTTTGGTGACATTTCTGCATTTTTGTTCTCCTTCAATTGTTGCCTCTTATGTATGTTGTTGGTGGTGGGCTGTAACATCCTTGTAGATTGATTTGGGTGTTTTTACCCTCAATTTCATAATAAGAGAAGAAGAAGGATGGACTCCTTACAAGTCCCTTGATTTTTTATCCTTCACATTGAAAGGGTTTTTCCACGTATAAATCTCTTGTGTTGTTTGAAGCTTTATCTTGGATAATTTGCTTGAGGTTTTGATGTGAGATTGATCTTTGCTTGGTGAATCAATTGTGGTGAATTGGTTAAGCATTTTGGTTGGTTGTCTTAAAGTTGATCATTGTAGGTTTAAAGTTGATCATTGTAGGGGCCTGTGGAGTTCTTTTTTCTCTTTAATACAGGCTGCGGGAGTTGAGGTTCGGCAATTGATGGGAGAAGGAGAAAGATGAAATAGTTGTTTTGTTACTTTGGCACCAAACTTGGGCATACCATCAACTGGGATAGGATCACCTCACCGCAAAGGGGCGCAGTGACGCGTGACCACGCGACACATGGCAGCAAGGGAGCCCTCATCTAGCCTCACCACTTCCTTTACTGCCACGTGTCGCGTGGTCACAAAAGGGGTCCATCAAGTATGCCTCTAGTTTTTATTATAGAAGATCTTGTTGTAGATCATGTAAAGTTTGTTTAAGTAGTCTAAAAGTTTTTTTTTTATCATCAAGTATGACTCTAGTTTTTATTAGAGAAGATCCCATGCCATAAAGTACGCCTCTAGTTTTTACCAGAGAAGATCTTGATGTATCTATTACTGATCATATAGAATTTGTGTAAGTAGTATAAAAGTTCCGTCTTTTTTATTTCTTGTTTTAAAAGGTTTTTTATGATAAAAATTGTATTGTCTTGTATATACGTTTGATTTTATTTTATCTTTGAGTTTTCGTCGCGTTATGTTGTTTCTCGATAGACCTTAAGAAGAAGTCTTTTGAATTAAAGCTTGATAATCCATATGCTCTTGCTGATGTAAAATTTGTCGTTTTTTGTTTTTTCCTTTAAAAAAAAAGTTTCATACAACTCTTAATTGTTAGTGTATTATTCCATGAACTCGAGAAACAACTTATGTGTTTCTAACCTATGAGTATAGTTGCGTGTATCTAATTCTCCACACTCTACCATAGACAAGACTTCTAAAACAATGGGATAATGTTGTTGTATTCTATGACCGAGAATTTGTGAAATTGAGAAAATTTTGAATCTATGAAGCAATCAATAACAGAAAAAAGGACAGAGAAACAATCAGCTAGTACTATTCTGTTGCAACAAAAGTTCGGGATTGATGGGCCAAGTATTACAACTGGGTCAAGTTACTGGCCCTCCGATATAATCCATGGGAGAATTGTGTCAAGATGCATACATAATATGGGTTCGAATTTGCTCCGAGCTTTGGCATGGAAAGATATTTATACCCGTCTATAAGTTTTTGTCACTTTTTTCAAAAAATACCTTGAATCATGAACAATATATAATTTAGTTACATACACCGTAGAATGGTGGTACATATGCCGCCATTCACAGTTTTCGCATATATTGATTTTAATTTAGAATTTTTAACACTGATGGTGTCATGCACAACATCATTACGGATTATACGTCATGACAACGATGTACAGGAAAAGACACAACGCCTCCAATCAATTTGTAAGTCAATGATACTGAAATATTCAGATACATAATATGAACGAATAAAAGATGAAACATTTTACTAAATTGCAATCGAATCAACTTCTAGTTTACGATATACATATTGATTTTTCTACATTAATTCTATTGAATTTATATTGGTGGAAGGAAGAATTAGAATAAAATGCATGATATATGTAGAAATATAGAAGAAAGGTTGCATCAGCATGTCAAGATATGACGAAAAACATTGTATGTATTCATTTGAACATAATCCATTGAGGCAGATTTTCACCCAATAGCCTATGCTATTGTGACTGCTGATGACAATGCCAATTGTTGATGATTTATTACAAAGTTAAGAGTGTATTAGATGGGGAGATGTAATAATGGTTATAGAGGTTGTTGGTTTAATGAAGATCCATATAATTTCTTCTATGTATATCCCTTCGCCACAAATCCGAAGAGTAGGTTAGTTGGAAAGAGATTTTTGTGTAGTATACGACAGAAGATGTGTTCTCTAATGAAGGAATATGCTTATGTCCTAACATTGAGATTGTTCAACAAGAAGTTAATTAGGTGAATTTCAAAAAGTTGGAAGTTCAGTTGCAAATGAATTTCTTGACAATACTTCATTTGACAAGTGGACAATTATGATGCGTTACGCTGAGATGACGTCAAACGCTGTTGAATTATTTAAAAATGGTGGATTATAGACGTGAGGAGTTTGCATGTGACAAAATCAATTAATACAATCGGGTTTAAGAAAATGGAGTGGCTTGTTAAGCATAAGAAACTTGAATGTGGTTGAAACAACATTTTATGTAGTGTAATGGCTGAGAGATACAATAAGTAGAATGATGTAGGCGTTACATGTGTTGGGAATAACGACAGGTTCTAAGCGGAATAAAACCGTGAATAGTTATTTACTAATCACTAGAATCTTCGAGTATGACAGCGAGATAAATACCAGTAAAAGTGAAATAGAGACACCAAGATTTACGTGGAAACCCTCTCTCTGTGGAGGGAAAAAACCACGGGCAGTGAGAACAACTTCCACTATTCGAAATAATGGGAATACAAGAGACAACTCAAGTTTAAACTTAAACTTGAGAAATACAAGAGAATTGAAACACTCAATATTTTCTTATACCGGATTGGTATAATCTCACAACTCTCTTTTTCTCTCTCTATTTTCTTTCACTCACTCCTCTCTCAAGAAGCTCTCAAATTGCTTCTTCCTTTGATTTTGGTGTATCTTCCATCTACTAAGACATGCCTATTTATAGGCAAGCAAAATGAATAAACACATGTGTGTTACTATTCATTTAATGGCTACTTTGTATTTGTCAAAAATGATATGCTACCAACCAAACAAAGAAGTCTTTGTTTCACACATAGTTTGGACCCTTCAAATCTCCCCCTCCAAACTAGGGGTATACTCCAACTCTCATTGAGAGTCCATTCCAGCTTGCTTGACGCACCAATTAAACTTCTCTTTTATAGTGACTTTTGTCATTACATCAGCAGGATTATTGTCTGTGTGGATCTTCTTAATTTGGAATTGTTCCTCCTCAGTGGCATCCCGAATCCAATGATATCGTACATCGATATGTTTGGTTCTCGCGTGATACATCGTATTTTTGCTCAAGTCAATAGCACTTTGACTATCGCAATATACTATGTATTGTTGTTGTTTGAAACCCAACTCCTGTAAAAACCGTTTCATCCAAAGCATCTCTTTGCCAGCTTCTGTAGCTGCAATGTACTCTGCTTCAGTAGTCGATAATGATACACACTTTTGAAGTTTCGACTGTCATGATATAGCTCCCTCTGCTAATGTAAACAGATAACCAGAAGTAGATTTTCTACCATCTAGATCTCCAGCCATATCTGAATCTGTGTATCCATCAAGAGTTGATCCGGAACCTCCAAAAGTTAAGCATAATTTTGAAGTTCCTCTAAGATATCGAAAGATCTATTTCACTGCTTCCCAATGTGTCTTTCCTGGATTTGATAGAAACCTACTCACTACTCCTGCCGCATGAGCAATATCTGGTCTGGTGCAGACCATAGCATGCATCAAGCTTCCTACTGCAAAAGAATATGGAATCAATGACATTTCTTCTTCTTCCTTCTCCGTTGAAGGACAATCTCTCTTGCTTAGCTTGAAATGATCAGCAAGTGGAGTTGTAACTGGCTTTGCTTTGTTCATATTGAATCGTTGAAGCACTCGTTCAATATATCCCTCCTTTGATAACCAAAGCTTTCTTGTTGCTCGATCACGTATGATATCCATTCCCAAGATACGTTTTGCAACACCCAAATCTTTCATGTCGAATGTTTCTGACAATCTCTTTTTTAAGATTTGGATCATGTTGCCATCTTCTCTGACAATCAGCATGTCATCAACATACAAGAGAAGAATGATAAATTTATCATCAGGGTACCTTTGAATATATACACAAGGATCAGCAACTGTTCTCTTGAATTTTTGACTCAGCATGAATGAGTCAAACTTCTTGTACCATTGCCGTGGTGCTTGCTTCAATCCGTACAGACTCTTTTTCAATTTGCAGACAAAGTCTTCTTTGCCTTTGATTAAGAAGCCTTCTGGTTGTTCCATGTAGATTTCCTCATCCAGATCACCATGTAAGAAAGCTGTTTTTACATCTAGTTGTTCTAGCTCTAAATTCAAGCTAGCTGCCAAACCAAGTACAAGTCGAATAGAACTCATTTTAACTACTGGTGAGAAGATTTCATCAAAGTCGATACCTTTCTTTTGACCAAAACCTTTCACCACCAATCGAGCTTTGTACTTTAGCAGCTTATCGCCGTCTTTCTTTAACTTGAAGACCCATTTGTTTTTCAGAGCTTTCTTTCCTTTTAGAAGTTGAACTAGATCATAAGTGAGATTCTTTTTCAGTGAATCCATCTCTTCTTGCATGGCTTTTGTCCAACAATCTTTATCTCTGTGAGATTGTACTTCTTGAAAATTCTCTGGTTCTCCATCATCTGCTATAAGAATATATTGAGAACTAGGATACCTAGTAGAAGGTGCACGTTCTCTGACCGACCTTCTCGGTTGAGGATCCACATCTTGCCATTCAATAGAATCAGGGATTTGCTCCCCCTGCTCCACACCACCAGATTCATCACTTGTTTCAGTTTCTTCTATATTTCCTCCATTTGTGTCATTGTTCAATGAAGGAACAAATGTTACCTCTGTAACATTTTCTGTAATAGACTTTTTTTTTCTGCATCTTTGAACATTTCGTGTTCTTGGAACACGACATCTCTACTTCTGACAATTTTCTTCTTTACTGGATCCCATAACCTAAAGACATATTCCTCATTTCCTTATCCCACAAAGATACAAGGAATAGTTTTGTCATCCAACTTTGATCTCTGGTCTCTTGGAACATGCATGAAGGCTTTACATCCAAATACTTTCAAGTGAGCGTAGCTTACCTCTCTTCCGCTCCATACCACTTCTGGAATATCAAAGTTTAGTAGAACCGAAGGTGATCGGTTGATCAAGTAAAACAGCTGTATTGACAGCCTCCCCCCCAAAATGACTTGGATAGTGTAGCCATTTTGAGCATGCATCGCACTTTTTCTATAATGGTTCTATTCATCCGTTCTGCAACTCCATTATGCTGTGGAGTACCAGGAACTGTCTTCTCATGTCTTATACCATGTTTTGTGCAGTACTCTTCAAATTCTATTGATATGTACTCGCCGCCATTGTCAGTGCGAAGGCATTTCAACTTTTGTCCAGTCTCTCTTTCTACCATTGCATGAAACTTTTGAAAACAATGGAATACTTGACTTTTATTTCTTATCAAGTAGATCCATGTTTTTCTAGAAGAATCATCAATGAAAGTAACAAAGTATTTGTTTCCACATAGATATTCTACCTCAATGGGACCACACACGTCCGAGTGAACCAACTCCAATTTATTTTCTTTTATCTTGGAGTTTTTCTGAAAAGAGACACGATGTTGTTTTCCAAATAAGCAGTACTCACATGGGCCTAGTGACTTACCTTTATCTAACAGTATCAAGGATTGCTTTGCCAGTAACTGCAACCCTTTCTGCCCAATGTGTCCCAAACGTCTGTGCCATATATTTGGAGAATCACCGTCTTCTACTGTATTTATTTGACCTTCACACACTTTAAAGTGTGTCTTGTACAAATTACAACATAGCTTCCCTTTTGCTACCACCAGAGAACCTTTGGTAAGTTTCCATGTCGCATTACCAAAGAAATGCTCATAACCTTCCTTGTCCAGTACACTTGCAGATAAAAGATTGAATCTCATATCTGGAACATGTCGCACATTTCGTAATGTAAATGTGCAACCAAGTGAAGTTTCTACAGTGATATCACACATTCCCTCGATCAGTGAGGTGCTTTTATTTTCCATCTTCAACACACCAAAGTCTCCAGCTTTGTATGTGGAGAAGTATTCCTTGCTAGTAGCACAATGATACGAAGCACCTGTATCCACGATCCATTCAAGGTCTATATCTGAAATATGACAACATTCATTTTGGTGACAAACCAATGTTGTCTTTTCATCACTGCTTGACGCTATTGATGCTGTGTGGTTATCTCTCACCTGCTTTTGACCTTGATCTTTGTCTTGCTTCAAAGATCTATAATTCCTTTTAAGGTGACCATTCTTACCACAGTTCCAGCACTTCACTCCGCTTTTTGATTTGGAACGACCTCTGGACTTGTCATAATCTTTTGATTTATCATGACTGTTGAAGTTTCTATTTTGGCTCCTCCTCTTTCTTGTGTAAGAAGAGCCTGTCCTTGCTTCTCTGGTTGCATCATCTTAATATGCAACAACAAAGATGATGTGACCTCTTTCAATGTGATTGTTTCTTTACCATGAAGTAAAGTGGTCGTTAAACCATTGAATGAGGGTGGAAGTAAACTCAAGAGCATCATCGCCTTATCCTCGTCCTCTATAGTAATACTAAGACTAGCCATTTGGGATATAATACCATTGAAATCATTCAGATGAGACAAAAAATTTGTACCTTCGCTCATTTGAAGTGTGTAGAGCTGCTTCTTAAGATACAATTTATTTGTCATCGTTTTGGACATATACAAGCTTTCTAGCTTTGTCCAAATCTCCATAGCTGAGTCGTTTCCATGTACATTGTTCAGGACTTCGTCGGACAAGCGCAAGCGGATTGCACTTGCGGCTTTATCATCCATGTCTTGTCAATCATCATCTTTCATGGCTTCTGGCTTTTTCTCTTTGCCATAAAGAATTTTGTGAACACCTTGTTGTATGAGATAATCCTTCATCCTTTTCTGCCATGTGGAAAATCCATCATCTCCGTTGAATTTTGCCACATTGAATTTCATCTCTGTCATATTCGAGAAAATCAAGAACCAAATAACCAATCTCTGATACCACTTGTTGGGAATAACGACCCGGTTCTAAGCGGAATAAAACCGTGAATAGTTATTTACTACTCACTAGAATCTTCGAGTATGACAGCGAGATAAATACCAGTAAAAGTGAAATAGAGACACCAAGATTTACGTGGAAACCCTCTCTCTGTGGAGGGAAAAAACAACGGGCAGTGAGAACAACTTTCACTATTCGAAATAATGGGAATACAAGAGACAACTCAAGTTTAAACTTAAAATTGAGAAATACAAGAGAATTGAAACACTTAATATTTTCTTATACCGAATTGGTATAATCTCACAACTCTCTTTTTCTCTCTCTATTTTCTTTCACTCACTTCTCTCTCAAGAAGCTCTCAAATTGCTTCTTCCTTTGATTTTGGTGTATCTTCCATCTACTAAGACATGCCTATTTATAGGCAAGCAAAATGAATAAACACATGTGTGTTACTATTCATTTAATGGCTACTTTGTATTTGTCAAAAATGGTATGCTACCAACCAAACAAAAAAGTCTTTGTTTCACACATAGTTTGGACCCTTCAACATGGTCAGTGAACGAGAGTGTTTTTCTTATCAATTGTTACAGGAGAGAGCATACATCAAAGGAAGAAGCATTTGTAAGGTTGTTGTAAGAGACTGTGCGCTCACAATAGTTGAACTTGTAAAGGAAAATTGTTTGGTCAATGAAATTATTAGATTTTTTGTTGTTTATTTGTATTGCTTTACTAGTCTAAGAGTGTTTTTCTTATCAATTGTTAAACATGGATAGTGTTTATTCATCTATATACATGAAATGAAAAGTATAAAATTGGTTAGAAAGTTTTAGCACAGGGAGGTTGATTCTTCACTGTGAATATCGTGGTATACACACCGTCTCGCGATTTATGCTGAATTAGAAATTTTTATCACAATCTGTTCTATACACTGACAACCTAATGTACATGGCAACTTTCAAATTTGAAGTTATTGAATTTTATAGCATAAGTATATGTACATATAAAAGTTAGTATGGTGTCATACACAGTGTCACGGTGTATCTATGAAATTCAAATTTTAATTTCTTAAAGTTTACACAAGACTATGATCATGGTGTACTAGACACAATAGGTACGATGTATGAACCAACTGACATGGAACCATTGTTGGTGTAAGAACAATTAGACAAAAGTTAAAAAGGAGTGTAAATAAGTTACAAGGCGTGCTTTGTTTTATGATGGTATTATTGTTTTTCTCCAATCATATAGGGTGCAAAGAAAAGTTTTGACAAAATATACTCCCTCTCCATTTTATTAGTCTTGTATGCCTTTTTAGGATATCCTAAAATCTTGTTCACTTTCTATAAACAACCAACTAATTTATGTTTATGTTTAGTTCCAAACTTGTCTTTTTAAACAACTTATAAAAACAATCCATTAATGACAAGAAATAATGCATCAGAGTAATTCACAATCACTATACACATACTTGGTATATGTTATACTAAACATACGTATCTTTTGAAATTGTAAAAAATATCTATAACTTTTTCATTTCTTTCTAAAAATGTACATTTAACAGTTATGCTCATACATTAGAAATAAAAAATTAAAAAAAAAACCCCTCCATCCCCAACACAACCCCACCAGGCATTCTTCACTCCTTGAACCACCTGCCACCACCACTTACCACTACCATCTGCAGCACCTCCATGCCCCTAACATCTCCTCCCCTCTCTCCCTCCCACATGTCTACTCCCATAATTATAGATGCAAAGAATCACTCCGGCGTGACGGTCGAAGATGCCTCAAGTGAAGCTTCACCCATCAGAATGAAACATACGCAAAGTCCAAAGGTAAATTGGTTGTTTTGGAAAAACCCAATGGACAGGCAAATCGAATGCGATAACGAAAAGGGGTCCGTAGGAATGCACCACCTCTTTCGGCGACGAGGTTGTGCAGGAGGCGTAGTACTTCAATATCGTCAAATGCCCTTCCGGCTACTGCCTTCGTTAAAATATCTGCTAACTGATCTTCAGAAGATATAAATGGTAGTTCAATAATTTTTTCTTCAATCTTCTCTTTGATGAAATGACGATCTATTTCTATATGCTTGGTTCGGTCATGCTGTACGGGGTTTTTGGAAATACTAATCGAGACCTTATTGTCGCACATCAACTTGATTGGCAACGAAATGTGAAGTCCCAAATCACTCAACAGTTTTTTTAACCACAGAATCTCCATGACTCCCTTTGCAATCCCCTGGAATTCTGCTTCTGCACTTGATAACGCAACTACCTTCTGTTTCTTACTCCTCCATGTGACTAAATTTCCACCTACCAGAGTGAAATACCTAGAAGTAGATCTTGGTCAACCGCACTCCCAGCCCAGTCAACATCAGTGAATGCCTCAATATTTATATGATCATGATTTTTAAACCAGATACCCCATCCAGTTGTCCTTTTAAGATAACGAATGATTCTCAATACTGTCTCCATATGATGACTCTGAGGACGATGCATAAACTGACTCACCAGACCCACTGCAAATGAAATATCTGGTCGAGTATGAGCTAGATAAATTAATTTTCCAACTAATCGCTGATATCTTCCTTGATCTGTACCTGTTTTTCCTTCTTCAAAGTCCAGCTTCTGGTTTATCAACATCGGAGCCCCAGCAGGTTTACAGTCTATCATACCGACTTCTACAAGTAAATCCAGAATATATTTTTGTTGAGAAATAAAGATACCTTCTTTAGAATGACGCACCTCAATGCCCAAGAAGTACCTCAGATCTCCCAAATCTTTCATTTCAAACTCGGCAAACAGTTGTTGTTTCAAGACGACAAGCTCTTCACTATCATCACTTGTAATAATCATGTCATCTACATAAATTATTAGGCATGTTACCAGAGAACCTTTTCTTTTTATGAACAGCGTGTGATCAGCATTAGTCTGTGTGTACCCTTGTTTCTTCATAAACATGGTGAATCTCCCAAACCATGCCCTTGGTGACTGTTTGAGTCCATACAACGACCGTTTTAGTCGACATACCTCACCATATGCAAATTCTTCAGAGAATCCAGGGGGCACACTCATATATACTTCTTCATTCAGTTCTCCATGAAGGAAACCATTCTTCACATCATATTGTTGGAGAGGCAAGGACTTCGCTGCTGCCACAGAGAATAGAACTCTAATCGTATCAAGTTTTGCAACCGGAGAGAAGGTTTCTGAATAATCAATACCATAAGTCTGGGTATATCTCCGTGCAACTAATCTCGCCTTATATCTTTCAATGCTTCCATCTGCTTTGTACTTGACCGTATACACCCACCGATATCCCACTGGATGTTTTCCACTTGGCAACTGAACCTTCTCCCATGTGTTGTTCTTGTATAGGGCATTCATTTCTTCCTTCATCGCTTCATACCACTCTGGATGCTTTAATTCCTCCTCAACTGTCCTGGGAACCGTAACGTCACATACAGAAGCCAGAAATCCCTTTGCACCTTCCACTGGATATTTTACTCCTTTGGACACTTTGCTTGAGGAGTATCGAACTGGAGGCCTTCCTCTGTTTTGTCGTGGAGGAAGTACTCTGCCATGGTATACTAAAACAGCTTCATTTCCTTGATTAGTTCCACACATAACGGGACTAGGGGAATTGGTTATGATAATATCATCACTAGGAATGGACAAAACATTGAAAACATCAGATGGTACCTGATCTTACAGAGTATTCACCGGAGATGAGTCACTGAGTGGTTCAGAAGGAAGGACTATATCATGGCCAGGTAAAGCGTAGTCGGCGTCACCTACTTGTCGTGTTGGAACCACTTCCAACTGACTAGAGTTATGGAGCCAGTCTATGTCTCACCTGATGTCTTGTAAGCATGGAGGGTACCTCAGTGTAAGTAGCCAGAACAAACAGCGGTGTATGATGATCCAGGATTTTTGTAGGGAGGCGGTTAAAAAGATATACAGATGTGGCAATGGCTTCAGGCCAGAAAGTTTTGGGTAAATGAGACTCCAACATCAGTGCTCGAGTCATTTCGAGTAAGACCCGATTTTTTCGTTCAGCCACACCATTTTGTTCTGGCGTGTGTGGACAGGAGGTTTGATGGAAAATTCTTTGGGCCTTGATAAAGTCTTTTAGATTGGTAGTAATGTATTCGCCACCATTGTCTGACCTGAGAATTTGAATTTTCTTGTGATACTGGGTAGCAATCAGATGATAAAACTCAACAGATTTAGAATAAACGTCAGATTTGGTTTTAAGAAAATAAATCCATGTCATTTGTGAACAATCATCGACAAATGTAACAAAATATCGATACCCAAGATTAGTAGAATACGGAGATGGACCCCATACGTCAGAGTGGATCAAAGTAAATAGAGTTTGAACCCTGGTATTATTTGGTTTATACGTGGAACGATGATGTTTCGCACGTAAACAAGTGTCACAATGCAAAGTAAACTTAAAATGAACTAAAGAGGGAAATAAGAGTTTCATATAGCTTAGCGAAGGATGACCCAGACGACGGTGTCATAACCATAGCCGTTGTTCAGTAGTCCCGGTGACAAGATTGGACCGGCCCTGTTGCACCACTTCCGACACATAGTATAGTCCATCCTTCTCAATGCCACGCCTAATGATCTCCCTCGAGCGAATATCCTGCAAAATACAAAAGGTAGGATAGATAAGAACAACACACTGTAATTCTCGTGTAAGTTGGCTGATGGACAGTAATTTTGATGATAAACATGGCACATAAAGACAATTATGTAAGCGTAAATTGGGTTGGACTAAAATATTTCCGCCCCCCAGTAACGGGGATAAGTGATCCGTTAGCAGTTTCGATATGAGTTTTAGTAAGGTTGGACCACTGTTGGAAATCACGAGGGTCATTGGTCATTGTGTCGGTAGCTCCACTGTCAAGGATCCACTTAGAGGATTTTTGGTTGGAGGTTTTTGTGAATTTACGGAAAATATAGGGGATATTTGGTCATTTCTGAGAATTTCTGGACTACTTTGCATTTTTTGGGAAGATAAGGTACTGGATTTTGTTGGGGGTAAACTCAGTGGGGTGCGTCCGTCATTATCTGAAATAAGAGGGCTTGAGTCTGTTATATGTGGAACTTGCAAGGACTCAGAAGCAATTTTAATAGGGTTAAAATTGTCAAAGTGAGCTGTATAAGGGTTGAGGGTAAAACCCTCAACCCATTTACCTCCACCGAAGTCTCTGGATGCCTCTGGATCCTTTTCCTCTTCTACGCGTTTTTCTCCCACTGCTATGGCGGCTGTGCCCGTTACTGCACTTCCTTTGCTCTTGCCTCCATCCACCTGATGCCTCTTGCCCTCATACCACTCAGGGTAGCGAATAATCTGGAAACAGGTCTCCTTTGTGTGCCTTTTTCCACCACAATGGCTACATACTAGCCCCTTTTTTTCTTCCACACGCCTTGCGGTGCTGGAGCGTGGCTGTCTGCCCCGTCCTCTGCTTTGTCCAGACTCCCTTCCCCTGACGGCGGCAGATTGTGCTGCAAGCCCCTGACCAATTCCCAAGGATGAGTTGTCCTCTGAGGGAATTCCGCTATTTAGAACAATAGATCTCTCCTCTGCTCGTCTGATTTCCCTGTATGCTGTCTCCAAGGAGGGTAATGGATCTTGTTTGAGTAAATCTTTCTTCTCTTAGGTGTATTTTTCGTCTATTGCGGTTAAAAATTGGTATAGTCGTAGGGCTTCCATTTTTTTGTTCTACGTATTGATATCAGCGGCACAGACCATTGGGTTTGGCTCCTGAGCGTCAATAGCCGTCCATAAGTCCTGTAGTTTGTTCCAACAGGACTCAATACTTTTGCTCTCCTGTCTAATCATACTGGCTCTTCGATGAAGATCGAAAGTTCTGAGAGAGTCTGTCCCAGATCCATATGTTAAGGCCAAGCCGTCGCACAAAGCTTTGGCTGTGGGATAGCGGGTCACATTCACAACAAGAGATGGTTCAATCGTTTGGATAATCCATGTGAACACAGCATTATCCGCTTGTTCCTATGCAGAAAACTCTGGATCAGTCGGTGATGGGGGAGAAGGAACACCAGTCAGGTGATGTCTTCTCCCCCTTCCAATGATTGTCCGTAATATGACTAGTGCCCAAACAGCATAATTGAGACCATTCAATTTGACAGTGATGGTAAGATTTTCAGTAGATAGTGGGATAGAAGTAGTTGACTGTGTTATTGGTTTTGGTGTATTGTGTTGAAGAATATTTGCTACTTGAGCGGCTAAATCTGAGAGGCTAGTTTCTAGGTTTGACATGATTCGTTGGTTTCAGGTACAGAACTGTGGTCTTGCACCGGTCAATTTTTGGAACGGATAAGAACAGGTAAGTTGCGCCAAATTCTGGCTGAGATTGGTATCTGGTAAGTTAGCCAAACAAATGGCTAAGAAGGGTATATTCGAGTGAGGTATGTCCGGATTTCGGTTGGGCAATGATGATATGTTTTCTGAGCCCTTACCAGCAAAAAACAACTCTCTTCCTTTCACAAACAGTTTCTTTTAGTCGAATCGTAACCTGGCTCTGATACCATGTTAAGTAAGCAACAATGGTGATTTGTGAAACTGTATATTTCATTCACACACAAAACTGTACGTCCTTTACACCACTTTATACAGCAAGCTAGCTATTGTACAAGGTAAGAAAATCACCACTAATTACTTCCTACAATCACTACCCTGATTACATGCTAATTGATATGCTAATTAAGGGTAATTGATATATTTATACAAGGAAAGAAATTAATCTCGTATATCCTCTTTCCTAACAAAAGATTGAGAGCAAGGAAATGATATTTCTTTCATGTATAGTATATTCATTACACAAGATTATATAATCTTTACAACAAGATTTTGGTACAAACTAAACAAACCAAACTAAAGGATAACAATGGTTAGATACAACTAGAAGTTGTTACAACAAGTACACTAACTAAGTTTGTTAGTATAGCTAATAGTTGGTTGAGATAGGCCAAACCCTAGTTGGCAACACACGGCTGCAGCGGCTATAGTTTTGGTTCCTTAATACGCCCCCGCAAGATGGCGGTTCCATCGGAAAGGTCAATCTTGGACCGAAGAATGTTGAACCGATCCTTTGGCAAAGGCTTTGTTAAAATATCCACGAGTTGGTTTTGAGTTGAAACATGAGAAACGCGTAAAGTACCTGTGGCTATTTTTTCACGAACAAAATGGTAGTCCAGTGCAATATGTTTCATGCGACTATGAAAAACCGGATTAGCACACAAGTAGGTCGCACTTAAGTTATCGCAATAGATAGTGGGTGGCCGAGGAAGAGGAATGCCGAGCTCGGAGAGAAGATTTGATACCCATGTGACCTCAGCAGCGGCAGAAGCAGCCGCACGATACTCAGCTTAGGTGGATGAACGAGCTATAGTACGTTGCTTTTTAGAGCACCATGAAATGGGATTGCCACCAAGGAAGAGAAGAAAAGCCATAGTAGACCGAAACGAGTCGTGATCACCAGCCCAGTCAGCATCAGAAAAGGCTTGAAGTGAGAGAGGTTGGCCACGGCGAAGCAATAACCCATGATGAATAGTGTGTTTGAGATACCGCAGTAGTCTCTTGGCGGCGGTCCAATGAGACTGTGTTGGCGCATGCATGAATTGAGCGAGTTTGTTGACTGCGAAGACAATATCGGGTCGTGTAAGCTGCAAATATTGAAAACTCCCAATAAGACTGTGGTACTGAGAAGCGTCTGCAGGTGGCATGCCATCATGAAGAACTAGGCGACCAGTAGATGACATGGGCGTAAGAGAGTCCTTGATGCCATCAAGATGAAATTTAGCAAGAAGATCACGAATATACTTATCTTGGGATAGATAGCGGCCATTGGTGGTGAAGACTGCTTCAATCCCCAAGAAATAATGTAGTGGACCAAGATCTTTTAGTGAGAACCGAGTACTTAACGAGTCAACAAACTTACGAATGGATGTGGTACAATTTCCTGTAAAAAGTAGATCATCAACGTAGACAAGAAAATACATAATAAATCCGTCAGATCAATAGATAAATAAAGACGTATCAGACTTAGAGTTATGAAACCCATAATGTAACAGGAAATTTTTCAACTCATTATACCAAGCCCGTGGAGCTTGCTTGAGACCATATAGGGCACGCCGCAGGTGACACACATGTTTTGGCACAGCCGAATTCACAAAACCGAGGGGTTGGGTCATGTAGACATCCTCAGTTAAGTGACCATTAAGAAATGCATTATTAACATCAAGATGAGAAATGGGCCATCCATGCGAGAGAGCTAACAAGAGAATAACATGAATAGTAGTGGACTTGACAACAGACTAAACCTATCATGATAATCAATACCAGGGCATTGATGAAAACCTTTAGCAACAAGGCGAGCCTTGTAACGAGCAATAGAACCATCAGGATTATGTTTGATGCGAAAAACCCACTTGCACCCAACAACATTATGTCCCTGCAGAGGGGGAACCAGGACCCATGTGCTATTGCGGGTAAGAACAGCAAGTTTGTCATCTATCGCAGCACACCAGTTTGGATCACGGAGGGCTTGTTTGACTGTGGAAGGTTCAAGTGGTCGTGGAAGAGGATGTTTAGTGGTGTGATGAAGAGTGACGTAGTCTGGAAACTTCTTTGGACAGTGAATATGATTACGAGCACGTGTGACCATGGGATGACCAATTGGAGGTGGGGGGACTGTTCAGCAGGTTGGTTTTGTGAGGGGCCAGCAGGGAGTATTCGGGAGAGGGTGTGGGAGGAGGCAGGGGGTATCGGGGAGCGGCTCAGGGGCAGGATAAGGAGAGCCATACCTGGAAGCGGGTGCAGCGGCTACGAGCGCAGTAGACGAGGGTCCAGGTGATGCAGAGAGGACAACGGCCACCGACGGTTGCAGTGCAGCAACCAGGGAAGAACCTGTGAACCAAGAAGACTGCGACATAGAGGATGTGTTAGAGTTAGAAACAGCAGCAAAAGGAAAACGATGCTCAATAAACTGCACATGTCGAGAAAGATGAAGACGATTAGAAGAAATGTCAAGGCACTTGTAAGCATGGTGTGTGTTAGAGTACCCCACAAAAATGCATGGTTTGGACCGAGGGGCTAGTTTGTGATCAGAATAGGGTCGGAGCCACAGAAAACACAGACATCCAAAAGCACGTAGGGAGTGATACTGAGGCGGTTTGGAGAACAAATTTTCGTAGGGAGTGGCGTTTTGAAGGAATGGGGTAGGCAGACGATTAATAAGATAGACGGCGGTGAGAAAAGCATAAGACCAAAATGTGGGGGGCAAGGACGAGTGATGTAGTAGAGCTAACCCAGTTTCGACTACATGACGATGTTTTCCCTCAGCAGAACCAACATATTCAGGAGTGTAAGGAGGAGAAATTCGATGTTGGATGCCCTCGGTTTCAAAAAAATGCGTGAGACCCTTATATTCAATACCCCCATCAGTGTACAGTGTTACAAGAGGGCGATGAAAGAATTTCTCTACCATGCGCTTAAATTTGGGAAAAATCGTAGACACGTCAGATGTTCTTGCCATAGGAAACAACCAAATATACTTAGTGAAATAATCAATAAAAAAGATATAATAACGAAAGCCATCAATAGATTCAACCGGGGAAGGCCCCCAAACGTCTGAGTACACTAAATCAAGTGGTCCACAACTTTCGACTGATGAATGAGAAAATGGTAACTTATGACTCTTACTGCTAAGACAAGACTCACAGACAAACTGATTATTTGAGATACTGGGTGAAACAGAAACATCATTATTGCGACTCAGAAACTGAAAGACACATTGGGAAGGATGTCCAAGACGATGATGCCAGGTAGCTACAGACGACGTGGTGCTGATATTGACGCATGGAGACAGATCGGATGCTGCGACGGATACTGCGGCGTCTGTGGTTGACATGTCCCACTCGTACACATTACCCTTGGTCCGCTCGTGAGCCAGTTGCGTCCCCGTTTTAAGATCCTTAACAACAAAGGATAAAGGAAAAAACTCAATAGATGTGTTGTTATGCTGACAAAATTTAGAAACAGAGATTAAATTTTTGGTAAGGGATAGGACATGTAAAACATTAGACAAAATTAAAGGTTTGGGAGAAGTAGGAATGACAGTAGAACCAGTGTTGGAGATGTTGAGGCTAGAACCATCGCCGAGGAGAACATCATCAGGACCCTCATACGACTGGTGTTGGGAGAGATTGTTCAAATCATGGGTAACATGGTGGAAAGCTCCAGAGTCCATGACTCAGTTGTGCTGCATTGACCCAGAGGTGGTGTAATGGACTTCGGGTTGCTGCTGCAATGACTGCTTCAAAGAGTAACACTGACGCGCTGTGTGTCCACGTTTTTGACAGTATTGACAGACCACCCCAGACTGGGAAGAATTTCGGATAGAGCGAGTGTTAGCCGATGACTGGCCAAACACTTGCGGTGTAGCTGAATGAAACGACGGCTTCCCTGTGGAAGGCCGTCCGCCACCGTGTCGAGGCCCTCCCATTGTGCCTTTTGAGTGTCCTCCGGTTTTCATCTGTGTGGTATGAACAGTGACTGATGCTCCACTACGAGTCTCTTCCCTTTTAAGAAAGGCTTCATGTTCCACCAATTTGTCGTGAAGCTCTTCAAAAGAAGTAGGAGTATCACGCGTGCGAATGGCAGCAGCAATTTCTTTAAAGTTGCTGCTGAGTCCATTTAGAGAAAAAATGGACAAATCATCATCACTGAGATGAGTGTCAACATGGGCTAACTCATCAGCGATGCTTTTGATAGTCTGAAGATAATCAGCAACAGGCTGAGTGTCACAAGTGATATTAGTCAGACGCTCCTTAAGATTCATTATACGAGAACGAGACTTATTAGCATATAGTCGATGAAGCTTCATCCAAGCATCACGAGATGTAGAGGCGGTGGCGATCAGTAGCACCACTCCTTCAAAAACTGATGCCAAAATGGCATGAAGTAACAGCTTGTCCTGCCGAATCCATATAGCATAATATGGGTTTGGCTGTTTTGAAACCTCTTGGTCGACCGTGTATTGAGAAGGACATGGTTTACTCTCATCAAGAAATTCCATTAGATCGTATCCATACAGTAGGGCATCGAACTGTGCCCTCCAAGAAGGAAAGTTATTTTTAATCGGTTTGATAGGCAGCTGTGCGGCAACATTGATGGCAATGACTCCATCAAGGGAACCATGCTTAGTTGAGTGTTCCGCCATTGAGCCGAGATAGTGAGCCGTGCTTAGGTGAGTACTCGTTTGAGTCGAAATGGCTCTGATATCATAAAAGATTGAGAGCAAGGAAATGATATTTCATTCATGTATAGTATATCATTTACACAAGATTATATAATCTTTACAACAAGAGTTTGGTACAAACTAAACAAACCAAACTAAAGGATAACAATGGTTAGATACAACTAGAAGTTGTTGCAACAAGTACACTAACTAAGTTTGTTAGTATAGCTAATAGTTGGTTGAGATAGGTCAAACCCTAGTTGGCAACACACGGCTGCAGCGGCTATAGTTTCGGTTCCTTAATACCCACTCATCTGCTGGTCTGACCTACTAAAAATCTTGCTCATTATCTTTTCTCACCAAATCCTCATAACTATCAAAAAAGTTTCTGAATCTAGAAAATGATTTCTTGGTTTGCATATAATTAAAAATCAGAATAAGCGCCAGAATCTGCAAATTTGGCGGAACAGAGAAATTGCCTCAAGAATCATGGAGTATGAATCGACGAATAAGAGTTTAGATTCGGTGTGTTGGAGGATAATAGAGATAGTTGTGGCGCCTAATCGGATGTGATGTTCTTTAGGATAAAGTCGGCCATCGGAGCGACAAACTGAAGCTCATAAATGGTGGGGATGTTGGGGGGCACCATGGAAATGCCTTAGTTTCACTTGATGCCGAGAGATTGAATGGAGGAAGCTACTAAAATGTGGATATATATTGTGAACCGGATGAGATCAGAGAAGGCTAAAGCAAAATATGATACCTCCGATGTCACGTGTACAAAAGAGCATGTTGTTTACTTTTTTTCTTTTTAAAAAAAGGCTATTTTATACAAATGACGTCGTGTAATTAGAGACCTCATGTTTTGACTCATATGAGGCATACTCAGATCTCATCCGAACTATTTTTTTCTTTTATAGTAATCATGATCTCAATCTCTATTCTTTTCGTTTGGGTGTGCGTGGATGCTTGTCGTAACCGTACTTTTTTTAAAAGAAAAAAAAATGATAATTAATATTAATTAAAGTAAAAAAAAACTGAATTAAAAATAATAATAATAATAATTAATTAATCCTAAAACTACCCATAACCTCCCCCAAATCACTCCCACTATCCCATAACTTCCTCCCCACTACTCAAATTAATTCCCCCAATTTATTCTCCCCCAACACATTCACAAACGTGAACATTAGCAAGGAAAAGGAAAAGTGCAATTGGGGCAAAGAGAGAGATTCGGACAGTGAGGAGAGAAGGGAAAAAGAGAGGAAAAGAAAAAGAGAAGAGAGAGAGAAGGAAGAAAAGAGGAATAGGAAGGAAAGTTGGCCACCCACATCAAATCCAACACCGTGTTGTTAGTGAGTTTGCATTCAAGAGGTAGGTTACCCTCCCCTCTGTCGGATTGCTTTGGATTCCCTCGCATTCTGTTTTGGAATTATTTGATTATCAATGATGTTTATCTTTTGCATGTTTATTATGAATCCTTTTATGTTTTGGTATGGAAATTGCGTGGCTGGCCTTAGATATAGATCACTTAGCACGGAAATAGGCCGGGACGGGTTCAAAACGTCGGAAAGTGCGTGTTTCAGGGGTGGCGTGGGCCCCCCTGGCGGCGCGTACCGGACACGCGCTGACGTGTCCAGCGCCGTTGTGTTGGTCGTGTTATAATGAGTCAAACCCCACTGGTTTGGGGTAAATCGGAGTTAAAACGAAGAAGATATGAATTTTTGAAGTAAATTAGGAATTGAGAAATTAAAGAAAAGTTAAACAGAAAAAAAAGAGAGAGAGAACGTAGGCCAGGCCTGCCGCAGTCAGCAGGCACGTCTGGCAGGCCGGCCTCAACCTTGGCAGGCCACTTGAATTCGGCCCAAGTGCTGCAGAGAATAAAAAAAAAAACTGAAAGGCTTGTTAACAGGCCAACAGTCCTAGCGGGCCAGGCTGCAGGAGAAATGAGAAAGGGCCAGCGGATAAGGGCTAATAAGGGCCTGTATGTTTTGGTTATTAAATCTGCTAATTAAAGAAATAAGACCATTAATTAAGTTCAATAGCTGAAATAAAATAAAGATAAATTGATTTTTAAAAAAAGTATAATATTAGCCAAACAGTACTTGGGTGGCGGAAAAAAAAAGAGAAAAATAAAATATATAATGAACTAACATACTGACGGTCGAATAAAAAAAGATGGAATTTATATATTTTTAATTAGTCTAGCATTAATTATGCTTTAAAAAAATAATAATAAAAAAATGTAGAAACCTATTAAATAGATTAAAATAAAAGAAATAAAAATAGTAGGGGAAGATAAAAATATTTATAAACAAAATTAAAGTGCTTGAAAGCCTAGGAAAAATAAAATAAAGTGTAGAAACCTAAAATAAAGTCTAGAAAGATAAAATAACGGTAGAAGATAAAATTACAGTAATGAACCCCACGCAACATAGGGTAACTACGCAATATAGGTAATACGCAACATAGAACGGAGCATGCAACATAGGACAAACGGAAGTGTGCACGTGTGACGCATTCATGGCACGAGCATTGCATTTGGCCTATGAGCCGTGTGGCCTGACGAGGCGTGTGATGGGTGTTGGTAATAATGGTTACCTTCACTCGATAGGACCCGGGACATGCATAGCATATCATGGAAAAGGAAGAGCATAGCATGCGATGCTAAATGACTGCGTGTGACACGTAGATAGAAGTGCATGCATCATGATGTTGCGCATTGCATTGTTATTGCTGATTATCGTTGTCTTGTTATTAAGTTGTTTCAGTGCTACGGTTTGGGATACGGATCGGGTCGGGTATGTGTTATTTCCTTATTTATGCTTTATTTGCCTTATTATTTATCTGTTTATGCTTTATTGCTTTATTTATCTGCTCCATGCTTTACGTGTTTTATGTGTTTACCCGACTCAGTATGTGACAGTCCCTTTTCGGGAGAGACGGGTAACCTACGAGTGACTCACATCACTCACCCCCCCACCACCCCTCCACAGGTGAGCAGATTATGAGTATATACAGTTAACGAGGGTGAGACAGATTACGCAAGCTGGGACTAGTGAGCTGGACTCGAGAAGGAATCTTGTTGACCCGGAGCTTGTTACGTAGGATAGTCAGATAGACATCCACATAGGTTTATTATTTTGATTTTAGTATTTCATATTTGACTTAGCGGGTTTCGTCAACCCTTGTACTTGATTTTATTCTGATGGATTTAATTTAATGAAGATGTTTATTTCTTTAATTATCGTTTCCGCGAAAAATTTCTACGTCAGTTCCGACGTGCAAAGAAGTTTGAACGACGCTTTGTAGTCCTCATAGTAGGCTACGGCGGGTGCATTGTTCCCGATGCTAGGGCTCGGGAGCGGGGCGCTACAGGTGGTATCAGAGCCGATGCTTCAGATCCGCCTCGGAAACGCAGGATTAACTAGATCACTTAGACATAAGCTACGATCTTTTTCTTTAAATGACGATTTTACCCTTAAGAAACAAAATAGGATTTAGTGATGATCTTAGACTTAAGTGATGATCGGGTTAGGGGATACAAAGGTGAGCGATCGTTTACTTACTTAATTACCATTCTGCCCTTAACTTTTAGCATGAATTCTATAAACGATAGAAATTCTCAAATTACCCCTGAACATTTGCATGCGACCCCCTAAGCTGTTTGAAATTTCCAAAATACCCCCTAACTTAGTTCGTAGTTAAATAAATATATTTTTGAACATTTTGAAATGCCAAAAAAAAAATTCTGGTAAAACGTGAACAAGCTGGTAATAGAAGAAATGGTGGTGAGACCCACCAGAATCAGGGGATCATCTCCAAGCACTTGGAGATGCCATAGTCACCATGACCAACACCTTAGCACAGTAACACCAGTTGTTGAACCAGCCGTCGCTGCCTCTACCACCATAGTCGGACCGGAAATTCTTCGATAAGGATGCGGAGGAGTGGTGGCGCAACACGACTGGTATCGCCGGTCACTTGGATCTAATTTCGAGATGAGTTCAAGAGGTATTACATGTCGAGGATACGATCTTCAAAGAATGGTTCTAAATTCACGGCGGAAATGTAGATTTAGGCTATGATATTAGAAATTTAATTACGATTTTGCCCTAAGTCATAATCTTAGAGATAAGTGATGAGTTGAACATAAGCAATGATCATGAACATAGATACTGCTTGATCCTGAACATAATTCACAATCTTCAATGTAAGTGACGATTCCGATTAAAAGTTGAACTTGGACATAAGTACAGAAGGTAGTTATAAGCGTGGATTATGCGCTAAGCATGATTTTGGAAATAAAATATAATCTTAGACTTAAGGAAAGATGATACTAAGAACAATTCTAAGAGGAATTTATGATCTTAGACTTAATGAGACGATTGGTTGTGAAACTTGTATACCTAAGGTATCTCATATAATTCTACCTTACCTAAGTTGATCATAACTTTAAGCCGTGATCTTAGTAACCCTAGTTGAATACTATGTAATTAATTTGAATGAATTAAAATGTTAACCAGAACACCCTACTGCAAACGCTAGTGACATATTAATAGGTCAGACAGTAACTCGGGCTGCATCACTGCAACAACATCACGGGACTCGATAACAATAGGGTAAAGTAAAACTGGCCTATATCCCTACTTAGACATTATCATCAGAGCAGACTTAGGTCTAAGTTGAGGCAATAGCTACTAAGAAATGAATTATTATAGTATGATAGATACTAAGAGATGATAGAGAGATGATAGAAACTAAGTAATGATTCATAAGCATTATAATCAGTAGCAATTAGTAAGAGAATCACACGAAAGAATTTATAGTCTAAGGTTAAGATGTTGAAATTTAGAGTTATTAGTAGGACGACGATATTAGTCTCACTAGAGATACTGACCGGTAGCAAAGGTGTGAATCGGCTATAACAAGTGCATGGGAATAATGAATCGATACAACTTTCTAGTTAAGTGTTGGCATCGAGACATTTGACTTGAAGTTAATAGGCTTGAATTAATAGAGCGGACATGAACAAGTAGTTGTTGCTTTTCATATGAACTAGAATAAAATTAGTGGTTCAAATAACCAAGTAATAAGGCATAGTGGATCAGTGTAGCGCGCGGAAGCATGATGAATTAAAACACCTTAAGTCGATCAATAATTAGTGTGCCATGCTAGGATTGGACTAATTTAAGTTAAAGATTCATCATCAGCAGGCAGAAGTTAGACTTATAAGAAACTGTACATCGGAGACCTTATCTGAAAAAAAAGGATGGCCTATATAATTATACAAAATATTGCACTGATACACTTTTCAAATAGATAAATATTTTATATAAGCACGTACACCAATGTACAACCATATTTTAACAAGTATTCTAAAAATGTTTGTCTTCGGAAATACCTTATTGAGTCTCATATATTTTTTATATAGCCTACCAACTTTACAAGGCGAATTCATTTCTGTACTTGTATATTGTATAAGAAAAGTTTTAAATCATTTGATGATCTTAAAGAGGAGAGAACTTTTAAAATGCTGACGTTCTTCGGAACCTGATGTGTTTATATATAATTCTTGCACAATATGTTAGAATTTCCATTTTTGTTACATCTATTTACAGTCAAAATTAATTAACAGCTATCGAAATCGCAAGCAGTTTATCTGTTAAAGTGTTTTTGAAATTATTTCTCCGCTTGCGATAAACTTACGTAACTTTTGTAAATATGTATATATATATATAGCTTTCAATATATATATATATATATATATATATATATATATTCTTATAGGAAACGAAAGGTACCGTATTCAAGTCGTTTTATAAAACCTTACATTATTACATTTTCAACTGTTCTAATTCCATTTCATCGAAACACTTTGCGAACAAGTTATATCATCGTTTTTATAAAAGGTGATTTGAAACACCGCTTTGCGAAAACGAGTAAAATTATTTCGAATCTTGTTTAAAATAAATAAATAAATACATACATAGAAATGATATTATTTTAAAACGACTAAAGTTATATTTCAGCCATTTAGGTCACGTTTATTAGAAGAAAGGTATGTCGTACACCTATTGCGTATATTAGGCTAATGATATCTTCAAAGAAATAAGGGCATGATCATAGAGTTAGTTCGTAAGCAAATAAGAATTAATTTTAAGGACTTGGTTTTGTGTAGCAAGTACCATATTAGTGTAAATGAAGGATATTAGTTGGTTAAGTATCTAGGGGGATAAATCATATATAATGAGTTTAAGAATCTGAAACTATTGACTGCGATAGGTTGAATGATACACATCAAGTGGTATAAGTAGAAGTATATATATACTAATTATAGAGAATTAATTTAAGGATTGAGCTCTATAAGGATTGGATCACCTTGTGGGATACTAGCGATGACCAAATTGAATCATAGTAGAGTAAAACATATTCTTAAAATACGTACGATTCAAGAGATGAGTCTTGTGAATAAGGTGTTAAGTCAAAGATTGTAGTACACCCAAGAACTAATTTACAAGGGTTGTTGATGACCATAGAGATAAGTAAATTATAGACCAATAATTGGGTTGTAGAACCATTAGTATGATGACAATACACTTAAGGTTGATTCGATAACCATAGATAGATTAGGTAAAGATTTTAATAAGCAAGAGGACAATAAATCAGAAATTTCCCTGTTGGTGTACATGGAATGATTTTGACCTTACCGTGTGATAAAGAAGTGATGTGTTTAGCATGTTAGAAAACGGAAGGGATATTTAGCTTGACTATTATCTAGGTGAGATGATCAAGCAGAACTAAACTAAGTGTTGCCGATGTAGTACGCAAGTTTCGAGGACGAAACTTTTTGTAAGGAGGGTAGAATGTCGTAACCGTACTTTTTTTAAAATAAAAAAAAATGATAATTAATATTAATTAAAGTAAAAAAACTGAATTAAAAATAATAATAATAATAATTAATTAATCCTAAAACTACCCATAACCTCCCCCCAAATCACTCCCACTATCTCATAACTTCCTCCCCACTACTCAAATTAATTCCCCCAATTTATTCTCCCCCAACACATTCACAAACGTGAACATTAGCAAGGAAAAGGAAAAGTGCAATTGGGGCAAAGAGAGAGATTCGGCCAGTGAGGAGAGAAGGGAAAAAGAGAGGAAAAGAAAAAGAGAAGAGAGAGAGAAGGAAGAAAAGAGGAATAGGAAGGAAAGTTGGCCACCCACATCAAATCCAACACCGTGTTGTTAGTGAGTTTGCATTCAAGAGGTAGGTTACCCTCCCCTCTGTCGGATTGCTTTGGATTCCCTCGCATTCTGTTTTGGGAATTATTTGATTATCAATGATGTTTATCTTTTGCATGTTTATTATGAATCCTTTTATGTTTTGGTATGGAAATTGCGTGGCTGGCCTTAGATATAGATCACTTAGCACAGAAATAGGCCGGGACGGGTTCAAAACGTCGGAAAGTGCGTGTTTCAGGGGTGGCGCGTGGGGCCCACGCGCGGCCCTGGCGGCGCGTACCGGACACGCGCTGACGTGTCCAGCGCCGTTGTGTTGGTCGTGTTATAATGAGCCAAATCCCACTGGTTTGGGGTAAATCGGAGTTAAAACGAAGAAGATATGAATTTTTGAAGTAAATTAGGAATTGAGAAATTAAAGAAAAGTTAAACAGAAAAAAAAAGAGAGAGAGAACGTAGGCCAGGCCTGCCGCAGTCAGCAGGCACGTCTGGCAGGCCGGCCTCAACCTTGGCAGGCCACTTGAATTCGGCCCAAGTGCTGCAGAGAATAAAAAAAAACTGAAAGGCTTGTTAACAGGCCAACAGTCCTAGCGGGCCAGGCTGCAGGAGAAATGAGAAAGGGCCAGCGGATAAGGGCTAATAAGGGCCTGTATGTTTTGGTTATTAAATCTGCTAATTAAAGAAATAAGACCATTAATTAAGTTCAATAGCTGAAATAAAATAAAGATAAATTGATTTTTAAAAAAAGTATAATATTAGCCAAACAGTACTTGGGTGGTGGAAAAAAAAAAGAGAAAAATAAAATATATAATGAACTAACATACTGACGGTCGAATAAAAAGAGATGGAATTTATATATTTTTAATTAGTCTAGCATTAATTATGCTTTAAAAAAAATAATAAAAAAATGTAGAAACCTATTAAATAGATTAAAATAAAAGAAATAAAAATAGTAGGGGAAGATAAAAATATTTATAAACAAAATTAAAGTGCTTGAAAGCCTAGGAAAAATAAAATAAAGTGTAGAAACCTAAAATAAAGTCTAGAAAGATAAAATAACGGTAGAAGATAAAATTACAGTAATGAACCCCACGCAACATAGGGTAACTACGCAATATAGGTAATACGCAACATAGAACGGAGCATGCAACATAGGACAAACGGAAGTGTGCACGTGTGACGCATTCATGGCACGAGCATTGCATTTGGCCTATGAGCCGTGTGGCCTGACGAGGCGTGTGATGGGTGTTGGTAATAATGGTTACCTTCACTCGATAGGACCCGGGACATGCATAGCATATCATGGAAAAGGAAGAGCATAGCATGCGATGCTAAATGACTGCGTGTGACACGTAGATAGAAGTGCATGCATCATGATGTTGCGCATTGCATTGTTATTGCTGATTATCGTTGTCTTGTTATTAAGTTGTTTCAGTGCTACGGTTTGGGATACGGATCGGGTCGGGTATGTGTTATTTCCTTATTTATGCTTTATTTGCCTTATTATTTATCTGTTTATGCTTTATTGCTTTATTTATCTGCTCCATGCTTTACGTGTTTTATGTGTTTACCCGACTCAGTATGTGACAGTCCCTTTTCGGGAGAGACGGGTAACCTACGAGTGACTCACATCACTCACCCCCCACCACCCCTCCACAGGTGAGCAGATTATGAGTATATACAGTTAACGAGGGTGAGACAGATTACGCAAGCTGGGACTAGTGAGCTGGACTCGAGAAGGAATCTTGTTGACCCGGAGCTTGTTACGTAGGATAGTCAGATAGACATCCACATAGGTTTATTATTTTGATTTTAGTATTTCATATTTGACTTAGCGGGTTTCGTCAACCCTTGTACTTGATTTTATTCTGATGGATTTAATTTAATGAAGATGTTTATTTCTTTAATTATCGTTTCCGCGAAAAATTTCTACGTCAGTTCCGACGTGCAAAGAAGTTTGAACGACGCTTTGTAGTCCTCATAGTAGGCTACGGCGGGTGCACTGTTCCCGATGCTAGGGCTCGGGAGCGGGGCGCTACATGCTTGAATACAAGGGGGAAAAAACTCTTCCTAATACCAATCACATGAAGGCAAGTTTTATAGTTGCCAAACCCTACTTGTTAAGTTAAGGTTCAACCTAACCATTAAGGGTTCTTGCCACACTCAGTCTCAAAGTTAGTGTAGGGAGGTAAATCAGGTACCCAACGGCCCGCTAGCAAGAGCTTGGTCATTTACACAGGAGTCTCCAGCACTGTAGGCAAGCCTACATGCCAAGGAAGCTCCCACACTATGCACTTGATGGGAAGAGACTTTATTGCCTTTGACAAGAATTGAACCCCTGACGTCCCTTTTGAGAACTCCTGTCCAAAACCAGTTGGACTATGTCCAGGGGACAACCCTACTTGTTAAGTTGATGTTTGGATTAGATTGCATCTAAAGTTGTATTTACAAATTTTAGCATCCATAGTGTAGATGTTTAGACATTGATATCATCTCTTAATCCATAACATGTTTGGGCCTGAATACCAAGTAGACACTATGGCCTGAACCTTCCATCTAAAAGACTGTTGATTGATATGAATTACATTTTTCACGATGTTGTTTAAGATTGAGATGTTGATGCCTTAAAAACATAAAATTTTATGATAATTAATTAGTAAACATTCCACATTCATTACACAATTAATATATAAAGAACAATTTATACTAGCATGAGAGTTCAAGGCCAAGAGTGATCTCAATTAATATTTTTCTATTGATACTTGGATTGATTGACCGCCTAAAAATTAATTTGTGTGAGAGAAAATAAGCAGTCTCCAATCACACATTGTCACGTGTACAAAAGCAGCTTTTTAAAAAAAGGGTATTGCACATTTTTGTTAAAAAACTGTTTTTCTACACATGACGACGCGTGATTGGTGACCTTATATTTTTTAGATCAGAATTTAAAATAATAAGATGTCAGCTCTCCCGTGCTGAGGGCGTTGACCCCCCCCCCCCCCCCCTCCGTTCAACGTGAACACGGCACTCGCTCTATACCCTCACCAAATCAACTCACTTTTCTCAAATTCTCTATCACCAACCATTGCGAATTCTCAAGAATTAGAAGAAGAATGTACAAATCGAGGCTGCAGGAGCTGTGTCAGCAGTGTTCATGGGATCTGCCGAAGTACGTCACCGTGAAGGACGGGCCTGATCATTGCCCTAGGTTTACCACAACCTGTACTGTTATAGGCGTCCCCTTCGAATCTCCCAAAAACAAATGTAAATCTTCCAAAGAAGCTCAAAATATGGCTGCAAAGATTGCTTTTGATGAGTTGAATGCCATGCGCTCGGCCGCCTTTCCTCCTTCATCACCTTCCCCTTCCTCCTTACCTCCTCCAGGTTAAGCCTTTTTTCCCTACTAATTAGAAGTTTGTAGGTTAGTACATTTAAGACTATTAATACTGTTCTTTCGATTTCTCTGAATTCCGGGTCTCGATTTTTACAGGTTTTCCTGTTTCAAGCAGTATCAATCTCAATGTCAAATCGTCAGAGGGAGAAGAATTGCTGCAAAAGAATTCGCAAACTCTTGCCAATGCTGCTCCTTCTATTCGTGGAATTGAGATGCCTAAAAGTGAGCGCTGAATGGAACTACCCTCTCTCTCTCTTGCTTTTTGTGAAACCCTTTTACATGAGTTCTAAGGTCATTAATAACGCCCGTAAATATTTGAAATCAACCTGTTTAACCATTTTGGGTACCATGTACGGGAAAGTTGATGTAAAGCAAATGAAACGTGTGTCCTTGAGCAGCGCTATGCACATTGTAAGCTAGGTTAAGTAAGCTAGGTTAAAATTTCGTCTGAGTAATATATTAGAGATTAAGAATAACTAGATGCTTAAGGAAGGAGGTTAAGACGATTGGCAGTTCTCAAAATTTGATGTAAATTGGAAATTACATACATTATAGCCAGCTCAAACTTATACTTCCTATTAGGGTATAATAGCTTGTATCTGCTACTAGGTTATATGGTCGAAGGTTTTCCTTTAGTCACATTTAGTGCAGCAACAGTCTACCCTAGCATGATAAAGTGCGACAAGCTGAAATAAGAAAACAATTTACTTTAACGTGATAATGAGCAACAACAGGAATTGAAGCAGCGTCTTGTGTGTTGATATTGTGGTTTTTAAAGTAAAATTTTTCAAGGGGTACTTTCAAATCTGACCTTCCAGTATAATAAGGGACTGACAAAGAAAAGGAATGTTTGATGCCGTCATTGTATGTCAGTTGCCTCGCAATTGTGAATGAGTTGAAATAATTGAAGGATTCTCTTTACTACAATCCTGTACCTATTAAGCACATGTATCTCAATGTTCCAAATACTGCGGGTCTTGTCGAACGTAAGTGTAGTCAGTTCCTAGGTAGATAAACTATGCATTACACAAAATAGTACTTCATGTATCTGTCCGCTCTATTAGGTTACCATGAAACAATTTTTACCTGGTCTTTTCGAGGACTTGTATGCTGACATGATTAAATCCTTCAGTGGTTCTGAAATTTTTGCTGCAAGAGTACATTGTTGGTCAGCTACAATTCAGACTTCGTTGTGGGTGCACTGAGCCACTTTTGACAGTTCATAATAGATAAAACAATAAAAACTCAAGAGTAGTGCCGCTGGTCTTCTTGTTTTCAAGGAACTATTGAATTGCTTGGTATGATGCGATGCACCATTAGCAGGTGGTATGCAGAAAAAGTTAAAGGTGAGAAAGGAACAAATATACCAGTTTCTTTCTTCTATAAATTTAGTGCCACATTTGGCTGAAATCTGGGCCTGAGGAGATAACAAAGGTTGCCTGAGAGATAACAGGGCAGGGCTATTTGTAAGAGAGTATAAATAATGACATGATGATAGGCTTGACAGAGAAACAGGTATATTATGTGTGATATATCAACATTGTCTGCCATTTTTAAGAAAGCTTTTGTTATAGTCGTGTTGTATGTCATAAAGTCAGTCCAGGTTTTCCTTTTCCTTCGTTGTTACATCTTACTGGATGGTGGTTCAGAAGTATTTACAATAATACCCAGCATGGATGTCTTTTCTCCTCCATTCTGACTCTCACTCTTATTTATGATTATCATTTTGTTTCATTTTCTTTAGGCACCCTACATCTCTATAAGAACCGCTTGCAACAGTATGTGCAAAAGAAAAATCTCTCATCTCTTCCTGAGTATTCTTATGATCTCGATGGCCCACCCCATGCACCTCGATTTAAAGCAACAGTTACAGTTGAAGGAAGAGCATACCAAACTGGCGAGTATTTCACAACCTTGAGGGAGGCTGAATATGCTGCTGCAAAAATAGCTTTTGAGTCATTATCAGAGGATGCATTTCAGGAGGCTAGTCTAAAAAAGGCTTTTCCTAATGGAGAATCTTTTTTTTACACGGAGTTGTTATTTATGGGGTCATCTTCCTAAACTTGTTCTTTGTTACTTTGTCGTAGGACGAGAGCTTGTACAAGTCACTATTACAAGAATTTGCCCAAAAACATGGTTTTCCTCTTCCATTGTATAGCACAGAAAGAACTGGTGCTAGTCACAGGCCTGTTTTTAAGTCCATGGTAGAGATTGGTGGTCAGACTTTTTGTGGAGTTGAGTGCCGGACAAAGAAGTTAGCAGAGATGAATGCAGCCAAGGTTGCATTTAATGGCCTCACAGAGGGTAAGACTTTCTTGCATTTGGTTCATTTGTCTTTTAGATTTTTCCCTTATAAATAGTTCACTTATAGCAACCATTTCTGAGTGTATTGACTTTAGCATTTCAGGCAAGTTTGCAATATAAGAAGGATTGCATGAATATAACTGTGCCCTCTAAATGAACTTACGCTTCTAATTGAACGTTTTTTGACTAACTATAGGTCCATTATTTATAACTTTCAGAAAGACGTATCCTTGCTAATTTATTATTTCCAGAATGGAAAATTATCTGATAGTAACTACAACTATTTCATGTGATCTATTTATGGTAAATGAATGTGTCATCATCATACTACTGCAGATTGTGGACAGAGAATACTGGAATACTGCAGATTCTGAAGGAAAAAGTTCCTTAATGGAAAAATGAAAATTATTTTCAAACAATCCTTTCTCTTTCTTTAATGAGCTAAATGGAGCAAGTACCAACTTGTACCAGTATGTTTAGTTTTTATTTTTCCTGCACAACTGTTGTGGGCTTACTGAGATGTGTCTTCCACTTTCTTCCAGCTACTGATATTTCAGCTGGCGGCAGTGCAGAAGTCAATTCAGAGATGGGTTCTCGCGGCTTGCAGCCGATTATTGAAATGGGCTTACAATCAACAATAGGTGCCGACGATGCTTTGGAGGCTCAGTTGCAAGTAGTTTCTGGTCAAACAGGTAATCTGTTTTTCAGCTAATTTCAGTATGGTTTTCTTAATGTCCATTATAGTCTTTTTAGTTCCTAACTGGTTGGTTGCAAAGCTTCTTGATACCACTCTCTTTTTGAATTTATGGTCGTTTTTTATTTTTTCCCCTTGTCATCCTTAAAAAATTCACTGGTGTATTTGCCTGTTGTGTACTCTCCTCAGTGTTACCAATTTTACCCTTGAATAAGAATCTTTGAGTTGCAGGTGGGGCATAATCTTGCCTTTGAATACCAGCTACTGCTAATAAGGACTAATTCAGGATTATGATTTCATCTAGAAAAGGGATTTTGACCTAATTCTTCTGAGTTATTTCCAATAATATTAATTGAGCCAGTGTGAGGACTAGTTCTTCATATTATCATTTTCTCCCACAACATTTTTCTATTTATACTGTACCGTGGCTGCAAGTTTTTGGGCTGAAATGGAGAATTCAGTACTGCAGTTCTCTGGCATTTTTTTTATTATAAAACTTGTTGTGGAAATGTTTCTCCTTTCTGCTGTAATTGACTGGCAACTCATGTCACATGGGCAAATGAAATATCTGAACCCAGTATACTTTCTTACTGGTGAAATTCTGAATGATGGTTATCCTGCTTCCCCTGCTAATTGCAAACATGAAGCTTTCGCGTCCACTGTCTGTGGGGATTCTGTTCTCACTCTTAATTCACTAAGTGGATATGCAGCCAACATTTAGAGTTGGTTCTGATGAAAATACTGAAGATTTTAGAGGTGATTCTATGAAAGCCTTTTTTGAATATATCTTCTTAACCCCTTATGCCTATGACACTACAGCCTTGCTCTTAGAATCTCTGGTGGGTCAAGTCTGTTTCTTGCATTATTAGTTGTATTATTAGCTATTATGAACGTCGATATATTGTTGATCCAGCACTGAAGATTTACTACTTTATCTCAGGAAGAGAACCTAGTGCCAAGAAACTCAAATTATCTCCTTCGACTGATGGCAAGCATTTTCTGCCTGAAACATTCCCGTTCACCGATGCAGTTCCTGGTTGCTCATCTTCTGATGCTGAAAAGGCGGGTGAAGGCTGTGATACTCCAGGCCATAAGATTTTGGTCTGTCCTTGTGAGTCAAACGTGACCATTCCTGATAATGCCTGCATATTGCCATGCAGTAACGAGAAATGGTTAACAATGCGCGTGGACGTAAATCAAGATTGCTAGTTGTGCTTTAAACCATGTCTCCCCCATTGGTAAGTAATTTTGGTTCTTGAAGAAAGGAAGGACTTGTTAGCACAGTGGTAGCTTTTGCAACTGTATGCCAGGAAATGGACTAGTGACACACACAGACATTCTATGCATATTCAATGACAAGAATGCTCGTTAACTTATGCAGTCTGCGAGTAGCGATCTTCTGATGTCAAAAGAAGGCCATTGGAGTCCGTGGCACGGCACAGTATAACTTGTAAGGTTTAGGTGAAGCAGGGGGTTGAGATCTCCTAACTCCCAATTTCCTCACCCCCTTTATGACCGTGTGACCTTCATCTAGCCTTACCACCCCCTTGCTGTCGCGTGTCACCGCATCCCTTTGCGGTGAGGGGATCCTATCCCGAAGCAGGGTGCTTTGAGAAGGGAGATCAACTTTGTTGGTTCAGCTTTCGGGTATTTGCTGCGAAATGGCTGTATAAATTGCCATCATCATGTAATCTTGTGGTTGTATACTTCTTTCCTTGCTCCTTTTATTGTATTTAGCAACGGCGGGTAGCTAAATTAATCTTTATTACATTGGATGAAGTTCTCTTTCTTTCTTGTTTGAGCTGGTAAAGGAATAAAGTTTATCTCAATTAAAACCTTGGTAGCTGCTTCAATGCCTTATGTACAAACACTGCATTGGCCAGCAAGTTTGAAAAGCAAAGACAATTTACAAAATAACATAAATGCACTAACAACTAGTGCTTCTATCACTAAGTTGTTTGCCAATTAAATATATTACAATCCAAATAAATAATTTACAAACCAATGAAATAAATTACAACTCAAGTATCCAACTAAATAAATTAAAAACCAAGTAAATGTCCAAATAAATTAAACCCAAGTATATATATAAAAATAATAATTAATATATAAAATATTAAGCAAGCTTGGTCTGATTTTACAGTTTTTAAAATTTTAAAACTGAAACCAAACCAATAATCCAGTCTGGTGTCTGCTTTACTTATAAACTGGTTGTTAAACCGTGGTTTGGTTTGAAACGGTTTGGATCAGTTCGGTTCGACTATTTAGTCTAGTTTCTAAAATTTTTATATAGCCCTAGATATTTTCATCAAACCTTTAGGACTTGCACTCTTCAAACTTTCAAACTTTAAAGACTAGGGTTCCTTCAACTCTGTAAATTTTATAAAAGTAGTTTAAGTGAACATAAAACCTTGAACAAAATATTAAGCCTATGTTGGTTCTTGAAGAAAATAAATAAATTCTTCATAACAAAAAAGAAAACAAACAAAACAAATACAATTTTGTCCAAATTTTTTTAAAAAAAAATTCAATTATGCCTAAAAATGTCCTAAATCCTTATTTTGACGTTTGAACAAGCATTAAAGGACTTGAGTGATATTGATTGTTTTGTTAATTCAGTTAACTAAGATAGTTCTGGACAATACTTTAGTTTTCTTTGCATTTGCCTATACATATTAATGTGGTGGTTGAAATCTTTGAGTCTTATTTGTTCATCTTTCTTGAATACGTATAAACAATTCTTTACTTACAAAAATCAGTTGGAAACGTGGTCCAAAGATTCGCTCAGTTTGAATCTCTACAGCTACCTACTTTGTGTCGGAACTCGATTTTGTCAGGCTTATCCGTAAGAAAAGAGTGGTACCATGCTCAGAATGGGGAGAAATAAACAAATAATAGTTGACAAGATTATGTCAACATATAATATCAAAATTTCCACAATTTGTTTTTGTAAGTTGTGATAAATTTCACACTATTAACACCTTTAAAATCTCCGTAAGATGATGAATAAGACTCTCCAATAACATATATAAGACTTTCTCCAAGAAAAAATAGAATGTGACATCGAATACAATCACATATCCCGCTACCGTCGATAATATTACCAAACAGAGAAAGATAATATAAAACCACCAAATAATCTTAACCATAAATCAACTCCAAAATGAAGATAATAAAATACTCAAGAGATTTTTTGGGTAAAAATACCAAAACTGCCCTCGGAGATAAAATGACTAAAATACTCCTGGTGAGAGAACACATCAGAAATGACACCGATGTTCAGAAATAGATATAATAACACATTTGCGATGATAAATAAGAGATGAATATGTCCTTGAAACATTTTCACCATTAAGTACCTACACAAACTCAAAATACCAATTTTGCCCTTTTTGGTAAGTTGTAGATACTTCCAATGCACATTAGTCACAAGACAATAAACATACACAAATCATGTAAAAATGAAAGCAACCATTTTATCACATTTTAAAAAAACATTTCTAAAAATCATAGACATCAATCGATCGAAGTGCCTCTGCTTAAGAGATTGATGTCTCACAGTGAGTATCAGAATTTGTCTCTGACCTACATCGATCGATCGAAGTGAGGGTTCCATGTATACATCGATCCATCAATGTGTCTCAGGTTTAGAGATCGATGTCTCACAATAAGATCTTGGTTTCTCTCTGCCTTACATGGATCGATCGATATGAGGGATCGATGTACATCGATCGATCGAAGTGCAATAACCTGAGAGATTGATGTCATTTTTATTCATTTAATTCATACATTTCAACCTCTTAATCATTTGTAACATCATGTGTGACATTTTTATGACATGTAACACTTAAAATCATGACTTTGAAAATTATTCAAACATATTTCTTAATATGCTCCCCCTTTTAGAGGATTTTCAAAATAACTCAACATGATTTTAATGTCAACACTCTTTATCAATTGTTTATCACATATCTACCAATTTTATACCACTTGAATTGTTTTGAAAACCTCACCAATTCTATAACAATTGTTCTCAAACTTTCAAAACTCATGTTTTTAACATATGTGTTCATCTTGAACTTATACTCTCCCCCTTAAGCTATGCTTCAAGCCAATTTAACACCAATTAAAACTTATACTGATTGAACTTAACATATTATCCAACTCAAATCATGACTTAACAACTAAAATCATGTTCTTATTCTATCTCCCCCTTTATTTTGCAAATCATGCAAAAGATAGAATTATACGATTGTATCATAGTTTATCATACCTAGCTTGGCTCGTAAAGTTTCAAAAGTGGCTTGATTAAGGGGTTAGGTGAAGATGTCAGCTACTTGATGATCATTTCTTATATGGTTTATGACTATATCCTCATTTTGAACATGGTCACGGAGAAAATGATATCTTACATGAATGTGTCTGGCCTTAGAATGAAGTACCAGATTCCGAAAAAGATTGATTGCACTTGTGCTATCGCAAAAAATTGGAATCTTATTCATTTTAATGCCAAAATCACTAAGTTGTTGTTTAAGCCAAAGTATTTGGGTAGTGCATAAACTCAAGGCTATATACTCGGCTTCAGTGGTAGAGAGTGTTACACTAGCTTGCTTTTTATAAAACCAAGAGATCAAGTTGGTTCCTATGAATTGACATGTACATTTGTGGATTTTCTATCTAACATGCAACCACCATAATCAGCATCACTATAAGCATACAGTTCCAATTTAGCGTGTTATTATACAAAAGTCCTATACGAGGTGTGTGTTTAAGATATCTAAATATCTTTTTTACCGCATTGTATGTGAGACTTTAGGACAAGATTGAAACCTAGCACACATACACACACTAAACATTATATCAGGTCTTGATGCGGTTAAATACAACAGTGATCCAATCATAGACCTATGTAGTGTGTCATCAAAAGGTTTACCATTTTCATCCTTGTCTAGTTTGGTGCTAATGCTCATGTGAGTAAGGGTTGGTTTCAACTCTTCAAAACCAAACTTCTTAATTATATCATTGATATACTTAAGTTGACTAATGTGAATTCCTTGAGGGGTTTATTTGATTTGTAGCCTTAAGAAGTAATTCAACTCTCCTACCATTGACATTTCGAATTCAGACTTCATACACTCTTTGAAGTCTTTTACTAAGGTAGGGTTGGTTGATCCAAAGATAGTATCGTCTACATATATTTGAACTATTAATAAGTCATTATATTTTCTTCTTAGGAATAATGAGTTGTCTATGGTCCCTTTTTGATAATTATTTGCAATAAGAAAGTTTTCAAATCTATCATACCAAGTTCTTGGAGCTTGTTTCAAACCATATAAAGCTTTATTAAGCTTATATACATGGTTAGGATTCTTTGGATCTTTGAATCTATGGGGTTGTTTGACAAATACTTCCTCTTGGATGTATCCATTCAATAATGCACTATTGGCATCCATTTGGAAGAGTTTTATGTTACTTAAACTTGTAATAGCAAGTAATAATCTAATTGCTTCTAGTCGTGCAACGGGTTCAAAGGGCTTTCTTCACAATCTATTCCTTCTAATTGATTATAACCTTTTACGACTAGCCTGGACTTAATTCTTATAATATTTCCTTGTTCATCCATTTTATTTCTAAATACCTATTTCGTTCCTATTATAGACTTAATTTTAGGTTTTAAGTCCCACACGTTGTTCCCTGTGAATTGGTTTAGCTCCTCATGCATGGCTTCTATCCATGATATATCACATAAGGCTTCCTTAACATTCTTAGGTCCTAAGTGTGAGATTAAGCTATATCCTTCAGCTTGACTTATGTTTCTACGAGTTCTAACCCCATCACTCGGATTCCCAATAATCAATTCTTTAGGGTGTTTATGTTTATCTTTTATAAGCCACCAATTCTTAGGTTGACTAGGTTCACCCTCATCTTGTTCAAATCTTTCATTAGTGTGAACATTATCGTATACAATTGGATAATCTTGCAAGTTAGCTGCACTATCTTCCAATTGCAAAATTTCTTCATTTGTTTCATATAAGGGTTCATACATGTCTTGTTCAAGGGGAGTTAGTTCTAGATGATCAAGTTTAGGTTCAAGTAATACATCATCATCATCAAACATACTTTCAACATTATTCTCTTGTTTATGTTGAGTTTTCAAGATATGTGTTCTCATTGAATTTCATATGTATAGATTCAATTATTTTTCTAGATGCAGGATTATAACACCTATATGCTCTTGAATTAGTTGTATAACCAACAAATATGCATTCAATAGATAAGTATTTCAATAGGTTGAAGCAGTATTTGAAAATTATTTTGGGAAGTATATCAATCACGTTGATGTTCTCAACCTTTGCAACTTTGAAAATCAGATTGCACTAGTCTCAAAACTATTCAAGTTTGACTGACTTATACTTATCCAAATGAATTGAAACTTGTACCAAATGAAAACTAGGAGGTGTGGCTATGTTTCCGCAAAATTTTATGATTTTTGAAATTCGTTTGCTATTTTTATTATTGTAATGAAATTGATGTAGAATGCTGGAAACTGAAAGTAAAGTGCAGTAAAGTAAAGGCACCAAGGATTTTATACTGATTCAGTTAAATCAACCTACTCTAGTCTTCGAAGACACCTTCCTCGGTTATCACTAAACACAATAAACACCTTACCACAAGGGTGACTGGAGTTACACACTAACTCCACCCTTTTACAAACAATACATTCGAACAAACGGATCACGAACACCACCACCAACCGAATGAAGGTTTGATCACACCTTGATCAACCTTTTACAACAATTAAAACGTGTATGGTGGTATATTCAGAGTCTATATAATATCAAGATTATATGAACAATAGGCTTGAGAGAATAAGAAGAAGAAAGAAAGGTAGAAAAGAGAGTAGTAGATCCTTTTGCACTAGAGAGAAATGTGAGTGTTGTCTTGGCCTTATTTGCACTACTTCTCTTCTTTTATGCACCTCATGGCCGCCCCCTTAGGGCATCTTCCATTCTTGAGAATTCTATTTAATACCCGTGGAAGATTGCCTTGTGTAGAAATGACACCATCTTGCTTACTTGGTACACTATGATTGGAAGGATGACTTGGCCTTGCTTACTTGTCACTTGATGATTGGTCCAACTTGGCATCCTTTAATGTGCTGTAAAAATATAGAAAAAAACTCACAAAACATGTGCCAAAAAGTAGTCAAAATATTACCAACCAATCACCATTCAATCCCTTCAATTTTGGGATGCAAATTAAGCACCATTAACTCACAAAAATTGGCCACTCTTAGTAGCATGTGCTAAAAATTTCAGCATGTGTCTATTTTAAAATCTTTTGAATTGTTACCTTATGTGGTTTCCTCTTTTATGTCACTAACCTTGTGTGGCGTATTCTCCACCAATTGAGACACCAACTCAGCTCCACCTAGGCTCCATTGTGGCTGCAAATGGCGTGTGGAATAACTTGTCCATGTGCTGAATTTCATTTTAGTAAGCTTTGTCAAATAATACACAATATTACACATATATGGTAAATTCCAATCAACCCTAATTTAAATTTTCTAGAACACTTTAACATGTCTTGAATGTGTAAAAAGTGTCTAGATATATGTTACAACTCATGCCAAAAAACGTTCCATGTGTTGTGTTCGTAGAAAACCGAATTTTCAACTTTCGTTGACTACGCAATTTTTCTGCGATTAAATTCAAACTTCTTGCACATGTCATATATGTTATGTCACACATAATAATCATAAAATAAAGTGTATATTCAGCTCTAATGGCTTATGGTATAGGCGTCCCATGTGCTTAAAAGAATTGGATTTGAAATCTCCACGAATTTGGCCTAAATTGTGGGTGATTTGTGTGTGCCGACATGGAATGCTTTAGTGGCTGATTTCACCATGTGAACCACGAAATTTTTGGCTATATTTGATGTATATGGGTTGGCCATGTTTATATGACAAGTACGTGACACGTCGGTGAAGTTTCGATAGTCACCCGATACAACAATTTTCGGTTTATGACTTTGTAACATGTCGTTATAATTTTGTCATCACCATGACTTATATCATATGATATAAGACCTAAATATACTCATTAATTCAAGTTGTATATAGTGGTGTGATGTTTACGTACGTTTGTGACATATGTAACGTGTCGGTAGTACGTCGGAATATATGTGTATTATGCTTTTTTAAAAAAATATGAATTTATATAAATGGCGTGTGAGATTAAATGGGGAGGAGACTTTCCATTTCCAAATTTGTTTCCATGTAGCTTCCACCAAATATGTCTCCATTTAATGAACTAGTTAGTTCATTAACTTAAGTACTTCACTTAATGAACTAGTTTAGTTCATTAATTAAGGCACCTGAAAATAGTTCAAAGATAAAAATGTTTGCCATATGATGTAATCTTTAACGCTTCATGGCTTGTTAGTACGTCAATAATATATATACACATATGAAGCATGTATATCACATAAACATGTGAAATAATAATTTTGTCATGCATTTCGTAAACTCGTACTATTTAAATCATTCATTTGTAAATTATTCAAACACTTTTTCTCGACATCGTTGTCTCTAGCCATTGAAAATAGTCTCATTCTAAGTTTCCAATGAACAAAATTATTTCCATCAAAAAGAGGAGGGCATTGTGTAGACATACCTTCCAACTCACTTTTGTGAGAAACAATAGCCATTGTATGTACCTTTGATTTGAGATAAGCAGGCTACTTTAAATTTTTGTTTATTGGCATTGTCTTGTTCGTATGATGTTGAATCTTGCTTCTTAAAGTGGTGTTGGTCTGGCTCTGTTACCAATGGTTGGACCGTATACCTGCAGCAAACACCACTAGAGGGGGTGAATAGTAGTTAGCGAAAATTACACTACTACCATTGGTTAAAATCCCTTTTGAAAACAGAATCTGAGACCTCCTCAGATTCAGTATCCGTTTTTGAAAAATTCAAAACTCTATTTACACAACTCCAAAAATTATGAAACTTTTCAGAAATCAACTTTAATTTATTGACTAGACTATATCCAAAAATCAGATAAAAATTAGATCGTTGTCCCTTCAAACAAATAAAAAGATTCATATGGTCAATATGGACAGAATTGGATAGAATAGTGCTGAATTTGCAAACTTGTTTCTCTTTGATTACTCAACCAAAAATGTTGATCTTTATGTCAAAACACTCCTTAGAATGTCTAGTTTAAGTTTCCAAAAGGCCCTAACGTGAAACTATGCTTGATAAATTCAGAATGCAAGTTTTCTTGAGACTGGTTAGATTACAGCCAAAATGGAGCAGTTATCTTACAATGACTGAAAGACTAACTTTCCTTTACTCAAATCAAGTGATTCTTATTGCAAATGCAAGATAGCATCCTGGGTATAACTCCACCAAAAATCACAAATTTTGAAAGTGTTATGCTATTTTTTCAAGACGTGTGAAATTGTGTGAAATCTACAGTGAGAACGAGCAGAAAACAGAAAAGTAGAAAGAAGACAAGAACACCGAAGATTTATCCTGGTTTGGTTAATGTGACCTACTCCAGTTCCAAGGAACACATTTCCTTGGATTTCACAATGGTATGAACACAAATACAACAAGAACCGAGCTTGATCCTTGGGTTAAACACCAATCTTATTCAAGACTTGGATGAACACCTCTATGCAACTCTTGGTTGCAACACCTCTATCACCTATTGGTGTAGCCTTATAAACTTGCCTGACCAATCTTACAAAAATCAACCCAAGAAGGCGTATATAATGTAGCTCAACAACAAGAAGAAATAAAACACCTGAGCTACAGAAAGGAAGTATCAAGAAGAATAGAATAGCAAGAATGATCTTTAAGTTTGCTTCAAAGTTGTGTGTTCTTGTTCTTCACCTTTGCTCCTTTTTAGAGTGTGAAATAGGCCTTGAAGATAAGAACTCCAATGTGTCAACATCTTCATCGTCAAGTCCTAGTTGTCTTTATATTATTAGGTGGCCACATAATCATCTTGTACACTTGGCAACATGGAGAAAAATGATTGGTCCACCTTTGAAATTCAGCTTTGGTCGATTTTTACACATTGAACTTTTCTTGATTATCATTTGCAAAGTGAAGATAATAAGAAGGGAATATGCCACAAGAATTCCTCAAGTCCTTGTCATGAGAATAGGGCATGTGAGGGCTTCCATTTGACTCAAAAAATCAGCCAAATTAACCAATATAGTTGGGTTTAAGTTTGAAAAATTCCAAGTTCGCAATTTCGCCAACTAGCTTGTTTTTGGTTGGCTCACTTGGCATAAAGTCATAAAATGAATACACCATCATTTCCACCTGTATATACACATTTTGATGCTGTATGTATGTATATCAACTCAAATTTTTGGAAGAGAAATCAACAAATAATAGTTGACAAGATTATGTCAAATACAATATCAAAATCCCACAATTTCTCCTTATAAGTTGTGATAAATTTCACACCATTAATGACCTTTAAAATCTCTGAAAGATGGTGAATAAGACTCTCCAATAACATATATAAGACATTCTTCAAGAAAAAATAGAATGTGACATCGAATACCGTCACATATCCTGTTACCGTCGATAATATTACCAAATAGAGAAAGAAAATAGAAAACCACCAAATAATCTTCAAGATAACCATAAATCAACTCCAAAATGAAGATAATAAGATGCTCAAGAGATTTATTGGGTAAAATACCAAAACTGCCCTCGGAGATAAAATGACCAAATACCCCTGGTGAGAGAACACACCAGAAATGACTTCGAAGGTCAGAAATAGATATATAAACACCTTTTTGATGATAAATAAGAGATGAATGTGTCTTTGAAACGTTTTCACCATGCCAGGTGCCTACACAAACTCAAAATTCCAATTTTGTCCTTTTTGGTAAGTTGTAGAAACTTCCAAGGCACATTAGTCACAAGAAATTTATATTCATCGAAAACGCATAATAACATAATAAACATACACAAATAATGTAAAAATGAAAACAACCATTTTATCACATTTTAAGAAAATATTTCTAAAAACCCTAGACATCGATCGATCGAAGTGTCTCTGCTTAAGAGATCGATGTCTCACAGCGAGTTTCAGAGTTTGTCTCTGACTTAAATCGATCGATCGAAGTGAGGGTTCCATGTATACATCGATCGATTGATGTGTCTTAGGTTTAGAGATCGGCGTCTCACAGTAAGGTCTTGGGTTTTCTATGCGTTGCATAGATCGATCGATGTGAGGGATTGATGTACATCAATCGATCGAAGTGCAATAACCTGAGATATCAATGTCATTTTTCTTCATTTAATTGATATATTTCAACCTCTTAATCATTTGTAACATCGTGTGTGACGTTTTTATGACATGTAACACTTAACATTATGACTTTGATAATTATTCAAACATATTTCTCAATAGGGTAAACATAGGCAATTCAAGTTTCCTAACAAGTTGAATGCTAGCCATATTTTCACAAGATCCAAAATCAATAGTCATGGTGCAAACTTTCCCTTTTATCATGCAATGAATATAAAAAATGTCATCTATATGCTGTTCACGCTCATCTTCCTTGTGGAAAGCATTGAAATCTCGTCTAACAAAAAGAAATTCCTTATTTTCATATTCTTCCTCCTCTCCTAAACTCTCTTCGTGGTCATATTCATGTTCAAGTTTATTTTCATGCTCATCTTCTTCTTCGGTGACTTATTCGTTAATTTCTTCAATTAGCATGATTCTTTTTACATTGGGGCACTCTCTACTTACATGTCCTCTTCCTTGACATTGAAAACATTTGATTTCTCTAAAGCCACTAGGAGAGTTAGCAGACTTACCTCGTGAGTTTAATTTTGCTTTATCCTCATTTTTTGAGCTGGATGGTCCAAGGCTTCCTTCTTTTCCTTTCCAAGAGGATCCTCCTCGATTTTTCCCACTATAAGGCCGTGTTTGAGGACCTGGGGTTGAACTGTTTTGCATTCTTAGAAAAAGAAGCACGGTTAGGCTTTAAAACTGAATTGAAATGTTTAGAGTCTACCTGTCGTTCAACCTTTTCGGCCATATGCACCATCGAAGTCAAATCTCCATATTGAGTAAGCTCCACTTTATGTGCAATATCCCTCCTCAGTCCTTAAAGGAACCTAGCCATTGTGGCCTCGGGTGGTTCATTTGTGTTAGTCCTTGCCATTAACATCTCAAGCTCCTTGAAATATTCATCCACACTTTTACTTCCTTGTGTTATGGCTTGTAATTTTTGAAACATTGACCTCTCATAATGGTCAGGGATGAATCTTCTTCTAAGTTTGAACTTCATTTCTTACCACGTTGAGATGGGACGCTATCCAATCCTGTTTCTCAAAGCTTTAGTTTGACCCCACCAATGTAAGGCATAATCAACAAATTCAATAGAAGCACAACGTAACTTTTGGATTTCAGTGTAGTTTGTGCAAGAAAAGATGAGATCCACCTTCTTTTCCCATTGGAGGTAGGCTTCAGGATTTCTCTTACCGTGGAAAGGAGGTGTGTTCACTTTACCCTTTAAGAACTCTTTCTCTTGATGGTGACGTCTATTGTCACTTCTGTTGTTGCCACGTACATGATGTTCCTCATAGTCGTCTCCTTCAAAAGAGTTGCAGGCGTTATCTTCATAGTCCCTTTGCACTTGTCTCCTATGATTCCATCTTGGTTCTTGTGGTGGGAGAGACCACCGACTTGTTCCTTGAAGAGTATGGTCTAGCCCTTCTTCTTCTTGCTTATTTGTGAAACGTCTCTTAGAACCCTCTGCCTCGAAGTTGTTTGCTCTTCCTCCTTTATAAGTCTCTTATACAAGTCATGCTGCCCTTGTGTCAAATCTTCCATAATGCATGCCATTTGATCTTGCTTATTCATCACCCTTTGCAACATTTGTGTTATTTGCTCCATAGTTGGATCCAGCATGGTTCCACTAGTTGGATGACTTGACACACTTTTTGAACCACTTTCCGTTGCTGAAAACCTTAAATCTAATTGAAAGAAAATAGGAAACTAACACAAAGATAAACAAAAAAATGAGGCGGTTAGTTAAACAAAAATTTTCTTTTCGCTCACTTACTCTTTGTTTCTTAACCAATCTTGGACTAAAAACAATCAAAATGGCAACAACTGAGATGTGACATCCAAGATGTTCTAAATCAGTCCAAGAACAACTTCCTGGAGCTCTCGGTTTTTGTAGCACTTTTTCCAAATCAGTTCATTCCTTAATATCAGTCCAAAACCAGTTTTCAAAACAATCGATAATCGTTTTTAGTCGTTTGCACTAAAACAGTTTCGTTGTTTTAGTGGAACCAAAACAATCGATAATGGTCCAAAACCAGTTTTCAAAACAATCGATAATCGTTTGCACTAAAACAGTTTCAAATAGCCCAATTATGTACTAAACTTCTTCCAAACCAAACTTCAAACAAAGGTCACACAAACTTGAACAAAATAACAATCAATCAAAGATATATTGAGACCAAAAAGTGATGTATAAGGCTGAACCAAAGAAGACCTAAGGGTTGCCCGGCAATCTTTAGTTAACTTAGGCTTTATGCACACAAATTCACTATTGTACTCAATGTAAGCTATAATCAGAATGTTCAAGTGCTTTTGTAGTGTATGTGGGGTTATTTGAAGGCTGGAAATTAATCAGTCTCAAAAGGGTATTAAGTATGACACTGTTATGACCGGAAGCTTTTGTGATAGGAAAAAAAAGATAATAACAAAATATAGTGATTATCCCAAATTTGATTAATTGAAATAGGAAAGATAGAAGATAAGGATTTGAGTTAGGATATGATTTAGGAAATCAAATTTTAACCTACAAGGAAGTTTCCTAACCTACCTTTTAATTATCTATTTATACCTACCTATGGTTACATAATAAAACAAAAAAAGAAACCACAAACCCTATTTTCCCCCCAAGTCTGCCGCCCATAGCAAGGGAGAAAAAAAATTATACACTCCAACCTCCAGCAAGCAGCCGAGAGTCATAGGAGGAAGAAGAAGGGTCATTTTTGCTTCAATCCAACTCAAGATAGGTAAGTATCCTTTCTATGCTTATTATAAATTTGTAAAATCCGTATTTATATTTTCATATCGAATCATAGATCATATATAAGTAGATGTGATTGCATAAGTTGATGTATATATATGTATGATCGTTGCAATATATGTATATAAGATGTAAGGTTGTAAATGGCCGAAACATTTTGAATATATTAAAGGGTTCAGGCGTACCCACTGATGGTGGGAATAATATGTTAATTTTCAAAAAAAAAATATATTGAATTGTGTATGGATTTGTAAGGGCCGAAAATTGGTTTTTTTGGAAATTGTAGGGGGAGCCGAATATAGGTATGCTGCATTAATGGTATATTATGTATAAAAGAAAGTATATATTTTATTGTATATGATTTCATATATTCAATGTAAAGTATTTGATTATAAGTATAATCATATGTATTTGTGAGTTGTGGTAAATATGCAAAATTGTCACTGGTGCTTGCACGTGAATAATGCCAATTACAGAATCTTCAAATTTGGCCAAAGCTACATTCTGAAATGTATTTATCTCATATTGTAATGTCTAAAACCTAAAGTAATTGAATATATATAAGTGTGTACATATGGACGTGGAAATTAGTACTTTCATATTTGGTGGCCGAAAATTTTGCAAGTATGGAAAAGGAGTTGAGATGTATTTCAAACCATTTGTGAACGGCCGGATTATAGACTTTTGATACATGCTAGGGTATAAGTCATATGTATTATTGTACATAGGATATGATATATGAATAAATATATATGGATATAAAGCCTTGGAATGTTATATGATTTAAGCCAAAAGATATATGAATCTATGCTATTTGTACATCTCGGCCAGCTGGGTATTTTTGTATATTAATGGGCTACAATACTTGTAAAAAAGATCCTTATCCATATTAAAGCAAACAAACCCACTTGCATGTGTCTAATTAAAATAGAAATTGAAAACTTTAGGCGCAACTATGAAGGCAGGGTATTTGCATCATAAAGGAAACAGTTTTTAACAGATTGTTTATTTTGTTTTGTTCAGTTCATCCGATACTATTTTTGTATGTTATCTTTGTGTTTTACTTGGTGTGCGTCTGGTGTTAAAGTTAGCCTGAGCCTAGGACCCTCTATACCGTAAGCTTGAGTGTTATGTCTAGGGGAAGTGTAAAATTTTATTTTAGAAGTCATGTCGTGTATGGCTTAGTTCAAGCAGATAATTTTGGTTGTGCATCGGGGTTGGAACAAGTTAAATCTTAATGAAGATGATATATGCTTTGAGCTTGTAAAGACAGACATTAAGGATTTGACCTGTTCCCTTGATGAATTCACATGAATTTAGGCATGTGTCAGGTTGCTCTGACGCAAGAATGACCAACAAAGTAATAGAGGAGAGTGTGTTTGTATAGAGCAAGATATTAAACTCATTGTGAGCATGTTTCTTGTTTCTTTCTTTTGGTTCTTGGGGAGAGGGGAGATTCAGGGTATTATTTATGTTAATATCACAGGGTAGTCCATTACCTTTCATAATAGGAAAGTGACGTCTTATGCTTTTAACTGAAGTGCAAGAATTGCAAATTTAATACTTAGTATATACTTATGTTTGCCGCAAATAAATATACGAATATATCCATATGTATGGGCGCGGGCATAAACGTGGGTGTACTTACACGTGGTTGATGAAATAGAGTTGAACGGAATTAAAAAAAATGATACACGGAAAAGTGTAACGGTAAATGAAAAAGTTGTTTAAAGTTGTACTTGTCAACTTTCTGGATTAAGTGTGGAAGTTAAAGTTTTTATCCTTTTTCCAAAGCAACCATCCGAGGCCTTTAGGAAGAAAGGAAGGATTTGCCCAACACCAAGCATAGAGGTCAGCAGGGTTGGGAATAAACGATTCCGCGTAGAAAGTTAATTTGTCAAAAAGGTATGCATGCTTTGATGGTATACGAATGTGTTTCGTTGTTTTATTTGTTTAAGTTGTAAATGTTGTTTCGCTGTTTTTATTTGTTTAATTTGTAAATTTTGTATATGTTGGAAAGCATGAGATATATGGTTATGGCTGCTATGTGCGTGTATGTGCGTGAAATTGGTGGCATGACTGAATCGAAAACAAAATATCCTTAAACAATGGGGGAAAAGGGAAACTTTTACATTAGGAGCCTTTAAAAAGTTATGTTTTGGCCTTAGAATAGGTTCCTATAGACTGGAAATAGGAGAAAATGGGGTTTGGGATCGAAAAACAAATCACAGCGCGCGTTGCCACTGGTGGAACATCCAATTAAATAAATAAATAAATAATTAAATTAAAGCAGAGAACAGGCCAGCCAACGGACCGGGTCGGCTGGCCAGCGGGTCGGACCGAAGGTGGCCCATTAACCTCTCAAAAAAAGTATCGGGCGTGGCGAATCAGGCCAGGAAAATATAATTAAATACTAATAAGAATTCAAATAAATTCCAGAAAATATAAAAGGTTAAAATTAAATTACTTTCACTTAAATTCTGAAGTTTGGTAAATTTAAGTAATTAAAAATTAATAGTAATAAATAGAATTAAGTAAGGGAAACATAGGAGAAATTAGTAGAAGATTCTAGTAAACTAATACAAGCTAAGAAAAAATAAGGGTGGCGATAAATAACAACTTTCCAATATTCAAAATTTCACAAAGCCAAATATTGAGTGCCGGAGGATGGTGAAGATGGGCCAGGGGCCTCAGGCGATTGTGTTTTTGCATTCATGGCACGTGCATTGCATGATGGCGGGTCGTGACGTACGGGTCACGTGCGCTCAGGATGGTGTACGGTGGCGGGGCCACGACACTCAGGATGGTGTGCAGTGGCGCGGCCACGCACACTCAGTATGGTGACTGTGGGGTGTACTGTTACGACCCGAGATTCCGGGCTAGTGGAAATGATGAAAATAGAACGCAAATGCGATGTTGATGAAATTTTGGTGGAATTAAATTTCTATTTAGAATTAATAAAGACATCGACATTAAATATCGGGGTTAGAAACACACATAAAAATAACCTTAAGGTAAGTTAACGGATATAACGAGACTGGTTGGGACTAGACAATGACTGTATAGGACATACAAGGTATTTAAATAAATTAGTCGGTAGCAACATAATTTGATAAATACAAATCAAACCAAATAAAAATACCCGATACGGTAACTACAATACACACTAGTATCATATTTTCTTCCACTTTATCCCACATGTCAATAAAAGACAAGAATATCCCATTCCCCTCACATGGCCGCCCCCCACTACTTTCAATCCAATATTTCCCTTTTATTTGTTAATACATTCTTTCACTTAACATCTCTTTTTATCCTACTTTTCTCCCACTATCCCCACATGCCCACAAAACAAATATTCCCTTCCCTCCTTTCTTTTGAAATTTCGGTCAACACCCAAGAAAGTAGACAACTTGTCTTTCCTTATCTATGATACACCTTCACTTTTCTCTTTCTTTTTACCACACTACACTCTTATACCTCCAACTTACATTATTTTAATCTTTCTTTTCCTATACCCTTATCACAGCCGAAAGTGGCTTCCCCTACCACTCCTCTTTCACGCCAAAAGCCATTCCCCAAAATCAAGTTTTATTTTATTTTTTTTCTTACACCACCTACTCTCATCATTTCACTACAAGCTACTACCCTTATCATTCACCACATCAAAAAGAGTTCTTTCTCCTCCTCCATGCCTCTGCCGAAAATTCCAACAAGGCAAGAAGAAGATTTCTTCTTCATCTCAAACCACATAACAACTCCTACACCAAGTTTTAAACAACACTCCATCAACTAAGAAAGATTGAAGAAGGTTGTAGCATGTAGAATCAAAAGCAAGTAAGGTAAGAATTTTATGAAGTTTAAGTTTGATTCTTCCATATAATTAGTTTCATAAGTTATACACTAACTCTCCTTTTTAGGCATCATAACCGTATACACCAAGGAGAATGAGGAGAAATGTGTTCTTCAAATCCAAGTGAAGGATTCACCATCTAAGAGTAAGAAAGTAAATCAAGGCAAGTATTCTTCCTAGATCCTACATGGTTTTACAATATTAAGTATTTATGTTCATATCAAAGTTGGATCATCATGTAGTATGTTCAAGAATTCTTTGCAAGAATATGAAAAATACATGTTTTTAGGTAGTATACATGTTGTATACATGTGATAGTAGTTTCAGCTATGAAGCATTTTGGAGTATAGAGGTTGTAATTGTTATGTATAAGTATAGGTATAAATATGAAATAGCATTATGTTAATATGCATATATGTACATAAATATATGTTTATATATAATACACGGAATGAAAAATGGTTTATTTTGACTGTATATAAATATGATATGTATAAGTAAATACATATATATACGAATACATATATAGATATATATATATATGTAACATACTATATGTGGTATATTAAAAAATATACATAGATATATATAAGTGGGTATACACGATTATATATATAAAGTATAAAGTGAACACCCATATATATACATACATATATATATATATATATAATAGTAGTACGTAGATATATATAAGTGGGTACAAAATGGTTTTTCTTTGGTATATGTTATATAGGTATATACGTACATATGTAAAGCAAGTACAACAAAAGCACTTGATAATGAAAGTAGTTTATTTTGTAATATATATATGGATGGAGCTTCGGTTTTAGGGTCATTTCAATGCTTAAATAATCTTAATATGTTTATTTTATACAAATATGTATAATATATATGATAAGATATAAAGATAAATAAGTTTTGGATATTATACAATATATCATAAAATGATTTATATATATACCATGTATATATATACATTCGGCCAATAGGCCTTAGTGACAAAAATGATTTCATTATATTTTTATACAAGTATATATATGTATATATGATGAATATGTTAAGTTATGAAAGTAGACTAAGTATGTAATTTATGTATTATGTTATGAAAAGTAGGAAACATAAATAGTTCATATTTATGTGTGCGTAAGTATAAGATTACTAACTTTTATAGTGTATGTATATGAGATGTTACATGTTATGTATACTAACATAATAGGTTATGATAAGATGTAAGTTCTGAAATCTAAGAGGAAATGTTAAGGTAATTAGAAATTTCATGATGTAGGCATTTAAGTTATGAATTATGATATGCATGTATGGAATAGATGCTACCAAATTATTGTGTGATGATAATAGAAAAAGGGGGTTGTTTTAGTATGATGGCCGAATGGTACTTATTTGTAGGTGAAAATGGTATTTTGTTTAAGTTGTGATATGTAGAAGGAAATTAAGTGAGTGATGTTACTAGTGGTAGTATGACAAGATACCGTATTTGACCGAGTCTCACGTTGCATGAAAACAGGATTTGCAAAGTTATGTTGTCACATCTCATGTTTTTTTTAAAAAGTTCATATGCATAGGAATAATAAACACGAGACGAATGATTCCGATGAGACACGATATGTTATGTTATGTTCATGATCATGATTATGTTATGTTATGTTGAAGCGCTGTCCTGACATCGGGACCGGAGTGGTAGGTGTCAGGGGCCCATGTTTACGTTATGGCTGAGTGTAACACCGGGTCTGGGACACGGGATCTCAGTCATAATGCGTCACCGTTAGCACATGTGCATATGATTCATGATGTTATGTCACACATGTACTATACGGGGAATCATTCGGTATGTCGTGCGTTATTATTCTTATGAAAAGTGCTATAGCCAATGATGAAAATGTTGTGTCTTCATGTTATGAAAATGTCATGTCATGCAAGTTATGAATATGTCATGTTATGCAAGTTATGAAAATCATGTCATGATTATGAAAAGTCATGTTTACGAAAAGTCATTTTATGAAAAGTCATATTTTATGCATCACGTCATGACCATGTCACCTTAGGGTTATGATTAAGAATTCTTTAAGTATATGACATCACTACAGTGGACAAGGTAGTGTTAAGTATGAAAATGTAGTACATGTAAGGTAGGCAAAGATGGTATAAGTATGGATTAGGAGTTAAGTATGGATGTAGTATGATGTTACGGATTAAGCAGAATGAGATGTTGTTATGCTATGTATGTTTTGAAATCTTCCTTATTTACAGCAGTTTACAGATATGATATGATACTTTACTTGTTAGAAAGGAGACGTGCTTATTATATTCAAAATTTATGGTTATTATGATTTGTCACCCCGTCTCCCCATGTATGATCCACATGTCGTATCTGGTAAGACTACTTGCTGAGCGATTAAAAGTCGGTGGCTATCGCTCATACTTGCCTCATTTATAATTTTCCAGATAACAGGTATCAATATACAAGCTCGTTGAAGACATGCTAGATAGACCATTGATAACGAAGTGCATACTGAGAGATTATTTCGAAGACATTAGTTTCGGATTATGATGTATGATATATGATTTCAATATTCTGTATATGATAATTGTACAGTTTATGATGTAGTACAGTACATGTCGATGAAGATTTGTTTATGTTATGTTGCTTCCGCTTATCGATTCATTATTCATGTCGACATGTACATGTATAGTATCGACGCTTTGTACTCCATGGAGTAGAGTACGGCGGGTGCACTGAGCCGGAACCCTGGTTTCGGGCGGGGCGCTACAGTTGGTATCAGAGAAATGGCTCTAGATCCACTGCGGACACATAAGATAAACAACGACATGTATTAGGTTATGATAGTAGAACCTAAGTTAAGATTTTATAGTCTAAGAAGAAGATTTTAGAATGAGAGCAATAACCTTAGAATAGTTCCCTTAGAATGGTTTAGCAAAAATGTCCGGAATGATCCTGTGTCTTTAAAATTAAGTAAGTTAATCTAGAGTCGTAATAATTAGACTATTTTCATTAGGATATGCATCACAAAAAAAAACTCCAGATCTACCGCGGGCACATAAGTAAACAACGACATGAACTTAAGAAGTGATCTTAGAAATTAAGAGATGATCATAGACGTAAGAAACGATCTTAGATGAAAGCGACAACCTTAGTATAAGAGAAATAGAACGGTATTAGACAGATACAAGAAACTAGAAAGTATAAGTAGGTCGTTTAGGCTTTCCGACATTTGTACAGGTCAAGTCACTAGAATACCTCAATGCTATTTTCTAGTTAGTAACATAGTAGTTATAAACTGTAATTTCCACAATTTCAGGTTTAGATCTAATTGGGATAATATTTGGAGATAGTGATATATTTCTTAGGCTGATTAAGATATGATATGTAGTAGAACTATAAGCAGTGATTTATAAGAATTACGATGATTAGAGTTTGGCAAATATATTGCACAAATAGTACGCGTATGAATAAGACGATGAAATTAGAAATTTTCAGAGTAGGTCAAAGATGTTAGTCGCATTAGGGATGTAAATTCATAGTGATAAGATTACGATTATATAAATAGATATAAGGATATAATGAGTCAGGCCACATTGGGAGCTAAATTATGAATTTAGAAAGTCGCCGGACTATCTGATTGGAATTAGTATGCGTAAGTTGAATCGGAATAGGCATGACTAGAATTAAGTTGATATGATTTAACCGGATTAAGGTTAGTGGCTGAAAAATCGGTAAGTATAAAAGTTACTGTAACGCGCAGAGATATGAAGTTGTAGAATACCTAAGCAGATTAATAGGAGGTATACAAAAATTGTGAATTTAGAAAAATTTTATCATAAGTTGTCAAATTTTAAGTTGAATCATAGGCGATTAAGAAATGACGATAGAAATTAAGTATTTAAATCATTAAGGACAAAATCGATACAATCCCTAAGTTTCGAGGACGAAACTTTTTATAAGGGGGGAAGAATGTTACGACCCGAGATTCCGGGCTAGTGGAAATGATGAAAATAGAACGCAAATGCGATGTTGATGAAATTTCAGTGGAATTAAATTTCTATTTAGAATTAATAAAGACATCGACATTAAATATCGGGGTTAGAAACACACATAAAAATAACCTTAAGGTAAGTTAACGGATATAACGAGACTGGTTGGGACTAGACAATGACTGTATAGGACATACAAGGTATTTAAATAAATTAGTCGGTAGCAACATAATTTGATAAATACAAATCAAACCAAATAAAAATACCCGATACGGTAACTACAATACACACTAGTATCATATTTTCTTCCACTTTATCCCACATGTCAATAAAAGACAAGAATATCCCATTCCCCTCACATGGCCGCCCCCCACTACTTTCAATCCAATATTTCCCTTTTATTTGTTAATACATTCTTTCACTTAACATCTCTTTTTATCCTACTTTTCTCCCACTATCCCCACATGCCCACAAAACAAATATTCCCTTCCCTCCTTTCTTTTGAAATTTCGGTCAACACCCAAGAAAGTAGACAACTTGTCTTTCCTTATCTATGATACACCTTCACTTTTCTCTTTCTTTTTACCACACTACACTCTTATACCTCCAACTTACATTATTTTAATCTTTCTTTTCCTATACCCTTATCACAGCCGAAAGTGGCTTCCCCTACCACTCCTCTTTCACGCCAAAAGCCATTCCCCAAATTCAAGTTTTATTTTATTTTTTTCTTACACCACCTACTCTCATCATTTCACTACAAGCTACTACCCTTATCATTCACCACATCAAAAAGAGTTCTTTCTCCTCCTCCATGCCTCTGCCGAAAATTCCAACAAGGCAAGAAGAATATTTCTTCTTCATCTGAAACTACATAACAACTCCTACACCAAGTTTTAAACAACACTCCATCAACTAAGAAAGATTGAAGAAGGTTGTAGCATGTAGAATCAAAAGCAAGTAAGGTAAGAATTTTATGAAGTTTAAGTTTGATTCTTCCATATAATTAGTTTCATAAGTTATACACTAACTCTCCTTTTTGGGCATCATAACCGTATACACCAAGGAGAATGAGGAGAAATGTGTTCTTCAAATCCAAGTGAAGGAATCACCATCTAAGAGTAAGAAAGTAAATCAAGGCAAGTATTCTTCCTAGATCCTACATGGTTTTACAATATTAAGTATTTATGTTCATATCAAAGTTGGATCATGATGTAGTATGTTCAAGAATTCTTTGCAAGAATATGAAAAATACATGTTTTTAGGTAGTATACATGTTGTATACATGTGATAGTAGTTTCAGCCATGAAGCATTTTGGAGTATAGAGGTTGTAATTGTTATGTATAAGTATAGGTATAAATATGAAATAGCATTAAGTTAATATGCATATATGTACATAAATATATGTTTATATATAATACACGGAATGAAAAATGGTTTATTTTGACTGTATATAAATATGTACGGTATATGTGGTATCTTAAAACATACATTGATATGTATAAGTAAATACATATATATACGAATACATATATAGATATATATATATGTAACATACTATATGTGGTATATTGAAAAATATACATAGATATATATAAGTGGGTATACACGGTTATATATATAAAGTATAAAGTGAACACCCATATATATACATACATATATATATATATATATAATAGTAATACGTAGATATATATAAGTGGGTACAAAATGGTTTTTCTTTGGTATATGTTATATAGGTATATACGTACATATGTAAAGCAAGTACAACAAAAGCACTTGATAATGAAAGTAGTTTATTTTGTAATATATATATGGATGGAGCTTCGGTTTTAGGGTCATTTCAATGCTTAAATAATCTTAATATGTTTATTTTATACAAATATGTATAATATATATGATAAGATATAAAGATAAATAAGTTTTGGATATTATACAATATATCATAAAATGATTTATATATATACCATGTATATATATACATTCGGCCAATAGGCCTTAGTGACAAAAATGATTTCATTATATTTTTATACAAGTATATATATGTATATATGATGAATATGTTAAGTTATGAAAGTAGACTAAGTATGTAATTTATGTATTATGTTATGAAAAGTAGGAAACATAAATAGTTCATATTTATGTGTGCGTAAGCATAAGATTACTAACTTTTATAGTGTATGTATATGAGATGTTACATGTTATGTATACTAACATAATAGGTTATGATAAGATGTAAGTTCTGAAATCTAAGAGGAAATGTTAAGGTAATTAGAAATTTCATGATGTAGGCATTTAAGTTATGAATTATGATATGCATGTATGGAATAGATGCTACCAAATTATTGTGTGATGATAATAGAAAAAGGGGGCTGTTTTAGTATGATGGCCGAATGGTACTTATTTGTAGGTGAAAATGGTATTTTGTTTAAGTTGTGATATGTAGAAGGAAATTAAGTGAGTGATGTTACTAGTGGTAGTATGACAAGATACCGTATTTGACCGAGTCTCACGTTGCATGAAAACAAGATTTGCAAAGTTATGTTGTCACATCTCATGTTTTTTTAAAAAGTTCATATGCATAGGAATAATAAACACGAGACGAATGATTCCGATGAGACACGATATGTTATGTTATGTTCATGATCATGATTATGTTATGTTATGTTGAAGCGCTGTCCTGACATCGGGACCGGAGTGGTAGGTGTCAGGGGCCCATGTTTACGTTATGGCTGAGTGTAACACCGGGTCTGGGACACGGGATCTCAGCCATAATGCGTCACCGTTAGCACATGTGCATATGATTCATGATGTTATGTCACACATGTACTATACGGGGAATCATTCGGTATGTCGTGCGTTATTATTCTTATAAAAAGTGCTATAGCCAATGATGAAAATGTTATGTCTTCATGTTATGAAAATGTCATGTCATGCAAGTTATGAATATGTCATGTTATGCAAGTTATGAAAATCATGTCATGATTATGAAAAGTCATGTTTACGAAAAGTCATTTTATGAAAAGTCATGTTTTATGCATCACGTCATGACCATGTCACCTTAGGGTTATGATTAAGAATTCTTTAAGTATATGACATCACTACAGTGGACAAGGTAGTGTTAAGTATGAAAATGTAGTACATGTAAGGTAGGCAAAGATGGTATAAGTATGGATTAGGAGTTAAGTATGGATGTAGTATGATGTTACGGATTAAGCAGAATGAGATGCTGTTATGCTATGTATGTTTTGAAATCTTCCTTATTTACAACAGTTTACAGATATGATATGATACTTTACTTGTTAGAAAGGAGACGTGCTTATTATATTCAAAATTTATGGTTATTATGATTTGTCACCCCGTCTCCCCATGTATGATCCACATGTCGTATCTGGTAAGACTACTTGCTGAGCGATTAAAAGTCGGTGGCTATCGCTCATACTTGCCTCATTTATAATTTTTCAGATAACAGGTATCAATATACAAGCTCGTTGAAGATATGCTAGATAGACCATTGATAACGAAGAGCATACTGAGAGATTATTTCGAATACATTGAGTTTCGGATTATGATGTATGATATATGATTTCAATATTCTGTATATGATAATTGTACAGTTTATGATGTAGTACAGTACATGTCGATGAAGATTTGTTTATGTTATGTTGCTTCCGCGTATCGATTCATTATTCATGTCGACATGTACATGTATAGTATCGACGCTTTGTACTCCATGGAGTAGAGTACGGCGGGTGCACTGAGCCGGAACCCTGGTTTCGGGCGGGGCGCTACATGTACGACCTGCAGCCACTCAGTAGGACCCAGGTTCATGCATTGCACGGTATAGATATCGGCATTCTGTGTGACATGACTTTGTTACGTGTGACACGTTGATTGAGCATGCATCACGTACTTGCGCATTTTACATGAAGTGCTTTACTTACCGCATTTATTTTATCTTATGCATGTTATCTTATATCTATGTGCTATGTGGCTATATCATTTCGGTATGCACGTTTTGTATTGGTTTGAGGCGGGCATCTACTGGTGATTTCTGTCATTCACCCCTACTTCCCAGGTGAGCCGGATGAGGACTACGAACACATCTTCGTTGAGGACGGGACGGACATAGCAGAGTGGGCTGGTTGATAGCTGCAGCTAGGTTACGAGAGGGCTCTGCAGCTGTTTGTGTTTACTTATACTTTGGGATTTTCATAGACTTCTTTTTACTGTTATTATCAGAATTTTTATTCAGTAAGGTAATGACGATTATTGGAGTTTAATTTAAGTTATGATTTACGTTTCCGCGAGAAAAAATTTCTACGTCATTTCTGACATATAAGAGATTGATTCGACGCCTTGTATTCTCCTAAGCGAGATACGGCGGGTGCACTGTTCCCGATGCTAGGGCTCGGGAGCGGGACGCCACAGGTGGTATCAGAGCCGAGGCTTCAGATCCGCTTCGGAAACGCATGCTTAATTAGATCACTTAGACATAAGTTACGATCTTTTATAAAATTTTGATTTTACCCCTAATAAACAAAGTAGACTTAAGACATGATCTTAGACTTAGGCTACGATCGGATTATGGGAGGTGTGTGCCGATGATGAGCTTTCCCTGTCTAATTACCATTTTACCCTGGGTCCAACCCTTTTAACTCGCTATTGACTAATCTGATTTATTTTCATGAACTGGAATTACAGAAATGTCTCCATGACGTGAGCCAGTTGGAAATGGTGGTGAGAACCACCAGAATCAGGGGATCATTCCCAAGCACTTGAAGATGCCATAGTCACCATGACCAACACCTTAGCACAGTAGCACCAGCTGCTGAACTAGCATGCACCGCCTCCACCACCATCACACTCGGACATGAGATTCTTCGACAAGGAGATGCGGAGGAGTGATGGCGCATCCAACTGACACCGCCGATCACTTGGATCTAGTTTCGGAATGAGTTTAAGAAGTACTACGTGTTTGACAGTGCGATCTTTCAGGGCATGGGTCTAGATCCACAGCGGAAACATAGATTTATGCTATGATCTTAGAAATTAAGTGGTGATCTGAACGTCAAATGATGATTTGAACATAAGCACTGATCTTAGTCATAAGCTGTGATTATAGTCTAAGCATTGAACTTAGAAATAAAAAATGATTGTAGACGTAAGAAATAATGATATTGGGTATCAATTCTAAAAATAAGTGGTGACATTAGACTTAAGTGATGATCGGATAAGGGAAACACCCACGTATGCCTAGGGCACCCGGTACGATTTTGAATTATTTGCCTTACTTAAGTGTTAATTATAATATTTTGCATAATCCCTCAGATCCAATCCCTGCAAACCCGGTATCATTATGATAAATGAAACGGGTTCACGCCTCTACCTCGACAATAGTGCCAGAATGCGACTAGGCCTAAGTTGAGATCGTAGTTTTTGAGAGATGATTTGCAGTAAAGTGAATCTCTAAGAAAATATTTTGTCAGCGTTATGATCAGTAGAGTTTAGCAAATAATACCATACAAAGAGGTTTATATTTATGATTAAGATGTTGAACTTTAGAGTATCAACTAAGCCGAAGATATTAGTTCACTAGAGATATCGATTGATAGTGATAAATCGAGCACTAGTAAAATAAGTACAATGGAATGACAAATTGCTACAACTCTGAGTTAAGTGTTGATTCATAGGAACACGTAAGTATTGATGCATCGAGTAGGCTTGAACTAGAATAGAGTATGTATGAACAAGTAGTGGTTACCTTCAAGTGAGAGCTAACTAGATTAAAATTAGTGGTTGAAATAACCAAGTGAAGAAGTACCGTGGATCAGTGTGGCGCGCGGAAGCATGATGAATTAGAATACGCTAAGTCGATTAATCTTTAGTGTGCCATGCTAGGATTAGACAAGCTAAGTTAAGGATTTATAAAACAAATGGTACGTAGGTGGATTTTCACCAACATTAAGGGGTGACTTAGAAAAATTGTACGAAGTATTGTACTATTATTTTTTTTTCAAGTAGTTAAACGTTTTTTTGTGTAAGCACGTACACTAATACATATTTTATACTCCAAAGGTATTTCAAGGACTTTTGCTATTAAACATCTCAACTAGTTCCAATTTTTAGTATATTACATTACAAGGCTATATTTTTTTTTTCTGAATTCGTATATCAATCAAATAGGATTTCGACTATCCCTGACAACACCGATATATTTCAAAATACTGATGTTTTCGAACAACGACATATTTATATATCTTTTATATTTCTCAAACTTTCGTTTAGCATAGTTATATTGCTAAAATAATTTTGTTTGTCGACTATCGATATCACAAGTCTTTTATCCATTAAATGCTCTTAACGTGTTTATCTGCTTGCGAAGAACTTATTTATTTTTGTGAAGCAGAAATAGTTTCAATATATATAAATATATATATATATATATATATATATATATATATATTTGAAAAATGAGGTGTAAAGTTGTTTGATGAAACTTTATATTTGCTGAATTTTTGATCGTTGTAGATTGCGAAACAAAAAAAAGGGCTTTAAAACTATATATTTCATTCAAAAGAAAAAAAAGACTCCGTGCTCAAATCATTTTAAAAAAAAGAAGTTTTACAATCATTGTGACTCAATTGTTTTGGAAGTGGTTTTAACCGTAATACTTTTGCGAACAAGTTATACGGCTGTTTTATAAATAGTCCTTTAAGACAACGTATTACGAAAGAAAATACTTTTGAGTTTTATGTTTACAAAATTAGAATGTATATTATTTTAAACGGTTAAAGCTATATTCCAAATTAAAGCTATGTAAACTACTTTTCTTTTAAAGAAAGATACGTCCATACACGTACTTCGTATATTAGGTTGTTGATGATATCTCCGAAAAAAGTAAGAACATGATCATAGAGCTAGTTCGTAAGTATAAGAATTGCTTTTGAAGACTTAGTCTTACATGGAGAGAGAGCAAGGATTAGTATATAGGAGGACTTGATGGATATTTCGAACGATCATGTAACAAGTATATGAATCATATGTGATTAGTTCAAGAATTCAGAATTGTAGGTCACAATTATATAAGGTGAATAATACCCGTCAAGTGGTATAGGTGGTGTGGAGAGCTTAACAACCTAAAAGTGAGGTTGATATCATGATATTCGTGAGGTATACTAGGTAAATTCTTAAGTAGAACTATACTAAGTTGTCAATTACCTAATCCGCAAGTTTCGAGGACGAAACTTTTTGTAAGGGGGGAAGAGTGTTATGACCGGAAGCTTTTGTGATAGGAAAAAAAGATAATAACAAAATATAGTGATTATCCCAAATTTGATTAATTGAAATAGGAAAGATAGAAGATAAGGATTTGAGTTAGAATATGATTTAGGAAATCAAATTTTAACCTACAAGGAAGTTTCCTAACCTACCTTTTAATTATCTATTTATACCTACCTATGGTTACATAATAAAACAAAAAAAGAAACCACAAACCCTATTTTCCCCCACAAGTCTGCCGTCCATAGCAAGGGAGAAAAAAAATTATACACTCCAACCTCCAGCAAGCAGCCGAGAGTCATAGGAGGAAGAAGAAGGGTCCTTTTTGCTTCAATCCAACTCAAGATAGATAAGTATCCTTTCTATGCTTATTATAAATTTGTAAAATTCGTATTTATATTTTCATATCGAATCATAGATCATATATAAGTAGATGTGATTGCATAAGTTGATGTATATATATGTATGATCGTTGCAATATATGTATATAAGATGTAAGGTTGTAAATGGCTGAAACATTTTGAATATATTAAAGGGTTCAGGCGTACCCACTGATGGTGGGAATAATATGTTAATTTTCAAAAAAAAAATATATTGAATTGTGTATGGATTTGTAAGGGCCGAAAATTGGTTTTTTTTGGAAATTGTAGGGGGAGCCGAATATAGGTATGCTGCATTAATGGTATATTATGTATAAAAGAAAGTATATATTTTATTGTATATGATTTCATATATTCAATGTAAAGTATTTGATTATAAGTATAATCATATGTATTTGTGAGTTGTGGTAAATATGCAAAATTGTCACTGGTGCTTGCACGTGAATAATGCCAATTACAGAATCTTCAAATTTGGCCAAAGCTACATTCTGAAATGTATTTATCTCATATTGTAATGTCTAAAACCTAAAGTAATTGAATATATATAAGTGTGTACATATGGACGTGGAAATTAGTACTTTCATATTTGGTGGCCGAAAATTTTGCAAGTATGGAAAAGGAGTTGAGATGTATTTCAAACCATTTGTGAACGGCCAGATTATAGACTTTTGATACATGTTAGGGTATAAGTCATATGTATTATTGTACATAGGATATGATATATGAATAAATATATATGGATATAAAGCCTTGGAATGTTATATGATTTAAGCCAAAAGATATATGAATCTATGCTATTTGTACATCTCGGCTAGCTGGGTATTTTTGTATATTAATGGGCTACAATACTTGTAAAAAAGATCCTTATCCATATTAAAGCAAACAAACCCACTTACATGTGTCTAATTAAAATAGAAATTGAAAACTTTAGGCGCAACTATGAAGGCAGGGTATTTGCGTCATAAAGGAAACAGTTTTTAACAGATTGTTTATTTTGTTTTGTTCAGTTCATCCGATACTATTTTTGTATGTTATCTTTGTGTTTTACTTGGTGTGCGTCTGGTGTTAAAGTTAGCCTGAGCCTAGGACCCTCTATACCGTAAGCTTGAGTGTTATGTCTAGGGGAAGTGTAAAATTTTATTTTAGAAGTCATGTCGTGTATGGCTTAGTTCAAGCAGATAATTTTGGTTGTGCATCGGGGTTGGAACAAGTTAAATCTTAATGAAGATGATATATGCTTTGAACTTGTAAAGACAGACATTAAGGATTTGACCTGTTCCCTTGATGAATTCACATGAATTTAGGCATGTGTCAGGTTGCTCTGACGCAAGAATGACCAACAAAGTAATAGAGGAGAGTGTGTTTGTATAGAGCAAGATATTAAACTCATTGTGAGCATGTTTCTTGTTTCTTTCTTTTGGTTCTTGGGGAGAGGGGAGCTTCAGGGTATTATTTATGTTAATATCACAGGGTAGTCCATTGCCTTTCATAATAGGAAAGTGACGTTTTATGCTTTTAACTGAAGTGCAAGAATTGCAAATTTAATACTTAGTATATACTTATGTTTGCCGCAAATAAATATACGAATATATCCACATGTATGGGCGTGGGCATATACGTGGGTGTACTTACACGTGGTTGATGAAATAGAGTTGAAACGGAAATAAAAAAATGATACACGGAAAAGTGTAACGGTAAATGAAAAAGGTGTTTAAAGTTGTACTTGTCAACTTTCTGGATTAAGTGTGGAAGTTAAAGTTTTTATCCTTTTTCCAAAGCAACCATCCGAGGCCTTTAGAAAGAAAGGAAGGATTTGCCCAACACCAAGCATAGAGGTCAGCAGGGTTGGGAAGAAACGATTCCGCGTAGAAAGTTAATTCATCAAAAAGGTAGGTGCCTCTTCCCCCTCAAACGGGTATGATTCATGCATGCTTTGATGGTATACGAATGTGTTTCGTTGTTTTATTTGTTTAAGTTGTAAATGTTGTTTCGCTGTTTTTATTTGTTTAATTTGTAAATTTTGTATATGTTGGAAAGCATGAGATATATGGTTATGGCTGCTATGTGCGTGTATGTGCGTGAAATTGGTGGCATGACTGAATCGAAAACAAAATATCCTTAAACAATGGGAAAAAAGGGAAACTTTTACATTAGGAGCCTTTAAAAAGTTATGTTTTGGCCTTAGAATATATTCCTATAGACTGGAAATAGGAGAAAATGGGGGTTGGGATCGAAAAACAAATCACAGCGCACGTTGCCACTGGTGGAACATCCAATTAAATAAATAAATAAATAAATAATTAAATTAAAGCAGAGAACAGGCCGGCCAACGGACCGAGTCGGCTGGCCAGCAGGTCGGACCAAAGGCGGCCCATTAACCTATCAAAAAAAAAGTATCGGGCGTGGCGAATCAGGCCAGGAAAATATAATTAAATACCAATAAGAATTCAAATAAATTCCAGAAAATATAAAAGGTTAAAATTAAATTACTTTCACTTAAATTCTGAAGTTTGGTAAATTTAAGTAATTAAAAATTAATAGTAATAAATAGAATTAAGTAAGGAAAACATAGGAGAAATTAGTAAAAGATTCTAGTAAACTAATACAAGCTAAGGAAAAATAAGGGTGGCGATAAATAACAACTTTCTAATATTCAAAATTTCACAAAGCCAAATATTGAGTGCCGGAGGATGGTGAGGATGGGCCAGGGGCCTCAGGCGATTGTGTTTTTGCATTCATGGCACGTGCATTGCATGATGGCGGGTCGTGACGTACGGGTCACGGGCGCTCAGGATGGTGTACGGTGGCGGGGCCACGACACTCAGGATGGTGTGCAGTGGCGCGGCCACGCACACTCAGTATGGTGACTGTGGGGTGTACGACCTGCAGCCACTCAGTAGGACCCGGGTTCATGCATTGCACGGTATAGATATCGGCATTCTGTGTGACATGACTTTGTTGCGTGTGACACGTTGATTGAGCATGCATCACGTACTTGCGCATTTTACATGGAGTGCTTTACTTACCACATTTACTTTATCTTATGCATGTTATCTTATATCTATGTGCTATGTGGCTATATCATTTCGGTATGCACGTTTTGTATTGGTTTGAGGCGGACATCTACTGGGTGATTTTTGTCACTCACCCCTACTTCCCAGGTGAGCCGGATGAGGACTACGAGCACATCTTCGTTGAGGACGGGACGGACATAGCAGAGTGGGGTGGTTGATAGCTGCAGCTAGGTTACGAGAGGGCTCTGCAGCTGTTTGTGTTTACTTATACTTTGGGATTTTCATAGACTTCTTTGTTACTGTTATTATCAGAATTTTTATTCAGTAAGGTAATGACGATTATTGGAGTTTAATTTAAGTTATGATTTACGTTTCCGCGAGAAAAAATTTCTACGTCATTTCTGACATGTAAGAGATTGATTCGACGCCTTGTATTCTCCTAAGCGAGATACGGCGGGTGCACTGTTTCCGATGCTAGGGCTCGGGAGCGGGGCACCACAGACACCAAGCAAAGCAAGCAAATTCTCTTAATTGCACAAATTGAGTCTAATGAGATGTACTTCTTGGCCCTTCTTTTTCTCCACTTTTCTTTCGCCTTTTATGACTTGTTTTTTCTTCATTTTCTTGCTGTGTATAGTACACACAGGCCTCAGATCCTTTTGTTTTTAATGCGTAAGGGCAAAATTGTAATTTTACTAGGATGCCTTGAACACCCTTTTTGTGCAGCCCGCTCAGCACATTTCCTTTGCTTGTTTTTGTGTTCAAATGGTATAAAATGCCTTGGGGTAGGATAATTTTTGTATTTGGGCAGGTTGAGGGTGTGGGGTTTCAATTTAGGACTTTTAATGTAATTTTGTAGTTTCTAGGCTGTTTTGGGGTTCTGGTTGGTTGGGGTTTAAGGGGACGTCTTGAGCAGTATATTTGGGTTATAATAGGTAATTTGAGGGCGTTTTGGATGTGGAAAAGAGTGTTTGAAGACCGTGGGTTGTGTGGGTTCAGATTATGACCTTTTGGGTAGAATGGGTTTGTCAGGTGTAAGGTTGACAATTTAACACAAGAACAACCAATTTATAGCAAGTATTCAGTCACAATTGAAATAAAATATGCACAAAGATCACAAGTAACTAATAGCTTCGATGGCAAAAAAATTAATTGTAGACTAGGTGGCTTTGTATGACTATGACTTGTATTTTGTGATGCTGAAATATACTATCATGCAAAGTCCATGAATGTCAAGTTTGTTAAGCAAATATGAGAACTTTGATATCAATTTTGATGGAAAATCAATTTAGAAGTAGATTGAACAAGTTTTGAAGGAAATAAAACCGTATGGTATGTTGGGTGCAAAGATGAAGTCTTTTGTTTCTAAACTTACCATCCATGGTTTTCTTTGTGTGAACCAGGGTTGTGATGATTTTTTTTATACAAAAGGAATGAAACGAAAATGTTTGGATGGTGAAGGAAGGGTGGTGAGAAATAAGATTGGTGGTGACTACAAGAATGACACAAAATGATAAAGGATGAAAGAGTAACCTTTCTCTTATACCAAATTGATGCAAGCACAAGTAGGGATCCCACTTTTTTATCCAAGCTTTTCCTTCAACAAGGGTTGAGGCATAAAGATGTAAACACCTCCTTGCTTCCGTTGTCTCCGTATGGGGCTGAAATGAGCAACCAATCCTTGAAGAATGGTGTGGACTAGGCAAATGATAAACATCTTTCTAGGCAATATTCATCTTGTCTTGCCCAATCACCCTCAAGCATGCTTAAACTTTGAAAGTTTTTAGACTTGATTTTTAGTGAGAAATCAAGAAAACAAAGCTGTCTTCTAAGGAGAAAAGCAATAGAATTTTATTTTCAACAAGCTGAATTACACCAAAATGTTTTTAGCCCTTTAAGTAGGAATAAAACATAATCTAAGACCTATCCTGGTCAAAGCTGCAATGAAAAACACTTATACAAGCACGAGTAGAGGCTCCACTCTTTTATCCAAGCCTTTCCTTCAACAAAGGTTGAGGCACAAAGATGTAAACATATCCTTGCTTCCTTTGTTTCCGTATGGGGCTGAAATGAGCAACCAATCCTTGAAGAATGACGTGGACTAGGCAAATGATAAACATCCTCCTAGGCAGCATTCATCTTGTCTTGTCAATCACCCTCAAGCATGCCCAAACTTTGAAGGTTTTTAGACTTGATTTTTAGTGAGAAATCAAGAAAACAATGCTGCCTTCTAAGGAGAAAAGCAACAGAATTTTATTTCCCACAAGCTGAATTACATCAAAAAGTTTTTAGCCCTTTAAGTAGGAATAAAAATAGCCTAAAAACCTATCCTAGTAGAAGATGCAATGAAAAACACTTACTCTGGTCTTTAGGACCAGATTATAACCTTTGGAACTGCCTAAAGCCACTTAATGAGTCAATCTCCAAGAGCACAACAAAAGGTTGGATTTTAGGCTGAAGTGGCGCCCTCGGTAGATTGGCCTTTTTGCGCTGATACAATCTGAATTTGAAGAAGTGTCCTACTTGAGAATTTTAGTTCACGTCATGAACTTGACATTTGGCTTTTGAATGAGCCAATTCGGAGTTTGTATGATGAGTTACGCGTCCAAAAATTTCATCTCTTTTCAGCTTGCTTGGTCTAGAACTTCAACACGGGTTTGACAACTCCAACAGCCCCTACAAAGCTAACAAAGACATAACAAGCATCAAACAAGTAAACAAAGAGATAATACACGAAAATGCAAGAAACCCAAAGGAGAAAAATGTTTATTGAGTTGGTTCGATGAAATGAACCCAATGAACTTCAGGTTCATCTTAAACATGCATAAAAAAGAATCTTCCAACTTCAAAACCGAGTTGTTTGGCTTTACTTCTTGTTATAGGACTTTTAGGTGGCATATCCTCATGATGTGTACCTTGGACTGCATCACCTTGACTTTCTATCTAAAAAATCGTTGAATGATATGATTTACATTTTTCACGATGTTGTTTAGGATTGAGACGTTGAGACATTAAAAAACGTTACAATAAGAGCTTTTGCTTCTAGGTTTTATGATAATTAATAAGTAAACATTCCACATTCATTATCCAATTAATATATAAAGAATAGCACGAGAGTTCAAGGCCAACAGTGATCTCAATTAATATTTTTCTATTAATACTTGGATTGATTGACCACCTAAAAAATTAATGTGCCAGAGAAAATAAGATGCCAGCTCTCCCGTGCTCAGGGCGATGAACCCTCCTCGGTTCCACGTGAACACGGCACTCGCTCTATACACTCACCAAATCAACTCAATTTTCTCAAATTCTCTATCACCAACCGTTGCGAATTCTCAAGAATTAGAGGAAGAATGTACAAATCGAGGCTGCAGGAGCTGTGTCAGCAGTGTTCATGGGATCTGCCGAAGTACGTCACCGTGAAGGACGGGCCTGATCATTGCCCTAGGTTTACCACAACCTGTACTGTTATAGGCGTCCCCTTCGAATCTCCCAAAAACAATTGTAAATCTTCCAAAGAAGCTCAAAATATGGCTGCAAAGATTGCTTATGATGACTTGATTGCCATGCGCTCGGCCGCCTTTCCTCCTTCATCACCTTCCCCTTCCTCCTTACCTCCTCCAGGTTAGGCCTTTTTTTCCCTATAATTAGAAGTTTGTAGGTTAGTAGATTGAAGACTATTAATACTGTTCTTTCGATTTCTCTGAAATCCGGGTTTCGATTTTTACAGGTTTTCTTGTTTCAAGCAGTATCAATTTCAATGTCGAACCGTCAGAGGGAGAAGAATTGCTGCAAAAGAATTCGCAAACTCTTGCCAATGATGATCTTTCTACTCGTGGAATTCATCATTATTATCATACCCAGTATATCCCAACGACAGCAGAAGCTACTCGTGGAATTGAGATGCCTAAAAGTGAGCTTGACATGGACCTACGCTCTCTCTCTTGCTTTTAGTGAAACAAATGCACCCACCCTTGTACATGAGTTCTAAGGTCATTAATAACACCCGTAAGTATTTGAAATCAACCTGTTTAACCATTTTGGGTACCGTGTATGGGAAAGTTGATGGAAAGCAAATGAAACGTGTGTCCTTGACCAGCTCTATGTACATTGTAAGCTAGGTTAAGTAAGTGTAGATTATGTGAACTGGCTCCTTAAAATTTTCTCCGAGTAATATATTAGAGATTAAAAATAACTAGATGCTTAAGGAGGTTAAGACGATTGCCAGTTCTCAAAATTTGATGTAAATTGGAAATTACATGCATTATAGCCAGCTCAAACTTATACTTCCTATTAGGGTATAATAGCTTGTATCTGCTACTAGGTTACATGGTCGAAGGTTTTCCTTCAGTCACATTTAGTGCAGCAACAGTCTACCCTAGCATGATAAAGTGCGACAAGCTGAAATAAGAAAATAATTTACTTTAACATGATAATGAGCAGCAAGAGGAGTTGGAGCAGCGTCTTGTGTGTAGATGTTGTGGTTCTTAAAAGTAAAATTTTTCAAGGGGTACTTTCAAATCCGACCTTCCAGTATAATAAGGGACTGACAAAGAAAAGGAATGTTTGATGCCGTCATTGTATGTCGGTTGCCTCACAATTGTGAATGAGTTGAAACAGTTGAGGGATTTTCTTTACCACAATCCTGTATTTATTAAGCACATGTATCTCAATGTTCGAAATACTGCGGGTCTTGTCGAACTTAAGTGTAATCAGTTCCTAGATAGAGAAGCTATGCATTACACAAAATAGTACTTCATGTATCTGTCCGCTCTATTAGTTTACCATGAAACAATTTTTACCTGGTCTTTTCAAGGACTTGTATGCTGTCATGATTAAATGCTTCAGTGGTTCTGAAATTTTTGCTGCAAGAGTACATTGTTGGTCAGCTACAATTCATACTTCGTTGGGGGTCTGAGTCACTTTTGACAGTTCATAGTAGATAAAACAATAAAAACTCAAGAGTAGTGCTGCTGGTCTTGTTTTCAAGGAACTATTGAATTGCTTGATATGATGCAATGCACCATTAGCAGGTGGTATGCAGAAAAAGTTAAAGGTGAGAAAGGAACAAATATACCAGTTTCTTTCTTCTATAAATTTAGTGCCACATTTGGCTGAAATCTGGGCCTGAGGAGATAACAAAGGTTGCCTGAGAGATAACGGGGCAGGGTTATCTGTAAGAGAGTATAAATAATGACATGATGATAGGCTTCACAGATAAACAGGTATATTATGTGTGATATATCAACATTGTCTGCCATTTTTAAGAAAGCTTTTGTTAGAGTCGTGTTGTACGTCATAAAGTCAGTCCAGGTTTTCCTTTTCCTTTGTTGTTACATCTTACTGGATGTTGGTTCAGAAGTATTTACAATAACACCCAGCATGGATGTCTTTTCTCCTCCTTTCTGACTCTCACTCTTATTTATGATTATCATTTGTTTCATTTTCTTTAGGCACCCTACATCTCTATAAGAACCTCTTGCAACAGTATGTGCAAAAGAAAAATTTCTCATCTCTTCCTGAGTATTCTTATGATCGCGATGGCCCACCCCATGTACCTCGATTTAGAGCAACAGTTACCGTTGAAGGAAGAGCATACCAAACTAGCGAGTATTTTACAACCTTGAGGGAGGCTGAATATGTTGCTGCAAAAATAGCTTTTGAGTCATTATCAGAGGATGCCGTTCAGAAGGCTAGTCTAAAAAAGGCTTTTCCTAATGTTGAATCTTTTTTTCACACGGAGTTGTTATTTATGAGGGCATCTTCCTAAACTTGTTCTTTGTTACTTTGTTGTAGGACGAGATTTTGTACAAGTCACTATTCAAGAATTTGCACAAAGACATGGTTTTCCTCTTCCATCTTATAGCACAGAAAGAACTGGTGCTAGTCACATGCCTGTTTTTAAGTCCGCGGTAGAGATTGGTGGTCGGGTTTTTTTTTGGAGCTGAGTACCGGACAAAGAAGTTAGCAGAGATGAATGCAGCCAAGGCTGCATTTAATGGCCTCACAGAGGGTAAGACTTTCTTGCATTTGGTTCATTTGTCTTTTAGATTTTTCCCTTATAAATAGTTCACTTGTTGCAATGATGCAAACTGACAAGCGTACGATCCACTCTTCCACCTCCAACAACCTTTCCACAAGGGTTTAGGCACAAAGAAGTAAACTTCTCCTTGCTTCCGTTGTGTAGAAATCGCCGGCTTAAGCAATACCTTAGATTCAAGTGTGCGTTTGTATGCAAACCTTCGATAGACCCTCCTAGACGGTCACTTCAACCCTTGCCAATCACCCTCAATTTGCTCAAGATTGAGAGATATTAGCCTTGATTTTTAGTGCAAAATCAAGAAAACAAGGTTTCACCCTTTTGGGAGAGAAAACCAAAACTCAAATTTGATTCATAAAAATATGTCGTTGTTGTTGTTCTGTGGCCAGCGGCCAATACTAATAAAAAGGCTGAAATTTTAGCCTAAAACAATCAAAAAGAAAGATAACTCTATCCTAAAAATTCTATCAAAAGTTTGAAATGAGATAAATTACCAAGTCCCTAAAAACTATCTTGAAAATGACGTTTTTCTTGTCTCTCTGAAGTCAGCCGATTGTTTTCATTAATTTGATGACTTTGGGGATCAATTTTGATGTTTGGATAAGCTTGGAGATATCTTTAAAAGGTGGTTGAGACTTTATCTTGAATTATCTTGCATTTGACTTCCAAAATTCCTTTGAATTATCTTTCAAAAATTCCTCCATCTTTATCTTCCTTTGGCTGTATCATGCAACCATTTTCTGAGTGTATTGACTTTAGCATTTCAGGCAAGTTTGCAATATAGGAAGAATTGCATGAGTATACTCTACCCTCTAAATCAACGTATGCTTCTAATTGAACGTTGTTTGACTAACTATAGGTCCATTATTTATAACTTTGAGAAAGACATAATGCTTGCTAGTTTATTATTTCCAGAATGGAGAAATATCTGAGAGCAGCTACAAGTATTTCATGTGATCTATTTATGGTAAATTAATGTGTCATCGTCATATTACTGCAGATTGTGGACAGAGAATACTGGAATACTGCAGATTCTGAAGGAAAAAGTTCCTTAATGGAAAAATGAAAATTATTTTCAAACAATCCTTTCTCTTTCTTTAATGAGCTAAATGGAGCAAGTACCAACTTGTACTAGTATGTTTAGTTTTTATTTTTCCTGCACAACTGTTGTGGGCTCACTGGGATGTGACTTCCACTTTCTTCCAGCTAGAACTACTGATATTTCAGCTGGCGGCAATGCAGAAGGCAATTCAGAGATGGGTTCTCGCGGCTTGCAGCCAATTATTGAAATGGGCTTGCAATCAACAATAGGTGCCGACAATGCTTTGGAGGCTCAGCTGCAAGTAGTTTCTGGTCAAACAGGTAATCTGTTTTCAGCTAATTTCAGTATGGTTTTTGTTTAATTTCCATTATAGTCTTTTTAGTTCCTAACTGGTTGGTTGCAAAGCTTCTGGATACTGCTCTCTTTTTGAATTTATGGTCGTTTTTTATTGTTTTCCCTTGTCATCCTTAAAAAATTCACCGGTCTATTTTCCTGTTGTGTACTCTCCTCAGTTTTACCAATTTTACCCTTGGATAAGGATCTTTGAGTTGCAGGTTGGGCATAATCTTGCCTTTGAATCCCAGCTACTGCTAATAAGGACTAATTCAGGATTATGATTTCATCTAGAAAAGGGATTTTGACCTAATTCTTCTGAGTTATTCCCAATATTATTAATTGAGCCATTGTGAGGACTAGTTCTTCATATAATCATTTTCTCCCACAACATTTTTCTATTTATACTGTACCATGGCTGCAAGTCTTTGGGCTGAAATGGAGAATTCACTACTGCAGTTCTCTAGCATTTTTCTTAATGTTTTTCCTTTCTGCTGTCATTGACTGGCAATTCATGTCACATAGCCAAATGAAATATCTGAACCCAGTATTCTTTCTTACAGGTGAAGTTCTGAATAATGGTTATCCTACTTCCCCTGCTAATTGCAAACATGAAGCTGTCGCGTCCAATGTCTGTGGGGATTCTGTTCTCACTCTTAATTCGCAAGTGGATATGCAGCCAAAATTTAGAGTTGGCTCTGATGAAAGCAATGAAGATCTTAGAGGTGATTCTATGGAAGCCGTTTTTGAATATATTTTCTTATCCCCTTGTGCCTATGACACTACAGCCTTGCTCTTAGAATCTCTGGTGGGTCAAGTCTGTTTCTTGCATTATTAGTTGTATTATTAGCTATTATGATCATGGATAGATTGGTGATCCAGCCCTGAAGATTTACTACTCTATCTCAGGAAGAGAACCTAGTGCCAAGAAACACAAATAATCTCGTTCGACTGATGACAAGCATATTCTGCCTGAAACATTCCCGTTCACTGATGCATTTCCTGGTTGCTCATCTTCTGATGCTGAAAAGGCGGGTGAAGGCTGTGATACTCCGGGCCATAAGATTTTGGTCTGTCCTCGTGAGTCAAAAGTGACCATTCCTGATAATGCCTCCATATTGCCATGCAGTAACGAGAAATGGTTAACAATGCGCGTGGACGTAAATCAAGATTGCTAGCTGTGCTTTAAACCATGTCTCCCCCATTGATAAGTAATTTTGGTTCTTGAAGAAAGGAAGGACTTGTTAACACAGTGGTAGCTTTTGCAACTCTATCCCAGGAAAGGGACTAATGATACACACACATTCTATGCATATTCAATGACAAGAATGCCCGTTAACTTATGTAGTCTGTGAGTAGCGATCTTCTGATGTCAAAAGAAGACCATTGGTGGCCGTGGCACAGCACAGTAACTTGTAAGGTTTAGGTGAAGCAGGGTGCTTTGAGAAGGGAGATCAACTTTGTTGGTTCAGCTTTCGGGTATTTGCTGCGAAATGGCTGTATAAATTGCCATCATCATGTAATCTTGTGGTTGTATACTTCTTTCCTTGCTCCTTTTATTGTATTTAGCAACGGCGGGTAGCTAAATTAATCTTTATTACATTGGATGAAGTTCTCTTTCTTTCTTGTTTGAGCTGGTAAAGGAATAAAGTTTATCTCAATTAAAACCTTGGTAGCTGCTTCAATGCCTCATGCACAAACACTCCATTGGCCAGCAAATTTGAAAAGCAAAGACAATTTACAAAATAACATAAATGCACTAACAACTAGTGCTTCTGTCACTAAGTTGTTTGAAATAAAAAAAAATTTAAGATATATATATATATATATATATATATATATATATATATATATAGAGAGAGAGAGAGAGAGAGAGAGAGAGAGAGAGAGGTGCACACACAAATGGAAAATAAAAAGAAAGGAAAAGGAACTCTATGCACTTGCAAATGTCTCTGCTGGGCCTTGAAGTGATTGATTAGACTTGGTTGTAAGAATTCATATGTTGTAATTCTATTTCGTTTGTGTCTTTTGCTGTCCAGATTTGTCCAAAAGCTAGAAAAAAAATTCGTTTCTTTTTGCGCTTGAGAGCTTGGGGAGATATCATTGTGTGGAAGTCCGTTTGCTTTGATTTTTTGATATCTTATTCTGCATTATTATCTCTTTTTGTTCCTCAAATTTCAGCAAAAAAACGCATACCTTCTTGTTTAACTTCGACCTTTGCTAGAGTTAAGGAAAAGATCCTAAATTTTAGAACAAAAAAAATAGGAGAAAAATGTGTTTTTGATCTCTTGCTCCTGAGTTTTGTATCCTTGAGTCCTTTCTTACCTTAAGATTCAGTCTTGTGTCTACATCTTGTTCTTGCATCTAGATTGCATCTTTTCTTGATTAGGGTTTTTAGTGTTAAGAGTGTTGGAAAAATACGTTAAAGTACTTTAAAAATGTGCTCCAAACTTATATAAAACTTGTATAATGTTGTTTGGGAATTTGAAATGATATGAACACTTTGAACTTGAAATAGGTCACTTGGATCGATCCATGTGTAAGCTGGATCAAACAAAGTAAAAGCTAGAATAAAGTTGGTGTTCTGTTGGGCATATATCGATCACATCGATCGATCGATATGGTGTGGGTGCAATGCTGAAAGTTTCTGTCCAACATAGATCGATCACATCGATCCATACATCGACTGATCTATGTTGGCAGAATGCAAAGCTGAAAGTTTCTGTCTGACATCGATCGATCGATGTGCCAACATACAGAACTTTTCACTTTGAATTGCATCTTTTGGTCCAAGGTTCATCTCCCTTCACCTATAAACGGTAAACAACTGATATGGAGGGATTAAAAACTGCTGAAATGAGTATCTAAAGGGGTCTTTAACACAAATCAAGGCCTATATATAGTAGGCCTTGGTATTTTACAATATACACAACAAGTTTTGCTAAACTTTGAGAATTTCAGCAATTTTGTCTTCTCCATCTCTTCTCCTCCATTATCAATCACTTCTATAGCAAGTTCAAACTCTCTCTAGGAGAGTAAACTAAAGAGAGTAACCCGTTATATCTTGGGAAGCATTAGCCTTGTAGTCTACCTTGCTCATTGGTAGAGACTAAATTGCTTTAAGAACATAGTTATCTTGAAACTCATCTCAACTTTTGTTTTGGTCATTTTCTTGTTTGGTTCTACCATATTTCTAACAATGTTAAAGCAATTTACTATGGCTACCAAAAAAAACCTCTTCCGGATATATCGAAGATGGAGCCATTTGATGGAAAGTTCTATAAAAGATGGGGCAGCAAAAGTGTTGTTATTCTTGGAAATCCTCTCTGTTTCATACGTGCTCAAGATGGACAAATCAATCAACGAAACAGAGGCACGCAAGTATGAGTCAGACAATACTACTTGCAGAGATCATATCCTGGTCTTTTTGGCCAACTCCTTATTTGATATATATGTCAAATTCACATTAGCAAAGGAGATTTGGTCAGCACTGGAAAGTAAATACGGTGCTGAGGATGTTGGCAAACGTAAGTACGTGGCGAGTGAGTTTCTTAAGTTCCAGATGGTTGATCATGCTCCAATCAACGATCAAATCCATCAATTCCAACAACTGGTGGATAATCTGAAACAAGAAGGAATTAAGATCGATGAGGCCTTCCAGACAGCAGCACTACTGGAGAAACTTCCTCCTTCTTGGAACAAATACAAGAAGAGAGGAAAGCACGACGATTGTAGCGCCCCGGCCCGATACTGGCATCGGAACCAGTGCACCTGCCGTAGTCTACTATGAGGACTACGAAGCGTCAAAGCAGATCAAGCGCACGTCATTCATGACGTAAGATAAATCAGCGGAAACGTCGTAAAATATAAAACTTCACTAACACCAATGTAACCAAAAGAAATACAACGGAAATAAAATGTGTTCGATTAACGGTCTAACATATCCTCCAGTACAACATAATAAACATCAAGTCTTCCAACTTAAAAGAGAATGATCAAAAATCTATCTACTTCCATGACCATCATCCCAGTGAGCCCACTCGCCACCGTCTTCGACAAATATCATTTCGTACTCTGGCTCACCTGAAAAGAAGATGGAGTATCTATTCTTAGCGAAAACATCGCTAGCAAGTAACCCGTCTATACACCTTACGGGATCACACATGATGAGTCACCAGTGTATAAGTCATTGCCCAAAATAAGGTGCTCGGGGTTAGCAAATAGCATCTTTATAACAATTTATAAAAACAAATAAATCACATAAATGATACGCGAATACGAAAACAAACATGTAACTAAAATAACATTCTACATAAACAAATCATTCGCGAATGTCAATCTTTGCATGCCAAGTCTTATGCTTCGTGACGCATGATGCATGTACTCTTTTAAAAACCACACATAAAACTCATGCATATGTCTTCTTTCGTAAACATGCTATGCGTGTCATTTCACAAACTGTTCATATTCTTCACGTAGCAGAACTTTATACCCTGTGGGTGATCAGTCCACAGCAAACAGAACTTTATACTCCGTGCTGAAAGGTCCACTTCCCCATAACATATAACTTTATACCTCGTGCTGAAAGGTTCACGGCCCCATTACATATATCTTATATCCGTGCTGATAGGTCCACGGTCCCATAAAATACTTTATTCCCTGCTGTTGATTCACAGGTCACGCTTTTATACCCTGCTTTCGTAGGCGTGACTTTTATACCCTACAATCAACCAGCAGCCATAGTTTGCTTTTCGAAAACTTTAATCTTCTCTTGTAAACACATGCTCTTTCGCAAAGCAATTCTCATGTCAAAATGCAAAGTGTTCATGTCGTGATGCAAGATGCTCATGCAACTTCATATCAAACATGTAAACATACGCACACATCTTATATATCAAGTGCATGATCTTGCACCTCAGACACTCCACGCTCGTACCTCTCTAAGTCCGTTTGTATCACCAACTCACTTTGGATCCAATCTTATCCTTACTTAATCACACTTAACCCTTATTCCTCAAGTACACCTCAAATACCCTTGTATTTTATGATCAAAGGAAGAGAATAAAGTTATCACACATACATGGGGCGCCTAATGGGTCAAGTAGACTTCCAGTACACTTGGAACGCCTACTTGAGGCGCCTAAAGTGACATAAAGCGCCTATACTAGGCGTTCGAAATATTCTGGAATGTGCTGATATACATCGAACGCCTACATGAAGCGCCTTATGTGACATCGAACACCTTTAGAGGTGTTCGAAGTGTTCTGGGATGTGCTGAGACACATCGAACGCCTACATGAAGCGCCTAAAGTAAGTGTTCGAAGTGTTCTGACGGTTCTAGAACTGCAAATTTCTGCAGTAACTTCTTCCCATCATCTTCCTCCTTCACCCCTTCCATGTTAAATACTTCAAGATCCATCCTACCACCCAGATTCATAATCCTTAATACACAACAACACAGTTTAATCCTTACATCTATCGGTTTGCACCAACCTTAAGCCTTTATTAAACATACCTCCGGATGAATCATCAATCTTCTAACCCACACTCAATTTGCAGCACAACATCTTCTACACCTTCACCTTTCTCCATTCATCTTAAATCATCTAAGACAATACTTGAAAATGCAATAAATTATCATAACACAATATTTACACCAAAGGTCACAGTTTGAGGGCATGTTTGTCAATAATTAAGCACAACACGGATATTCTCAGAATTTGGCCCAAAGAACATGACTTTAATCAACCAACAACAACAAATACGCATAGTAGAGCATTTAACATAAACAAGTCAAGATTAACAATATGTGATCCGAATTTTCTCTTTATAAGAACATAGGGCCTGTTGGAACCAAAATTTGCGTAAAGTGTATAGAAAGATTACTTGTCTTGGAATCTAGATAAGCTTACGAGTGTATGCTAAAATTTCGGGACGGATTGTACCTCTCTTCCTTCCTTCTCTTCTTCTCTCTCTTTTCTCCCAGGCGTTTCCCCCCTCTTTTGGCCTTGTAACCGATGATCTAGTGGCCTAATAGGGAGTTATATCCCTTTGTGTAACTCCCTAGCAGTTAAGTGAGGAGGGGCATTTTTGGTAATTTGCCTACTTCCCTTAATTCTCACTTTAACCCCTTTCCTTTTCTTCTTCTATATTTGGTTAAACTAAACTTTATAAACATATGAAATTAATTAAATTGTATTTAAAATTGTTTTCTTACTATTTCATATTGGACGCGAAACTTACGGGGTATGACATTCCACCCCCTTACAAAAAGTTTCGTCCTCGAAACTTGCGTACCTTAGTTAAAGAGTTGAGGATACTTCTTCCGCATCTGTTCTTCGAGCTCCCAAGTGGCCTCGCGTTCTGTGTGGTCGCTCCACTGAACTTTCACCTAAGGAATTACCCGTTTTCTCAACACTTGGTCCTTTTGGTCTACGATCCTCATGGGTATCTCTTCGTATGTAACATCACCGTTGAGTTCTAAAGGTTGGGCTTCGAGCACATGGCTTGGATCCGTCACATACTTCCTTAATTGTGACATGTGGAATACGTTGTGGACTTACGCCAATACCGGAGGTAAGGCCAATCTATATGCCAAATCCCCCACTTTCTTAAGTATCTCGTAAGGACCAATAAAACAGGGACTTAGCTTGCCTTTGATTCCAAATCTCATAATACCCTTCGTATGTGATACTTTTAAATAAACCTTTTCACCTACGTTAAATTCCAAAGGTCGCCGCTTGGAATCCGCCAACTTTTATTATGGTCTTGAGCCGTCTTGAGTCTATCTCGTATAATTTTCACCTTTTCCAGCGTTTTCTCGAGTAACTCGGGTCCAATGATAGTTCTCACGCCGACTTCATCCTAATAAATCAGGGACCTACACTTCCTTCCATACAAAGCTTTAAAAGGGTCCATGTCAATTGCGCTATGATAACTGTTATTATAAGAGAATTCCATTAACTTCACCATTCCATCCCAACTCCCTTTAAAATCCAAAACGCAAGCCCTTAGCATATCCTCTAGAGTCTGAATAGTCTGCTCAGACTGTCCATCAGTTTGGGGATTATATGTTGTGCTCAACCTTAATTCTGTGCCTATGGTTTTCTAAAATGCTGTCCAGAACTTAGAAGTAAATCGTGGATCTCGGTCGGATACTATACTCACTGGAACACCATGCAGGCTGACAATACTATCCATAAATAGATTTACCAACTTGTCGAGAGACGATTCACTTGCGATGGGTAGAAAATGTGCAGACTTGGTTAATCGATCCACAATGACCCAAATCATGTCATGTCCACTTCTTGTCTTTGGTAAACCCGCTATGAAATCCATCGTGACATGTTCCCATTTCCATTCTGTGATCTCTAACGACATCAGTTATCCACCATGCCGTTGGTGTTCCGCCTTCACTTGTTGACAAACTAAACACCTCTCTATTAACTCCGCAATATGCCTTTTCATTCTGGACCACCAATAATATTGCTTGAGATCTCTGTACATCTTGGTGCTTCCAGGGTGTATCGATAACCTCGAACTGTGAGCTTCTTGTAAAATTTCTCTTCTAAGTTCATCTACATCAGGTACACATAGTCTTCCTCTGAACCATAGGCTCCCATCCTCTTTGACCTAAAATCCCTCAACCTGATCATGTTTCATCCTTTCTGCTATCTCACTTAGGGTCTTATCATTCTTCTGAGCCTCTTTTACCAGGTCAATCAAACTCGGTGTGATGGTCAATGCTGTCAAAACGTTCACCATGGAGTCAATCAAATCTAAATCAAATTCTTCCATTTCTCTTTCTAATGGTGATTATCGCGCATGGCTGGACTTCCTGCTTAGTGCATCCGCCACTTTATTAGCCTTTCTTGGGTGGTAATGGATGGTCAAATCATAGTCTTTCAGCAATTCCAACCATCTCCGCTGCCTCATGTTTAATTCTTTCTGAGAGAATAAATACTTTAATCTCTTATGGTCCGTGAATACCTTGTACTTTTCCCCATATAAATAATGCCGCCATATCTTCAAGGCAAACACAACTACTACAAATTCGAGGTCATGCGTCGGATAGTTTTGTTCATAAGGCTTTAACTGCCTTGAGGCATATGCAATGACTCATCCATGTTGCATCAAAACACAACCTAAAAGCAAGGTATTAGACTAAATTTAACTAGTAAGCAAAATCATAACCTTATGCTACAATTTACGTACCTAAACCATTCTTCGACGTGTCACTATAAATCACAAACCCATCAGTTCCGGAGGGTTGAGCCAACACTGGAGCTGTGGTTAATCTCTTCTTAAGCTCCGTGAAACTTTTCTCACATTCTGCCGTCCACTCAAACTTAGATTTCTTTTGAGTAAGGCGACTGAGAGGCATTGCTATCCTTGAGAATCCCTCAACAAACTTTCTGTAATAACCTGCTAGACCCAAGAAACTTCACACTTCGGTGAGATTAGTAGGTCTAGGCTATTCCGTGATAGCTTCCACCTTCTTCAGATCCACAGCAATCCCCTCTTCTGATATCACGTGAGCTAGAAAAGCCACACTTCTTAGCCAAAACACACACTTGATAAACTTAGCATACAATTGTTTCGGCCTTAAGATGCCTAGAGCGATTCTCAGATGCTCAGCATGAGTTTGCTCGTCAAGAGAGTACACTAGAATATAATCTATGAATACCACCACAAACCTATCCAACTGTTCTCGGAAAATGGTATTCATAAGGTCCATAAAGGTTGCAGGGGCATTTATTAATCCAAACGGCATCACCAAAAACTCGTAGTGGCTATATCTCGTGCGAAAGGCTGTCTTTGCGATGTCCTCGGCCTTCACTCGTAATTGATGATACCCTGATCTGAGGTCAATTTTAGAAAAGATCTTGGCACCCTTGAGCTGGTCAAACAAATCCTCAATTCGCGGAAGGGGGTACTTATTCTTGATGGTAATTTTATTCAACTCACGATAGTCGATACAGAGCCTCATACTACCATCCTTCTTCTTCACGAATAGAACAGGTGCTCCCAAGGCGACACACCGGGGCGGATAAATTTCTTGTCCAATAACTCCTGAAGTTGTTCTTTCAGCTCTCTCAGTTCTGCTGGAGCCATTCGGTAAGGGGCTCTAGAAATGGGTTCGACTCCTGGAATCAGATTTATCTCAAACTGGACTTCCCTGGAAGGTGGCACTCCTAGAAATTCCTCCAGAAACACATCAAGAAACTCATTAACCACTGGAATTTGTTCAATAGATGGTACTTCCTGAGTAACATCCATCGCATACACTAGGAATCCCTCGGCACCTTTCCTTAAGGCTTTGCAAGCTTGAGCAACTGACATATACACCTTTTTGGGAACTTTCTTTCGTTCCGCATCTCATTGAAACATTACCTCTTCCATCTTAGCACTCTTGACTGTCACTTGCTACAATCGACAATCAATGTTGGCCTGATACTTGGCCAACCAGTCCATTCCTAATATAACGTCAAAGTCATACATCTGAATAGTGATCAGTGTGGTAGAGAACGTTTGTCCTTTAAACTCTAACTTGCAATCTCGGTACTACTGGTACGAAACCTTAATTTGATCTCCAGCCGCTTGAACATGGTATAGAGTTTCTAACCACTCAGGCAGATTACCAAGGTGCTTAGTGAATCTCTTTACTACAAAGGAGTGGTTTGCGCCGCTATCAAAAAGCATGTTGGCAGGTATCTTATTTACTAAAACCGCACCTAAGACCATATCAAGTTTTACACAGGGAGTTAAACATGTAGAGACTTAATTCACTCAAAATTTAAACCTAATTTAAATTGTACCTGCTACCACATCAGTGGCTTCCTGTATGTCTGTATCGGTCATGACATAGACACGGGTGTTTTTTCTCAGCTTTGCCCTAGGCTGCTGGGCCGCTTCTCCTGGATCGTTTTCTTCATCTCGGGACAATCTCTTATCATATGACCCACCTGTCTACATCTGTAACACGCTCCATCCAACTTCCTACATTCTCCAACATGGCTCCTCTTGCAGTGTGGGTAGATTCCCATCGCCTGCTGGACTACTGGGTTCTACGCTGAAATTCTCTGGAAATTTCCGACTAAGCTCCTCTTCGGAATCTTGACCCAACGTCCAGGTCTACCGCCAACTCTCACATTATCCCTCGACCTTTTTCCCTTGTCAGACGACCCTGCACTAGCTTCCCTTGCCGCTACTCTACGGATGTCACTCTCGACACGAAAACACACGTCCAACATGTCCTCGTAAGTTTTCATTCCCGCGTTCACTATTGCCGACTGTATTCTTGAGACCAAGCCCCTCTCAAACTTCGTCATCTTAAGGCAATTATCAGACATAATCACAGGGACAAACTTATCCAAAGCATGGAAACGGTCCGCATATTCTGACACCGTCATCCGACCTTGCTCCAATCTGTCAAATGCTCTGATCTTGTCCAGAATTGCCGTCTCTGGTACATAATACTTTAGGAAAACATCATAGAACTGTGGCCACGAGATAGGTGGGGTCATTCTCAACATCATTCCAACCCACCATTCGCCAGCTTTGCCACATAGAAGGGGTGTGGTCACATCTACCTTTATCTCTTTAGGCACTTGCACTAACCGGAAACATTTCTCCACCTCAGCCAACCAGTACTGAGCCTCCTCAGGATCAGTACATTCTCCAAACTTCGGAACTCTCATCTTCCTCATCTCTCCTTAGAAGAACCGGATATTATGCTGCGGTGGTGAAGGAGGCGGAGGATGCTGCTGCTGAGCAAACCTTTGTGCGATCACCGTTAGTGCATCAGTGAGCACCTGGGGTAAAACCACTTGTAGTGGCTGGTTCTCCTGTCTGTTGTCAGAGTTTCCTATGTTATCTCTTCTTGGAGGCATCTTCTCAGAAAGGTCAGCATTCCATTAGCAATAAGTTGATACAAGATGTTACTGAAAGCTTGAATGCGTAAGAATGGGTGGGGTATAAAATAAAAATATTAATACGAAATTAGATAATAAACGCGCTCGCACACACCCAACCCTGATCATACTTAAACTCTAGAGAAATCATCACTTATAACTAAGGATCAAACTTAAGGGAAAATCATATCTTAAATTGCTAAAAGATCATGAACTTAAGTTTCCGAGATAGATCTGAAGCCTAGTCTCTGATACCACCTGTAACGTCCCGGCCCGATACTGGCATCAGAACCAGTGCACTCGCCGTAGTCTACTACGAGGACTACGAAGCGTCAAAGCAGATCAAGCGCACGTCATTCATGACGTAAGATAAATCAGCAGAAACGTCATAAAATTTAAAACTTCACTAACACCAATGTAACCAAAAGAAATACAGTGGAAATAAAATGTGTTCGATTAACGGTCTAACATATCCTCCAGTACAACATAATAAACATCAAGTCTTCCAACTTAAAAGAGAATGATCAGAAATCTATCGACTTCCATGACCATCATCCCAGTGAGCCCACTCGCCACCGTCTTCGACAAATATCATTTCGTACTCTGGCTCACCTGAAAAGAAGATGGAGTATCTATTCTTAGTGAAAACATTGCTAGAAAGTAACCCGTCTATACACCTTACGGGATCAAACACGACGAGTCACCAGTGTATAAGTCATTGCCCAAAATAAGATGCTCGGGGTTAGCAAATAGCATCTTTATAACAATTCATAAAAACAAATAAATCACACAAATGATACGCGAATACAAAAACAAACATGTAACTAAAATAACATTCTACATAAACAAATCATTCGCGAATGTCAATCTTTGCATGTCAAGTCTTATGCTTCGTGAGGCATGATGCATGTACTCTTTTAAAAACCACACACAAAACCCATGCATATGTTTTATTTCGTAAACGTGCTATGCGTGTCATTTCACAAACTGTTTGTATTCTTCGCGTAGCAGAACTTTATACCCTATGGGTGATCAGTCCACAGCAAACAGAACTTTATACCCCGTGCTGAAAGGTCCACGACCCCATAACATATAACTTTATACCCTGTGCTGAAAGGTCCACTGCCCCATAACATATAACTTTATACCCCGTGATGAAAGGTTCAAAACCCCATTACATATATCTTATATCCGTGCTGATAGGTCCACGGCCCCATAAAATACTTTATTCCCTGCTGTTGATTCATAGGCCACGCTTTTATACCCTGCTTTCGCAGGCGTGACTTTTATACCCTGCAATCAACTAGCAGCCATAGTTTTCTTTTCAAAAACTTTAATCTTCTCTTGTAAACACATGCTCTTTCGCAAAGCAATTCTCATGTCAAAATGCAAAGTGTTCATGTCGTGATGTAAAATGCTCATGAAACTTCATATCAAACATGTAAACATACACACACATCTTATATTTCAAGTGCATGATCTTGCACCTCAGACACTCCACACTCGTACCTCTCTAAGTCCGTTCGTATCACCAACTCACTTTGGATCCAATCTTATCCTTACTTAATCACACTTAACCCTTATTCCTCAAGTACACCTCAAATACCCTTGTATTTTATGATTAAAGGAAGAGAATAAAGTTATCACATATACATGGGGCGCCTAATGGGTCAAGGAGACTTCCAGTACACTTGGAACGCCTACTTGAGGCGCCTAAAGTGACATAAAGCGCCTATACTAGGCGTTCGAAATGTTCTGGAATGTGCTGATATACATCGAACGCCTACATGAAGCGCCTTATGTGACATCGAACACCTTTAGAGGTGTTCGAAGTGTTCTAGGATGTGCTGAGACACATCGAACGCCTACATGAAGCGCCTTATGTGACATGAAGCGCCTAAAGTAGGTGTTCGAAGTGTTCTGACGGTTCCAGAACTGCAAATTTCTGCAGTAACTTCTTCCCATCATCTTCCTCCTTCACCCCTTCCATGTTAAACACTTCAAGATCCATCCTACCATCCAGATTCATCATGCTTAACACACAACAACAGAGTTTAATCCTTACATCTATCGGTTTGCACCAACCTTAAGCCTTCTATTATTCATACCTCTGGATGAATCATCAATCTCTAACCCACACTCAATTTGCAGCACAACATCTTCTACACCTTCAAACCTTTCTCCATTCATCTTAAATCATCTAAGACAATACTTGAAAACGCAATAAATTATCATAACACAATATTTACACCAAAGGTCATAGTTTGAGGGCATGTTTGTCAATAATTAAGCACGCGATAGATATTCTCAGAATTTGGCCCAAAGAACATGACTTTAATCAACCAACAACAACAAATACGTATAGTAGAGCATTTAACATAAATAAGTCAAGATTAACAACATGTGATCCGAATTTTCTCTTTATAAGAACATAGGGCCTGTTGGAACCAAAATTTGTGTAAAGCGTATAGAAAGATTACTTGCCTTTGAATTTAGATAAGCTTACGAGTGTATGGTAGAATTTCAGGACGGATTGGACCTCTCTTCCTTCCTTCTCTTCTTCTCTTCTTCTTCTCTCTCTTTTCTCCCAGGCGTTTTCTCCCTCTTTTGGCCTTGTATCCGATGATCTAGTGGCCTAATAGGGAGTTATACCCCTTTGTGTAACTCCCTAGCAGTTAAGTGGGGAGGGGCATTTTTGGTAATTTGCCTACTTCCCTTAATTTCACTTTAATCCCTTTTCTTTTCTTCTTCTATATTTGGTTAAACTAAATTTTATAAACATGTGCAATTAATTAAATTGTATTTAAAATTATTTTCTTACTACTTCATATTAGATGCGGAACTTACGGGGTATGACAACGATGCCAAGTTGTCTCTAGATGCGATGATCAAGCACATACGCATCGAAGAGAACAACAGAATAGAGGACGAGTCTCACATTCAAGAAGGCGTCAAGGCCAACGTTGTTGAGCACGCTATGAAGAAACAAAAGTTTCAAAACAACAATGATGTCAACTACAATGGTGGGACCAAAGGTAAGAAAATTGATGTGCAGGTCTGTGTGTCGGAAGCCAGGACACCGAGCAGTCAACTACAGGAAAAGGAAGGGCCAAAGCAACCAAGAAAATCTTGTGGAGGATAAAGGAGCAGCAAAAGACATCATTGTAGCGGTCGTTCTAACTGAGGTAAACCTTGTCAGTGGCACAATGGAATGGGTGGTAGACACAGGGGCTACCAGGCATATTGCTACCAGTAAGGACCTATTTTTTTGATTATCAAAAAATAGGTAGTGGTGAACAAGTCTTCTTGGGAGATACATATAGTACACAAGTTCTTGGAAAGGGTAAGGTGCTTCTCAAGTTGACCTCTGGAAAGAAACCGGAGTTGAGCAATGTGTTGCACGTACCTGCCATGCACAGGAATTTGATCTCTGGAGTGCTACTGAACAAGGCTAATATCAAACTTGTTCTCAAATCTGATAAACTTGTTTTGGCTAGAAATGGAGAGTTTATTGGTAAAGGATTTTGTAACGGGGGACTACTTATACTTGATGCTACTTGTATTTCCAATAATAAAGATGCATCTAGTTCTGTTTACTTTGTTAAGTCTCTTGATATGTGGCATGCTAGACTAGGACATGCAAACATAGGAGTTATAAAGAAACATAAAAACATGAGTGTTATTTCTTATGATAATGATAGTATTGGCAAGTGTGAATATTGTGTGCGTTGAGAAAAAGAGTTTGAGTGATTCACAAAATGCATGATTTAAATAACGTGTGTTAAAGAAATACATGACACAATTTATTACTTGACACGTTTTTTGCGATAAACTTGCCTTATATACTTGATATAAATGTCGCCGTACTAACAAGCCATGACGCTTTAAAGATTACATCAAATGGCAAACATTTGTTGGGTTTGAACTATTTTCAAGTGCCACCATTAATGAGCTAAGCTAGTTCACTAAGTGAAGTACTTAGTTAAATGAACTAAGTAGTTTATTAAATGGAGATATATTTAGAGAAGGCATGATGGCAACAAACATGGAAATGGAAAGTCTCCTCCCACTCTAATCACATGTTTTTATATATATAAAATATATATACTCAGATTTTTTAAAACAATACACATATATTCCGACGTACTAGCGACACGTTACATATATTACAACGTAAGTTAACGTCGCATCACTATAATTACCTCATATTTATGAGTATATTCAGGTCTTATATCATATGATATAAGTCATGGTGATGACAAAATTGTTACGACACGTTACAAGATTGTAAACCAAAAAAATTGTCGTATCGGGTGACAACCGAAACTTCACTAACGTGTCATGTACTTACCATATATAGATGGCCAGCCCCTACACTTCAAAAATGGCCACAAGTTTCGTGGCTAACATGGTACACTCAGCCATAAAATCATCTCATGATGGCACATACAAATCACCCCCAATGAAGGCCAAATTGTGGAGATTCCAAATTCAATTTTTAAGCACATGGGACGCCACTTTTAATCAGCCATTAAAGATGAATATTCAAGTTATTTTAGTAATATTATGTGTGATATAATATATATAACATATGCAAAAAGTTTGAATTTAATCAGAGAAAAATCACGTAATCAACAAAAGTCGAAAATTCGGTTTTTTGTGAACACAACACATGAAACGTTTTTGGCATGACATGTAATATGTATCTAGACACTTTTTACATATTCAATACATATTAAAGTATACTAGAATATTCAAATTAAGGCTGATTGGAATATACCATACATGTGTAATTATTGTGCACTATTTTACAAAGTTTACAAAATAAAATGCAGCACATGTTTGAGACACATCACACGTCAAATGCAGCCTTGGTAGAGCTTATGTGGAGCTTATTTGGAATCTCAATTGGTGGAGAATAAGCCAGACAAGGTTAGTGACATAATGGATGAAGCTACACAAGGTAATATTTCAAACTTTGTAACAAATGTAACACATGCTGAAAATTCAGCATGTGTGAATTGAGGTGGACGATTTTATTGCCTAAATGTTGATCAATTTGCTTCTCAATATTCAAGGTATTGATGTGTAGTTGATAACATTTCAAAGTCTTGAGAATATAGCACATGCTGAAAAAATTCAGCATGTGAACCATTAGGCTGGCCAAATTTATGGTCTTCAATGTGATCAAAATTGCTTCCAAATTTAAGGGGATTGTTGAGAAATATGTTTGGATAATTTTTAAAGTCATGATTTTAAGTGGTGAATGCTTAAAAATGTCACACATGGTGTTATATGTGGTTAAAAGTTTAAAAAGTTAACATTGATCTCTCAGGTTGTTGCACATCGATCGATCTATGTACATAGATCTCTCACATTGATCGATCTATGTAAGGCAGTGAAAGTTCAAGACCTTACGATGAGATATCAATCTCTACACCTAAGACACATCGATCGATCGATGTACATGGAACCCTCACTTTGATCGATCGATGTAGGCCAGAGACAACTTGAACTTTTCTGTGAGACATCGATCTCTGACACTGAGGCACCTCGATCGATCGATGTCTAGGGTTTTAGAAATAATTTTCTAAAATGTGTATGATTTATACATGCTCATTATGTGAATCTTATGTGATTTTGGTGATTTTAAATGTATTGTGACTAACGTGCCTTGGAAGTTTCTACAACTTACCAAAAAAGGCAAAATTGGTATTTTGAGTTTTGTAGGAACATCACATGGAGAAAATAATTCAAGGGTGTATTATTATACTATTTATCATGACAAAGGTGATATCATGAGTATTTCTGACCATCTGGGTCATTTCTGGAGTTTTCACATACTATGGGTATTTTGGTCATTTCACTCCCGAGGGTATTTTTGGTAATTTCACTCAAGGAATCTCTTGAGCATATTATTATCTTCATTCTAGAGGTGATTTATTATTAATTTGAAGATGATATGGTTATTCTTTATTTTACTCTCTCATATGATGATATTATTGATTATAGCTGGATATGTGACGATTTGAGATGTCACATTCTATTTTTTCCTGAAGACCTTCTTATATATGTTATAAGAGCATATTTATCATCATTATTCAGAGGTGTCAAAGGTGTTAAAGGTTTGAAAATGATCACGACATATAAGAAGAAATATTAGAAATTTCGGTGTTACACGTTGACATAATCTTGTCAACTATTATCTATTAATTTCTTCTTCAAAAATTTGAGTTGCTACACATATTTGTATGATCAAAAACGAGTATTAGCAGCTGTGTATGAGGTGTTATTCATTTTGTGGCTTGGTGACAAGTGGACAAATAAAAAAGGAGCTAGTTGACAAAAATGCCAACTTGGAAAATTCAAAGATGCAGCCAAACGGCTGCTTGATATTCTTGGGTATTTTCAGCAGATTTTTGAAGTCAAGTGAAGATTCCACATGTCCTATTATTGTGCTTAAAGTTGGGGATATTTTGGTGGTATTATCCTTTATTATTTTAATTGGGAAAATCAAAATTTGTTTTTGAAAAAAAGGAAGTAGCCAACGGCTATTATGAAGATTGTTGGAGCTGAATTTTTATTTGAACTTGTCAAATGCCCACATGCCTATTCTTGTGCCAAGAAGTTGAGGGAATTATCTTTATTTTGCTAAGGATAAATCAAGCAAATTCCAAGTCATTTTTGGAGCTTATATTTTCGGCCAAGATGATTCCAAGGTGGACCAATTATGTTGTCTTATTTTGCCAAGTGTACAAAGCTAACCAATGATGAAGATGGTGACACATGTGCATTCTTATCTTCAAGGCTCAATTCACACTATAAATAGAGGCAATGGTGAAAAAGATGAAACACACTTGAAGCTTACAAGCATTTGTTGAATTGTCTAGCTATCATCTTCTTCTTGTTGTTGTTCTTGTTCCATTCTTTGTAGCAAAGGTGTTCTTGTTGTTTTTGTTGAGCTACAAGCCTTTTGAGCTTCATTTGTAATATTGATTAGCCATTTCTATAAGGCTATATCAATAGGTTGTAGAGGTGTTGCAACTAAATGTTGCTTAGAAGGTGATTGTCCAAGTCTTGAGTAGGGTTGGTGTATAACCCAAGGATCAAGCTTGGTTCTTGTTGTAAGGTGATTCATTTGATAGTAAAATCCAAGGAAAGGTGTTCCTTGGGACTGAAGTAGGTCACATTGACCGAACCAGGATAAATTCTCGGTGTTCTTGTCTTGTTTCTTCATTTCTGTTTTATGCCTGTTTTTACTGTAGTTTTCACATAACTTCTCACGTTTTGAAAAAATAGCTAAACACTTTCAAAATTCGTGATTTTTGGTGGAGTTATACTTCAGACTGTTAGCTTTCATTTTCAATAAGAATAACTTGATTTGAGCAAGGGAAAGTTAGTCTTTCAGTCTTTGCAAGATAATTGCTCCAATCTAGCTGCAATCTAACCCATTTTGAGAAAACTTAAATTCTGTATTTATCAAGAATTGTATAAGGTCAGGGCATTTTAAAAACTTCATCTACACATTCTAAGGAGTGTTTTGACATAAATATCAACCTGTTTGGATGAGTATTCAAAGAGAAACACAATTTTCAAAATCAGCAACATTCTGTCCAATTCTGTCCAGATTGACCATCTGAATCTTTTTATTTGTTTGAAGGGACTAACGATCTTATTTTTGTCTGATATTTGGACAGAGTCTTGTTAACTCATTGAAGTTAAAATCTGGAAAGTTTCATAATTTTTGGAATTGTTTACAATTATTTTTGAATTTTTCAAAATCGGGTCTGAATCTGAGGCAGTTTCAGATTCTGTTTTCGAAGGGGATTTTGACAAAGGGTTGTAGTGTAATTTCTGCTAACCACTATTCACCCCCCTAGTGGTGTATATGCATGTGCACGGTCCAACAGGGATTAATTGTATGATTTTCGGCAATGTTTTGAACTTCAATTTGGCACATGTTTTATGTTTTATTCTCATATTCTTATAGCCATTAAGTGATGACAAATCTCATCCAATCAAGGAGTGCCAAGTGAGCAAGGCCAATATAATCATCCAATCAAGTTGTGCCAAGTAAGCAAGATGATGTCACATCTATACAAGGCATTCTTCCAAGGACTTAAAAGAGAATTCTCAAGATGGAGAAGAAGCCCTAGGGGGGCGGCCAACACCAAATAAAAGGAAGTGAAGAGAGTCATTCAAATGCAAGACAAGTCTCATAATTTCCAAAGTCCAAAAAGACTCTCCACTCTCTTCTTCTACATTTCTTTCTTCTCCTTCTCTCTCAAGCCTATTGTACTCATATTCAAACATATTGAATAGGCTTTTTTCATACCACCACACATGCCTCATCGTTGTAAAAGGTTGATCAAGGTGTGATCAAACCTTCATCCGTTCGGTGGTGGTGTTCGTGATCATTGTGATTGCTTGAATCGTATGTAAAGGGTTGAAGTTGGTGTGTAACTCCAGCAACCCTTATGGTAAGGTGTTAATTTTGTTTAGTGATAACCAAGGAAGGTGTCTTCGAAGACTGGAGTAAGTTGATTTAACCGAACCAGTATAAAATTCCTTGTGTTCTTTACTTTACTGCACAGTACTTTCAGTTTCTAGCACTTTGCATCCATTTCGTCGCAATCTTAAAAATAGAAAACGAATTTCAAAAATTGTAAATTTTCTCAAAAACATAGACACAAAGTTTCAACCCATTTGGATAAGTATAAGTCATTCAAACGTTAAAAGTTCTGAGACTAGTACAATCTGATTTTTAGACTTGCAAAGGTTGAGAACTTGAATATATTTGACATACTTTCCAAATGATTTTTTAAAAAATGTTTCAGACCATTAAAATACATATCATAAGGGGTTTTACATTAAATTTTCAGACCATTTGGATTTAAGGATTAATCAGAATAAAGTTTTCAAATCAGACTACTATTTCTGGAAGATTTGCGCTATCTGACCACAAACGATATTTCAAAGGGTTAGAGGTTTAATTTTGATCTGAAATTTTTGGGAGATACTCAGAACATCTGAAAGTATAATCTCTCCAAATTTCATAATATTTGAAGGCCTTTAACCTAGCCTTTCAAACGTTGCAAAACAGGATCTGAAAATAGAAACTGTTTTCAGAAGTTGGGTTTCTAGATCAAAATATTTTAAAAACCAAATTTTCCACACTCATTATTCAACCCCCCTTCTAGTGGTGCCTTACAGGTCCTACAAGTGGTATCAGAGCATAGGCACACTCACAACAAGGAGATCCAACGATCTAAGTGAGATGGCAACCACTAGCTTCAAAACTGAACAAGAAGGTATGTCGAGTCAAAGGCTTCCTCTTTTTGATGGTGAGTCCTTTATCCAATGGAAACTTAGAATGAAACTTTTTCTTATGGCTATTGATATTGATCTATAGTCTATCATAGAAGACGATCCATTCGTTCCCTCTAAATTATCTACTGTAGATGGTGTCACACTAGAGGTTGTAAAACCAAAACAAGAATACACTAGTGATGACAAAAAGAGACTAAGTATGAATGCTAGAGCCATGCAATTACTTTTAAACGGGCTAAACAAAAGTGAATCTAGTTACGTATATAATTTCTCTAGTGCTCAAGAGATGTGGAGAATTCTTGAGACGAAACATGAAGGGACTAGCCAAGTAAAGGAGTCTAAGATTAATATGCTTATGTCCACACTTGAGTCTTTCAAATTATTATCAAATGAGTCTATTGTTGATATGGATCTACGATTGACTAACATTTATAACTCTGTTGAGTCTCTTGGCAAAGCTTTCTCTATGTAGGAAAAGGTCCAAAAGGTATTAAGAAGCCTTCCATCCGAATGGGACCCTAAAGTCACAGCAATAGAGGAGTGTAAAGAAACAAAATCAATAAAAATGGAGAAACTAATCGGATCGCTAAAGGTATACAAAAAAAACTTACATTAAGGAAATCAGAATCAACATCAAAACAAGGTAAGACTATTGCTTTTAAATCAACTGAATACGTCTCTACTTCTTCCGATCACGTAGATGATAGTGATTCCGAATAAGACAATGATGATCTAATACTATTGGCTAAAGTTTTGAGAAAATTCATGATAAAGTCATTTAAAAACAAACCTAAAGATACTTTCACTAAAAGAATCATCATGATCATCATCATCCGGGCCCAGCATATCCCAACGACAGCAAAAGCTATCGTTAGGGTCTGGGGAGGGTAAGTGGTAGGCAGACGATACCTCTATCCTAAGGGATAGAGAGTCTGCTTCCAGTGAGACCCTCGGCTCTATATGTACCTGCAAAAAATGACATAATAATAGAGATATATTGTGCTAGTGTGTTAGTGAGAAAATTCAAGAAATACAAAGAAAGGGCTTTCGATATTAGAATACACATCACGTATATATGTACACGCAATGTAAACACCGGTATAATATACGCCACCAAGTGGAAAGCGTAGATAGTGTCTACGACTATCTATGTCCTTAAATATACTCTAAAATGTCCTTATATGACCTATACCTCGTTAACCTTAATCTTATGTCTCCATGAATTCCTATCCTGGACCATGTCCTCAGAGAGATGCAAATCTAGTAAGTCGTGCCTAATCTGCTCATCCCAAGTCAGTTTGGGCCTGCCTTTACCCCTGTTCCCCTCTACAATGAGGCTTTCAATTGCTCTGACCGACGCTGTTGTCTGTCGCCGCTTGACATGTCCAAACCATCTCATTCTTCCCTCCCTTATTCTATCTGATATACTAGCCACGCCTAACCTTTCTCGAAATACCTCGTTTCTGATCCGGTCTAGCCTTGTATGCCCACAAATCCACCTCAACATCTTCATCTCTGCAACTTCCATCTTCTGTAATTGTGACCTCTTGATGGCCCAGCAGTCTGTCCCATATAGCATTACCGGTCGCACTGCCACCCTATAAAATTTTCCCTTTAATTTAGTTGGGAAATTTTTGTCACACAGCACCCCTGAGGCAGCCCTCCATCTACATCATCCTGCTTGAACTCGATGTGCTACATCACTATCTATGTCGCCATTCTGCTGCACAAATGATCCTAGGTATTTAAACTTACTTACCTGTGGTACCACTTGACCATCGATGGTGAGCTGGTTATCCTCACTGTCTGTTACGCTGCTGAAGTCGTAGTGCAGATACTCGGTCTTAGAACGGCTAATCTTTAAGCCTTTTATCTCTAAAACATCTCTACACTGCTCTAGTCTGATACTTAAGGTATGTCTACTTTCTGCGACTAATACAATATCGTCAGCAAAAAGCATACACCACGATACTGCCTCCTGTATCGATTTTGACAACTCGTCAAGGACAACTGCACAAAGAAAGGGACTCAACACAGACCCTTGATGGAGACCGACCTCCACCGGAAAGAAGTCCGTATTTCCCACAGGCGTACGAACAATTGTTTTTGTCCTAGCATACATATCTCTAATTATGTCTATATACTTCATAGGGACCCCTCTTGCATCCAGACTATCCCATATCAGGCTACGTGGCACACTATCATACGTTTTTTCAAGATCGATGAAAACCATATGTAAATCGCGCTTCTTCTCCCTATACTTCTCCATTAATCTCCTGAGAATGTGTATTGCTTCTGTAGTTGACCTTCCTGGCATAAAACCAAATTGATTCACCGTAACCTGAGTTTCTCTCCTAATTCGAGTGTCTATTACTCTCTCTCATAACTTCATAGCATGACTTAGCAACTTAATCCCTCTATAGTCTTCTGACTCTGAATCTGATTCTGAACCTTCATATGATGATCTATTTATCCATATTTAGAATTGCATAAATTCACAAAGACTCTAGCAAAAGAAAAGAAACGGTTAATTGAAGACAAGAAGTTGTTAGAATCGTCTAACACGAACCTTGTTTCTCAATTAAACGATTCAAAAGAAGAGTCGTCATGCATCATCAATGCATTAAAATCAGAGATCTCATCATTAACAACACAAAATAATGAAATAAAATCCAAGATTTCAAATTTGAAATCAAGGAATACGGATTTAGAGAAAATGGTGAAACAATTTGACACGGGAACTAACATGCTAGATTGCATCATTTCATCACAAAAACATGATAGTGATAAAACCGAATTAGGATACATAGAGAAAAACGAGATATCAAATAAACCAACCAAATTCATTTTGTCTAAGAAATTAGAAACACCCAAGACATATATGGCGCATAAGAAGACGCCTAGGCCCCCTCTCCCTTCATCTCATCATGATTCTTCTTCATATCATACAAGATATAACTATGTGCCATATAGATATGAGAAGAAACCATTAATACATACACGACATTCATTCCATACATCTAGATTACGCACTATGCACACAAACACAAGAACATATCAAAAATGACAACCATACAACATGCATAAAGGAATACTTGGCCAAAGGCCAAATATATTCTCCCCCCATGTCTACTATGTTGCTTCTTCATCTACATTCTCACCATTTGCTAGACCGAGAAAGATCACTCAAGTATGGGTATCGAAAGGTACTTTTACAAAGAGGTGAATAACTAACTCGTAAGGACCCAATGTAAAAGGGTACCTAAATTGATGTTGTACATTGTAGGGAACCCATACATCTAAAGGCACATCAATCAAGTGGTTCCTTGACAGTGGTTGCTCGAGTCACATGACGGGTGACCCAAGCTTATTCTCAAAGTTGAAAAAGGTTACAAAAGGTGGATCGGTGAGCTTTGGAGACAACAATGAAGGAAGAATCATTGGGAAAGATACAATTGGAAACCCAAGTACGCTTCAAATCTCCAACGTCTTCTTGGTAAGTAATCTATCCTATAATCTACTTAGCATCTCACAGTTTATTGACAATGGTTTTGATGTGTGTTTCACTCATCTATATTGCAACATAATAAATAAAAATGGAGAAACAGTATTAAAAGGAAAAAGGGAAGGAAATATTTTTACGCTTTCTATGGATGACATGTTACACGCTAAGGTTAAGTGTTTTACGTCAAATGAACCTAAAGTTAATTTGTGGCATAGGCGATTAGGACACATTGGTATTTCTACGCTTGAAAAACTTCAACGAAAGAACCAAATACGAGGATTGCCTAAACATGATTTAGACAACTTTCAGTTGTGTGAATCTTGTATTAAAGACAAACAAACGCGCGAGTCCCTTAAACCCAAAAATGAAATTAGCACATCTAAAGTTTTAGAATTACTACATATTGATTTGTTTGGTCCTAGTCGTACTAAGAGTCTTGGTGGACGTCATTATGCATGTGTTATCGTTGATGATTTTTCTAGCTATACTTGGACTTTGTTTCTTGCAAATAAAGATGATAGTGCCATTGAAATTGCGAAACTAATAAAACAACTTGAAAATGAATATGGTTTGAATGTGAAAAAGATTAGAAGCGATAGAGGCGGTGAATTTAAAAACAAGAACATGATTGCGTTTTGCGAAGAAAAAGGAATTAAACACGAGTTTTCGCCACCTAGAACACATCAATTAAATGGAGTAGTAGAAAGAAAGAATAGGACACTACAAGAAATCGCTAGAACCATGTTGTGTGAAAATAAGTTGCCTAGATTTTTGTGGCCGGAAGCCGTAAATTGTGCATGCTATACAGTTAATCGTTTGTCAATTAGAAAGAAAATAAATAAAACACCTTATGAGATAGTAAATGATCGCATGCCTAAAATTGATTACTTTTGTGTGTTTGGTTGTAAAAATCTTTGTTTTGAATACAAAAGATAATTTAGATAAATTTGAATCTAAATCAATTGAATGCATCTTTGTTGGATATTCTGTGAATTCTAAAGCATATAGATGTTATGATCCCATCACTAGACAAATTTTAGAATCTATTCATGTGAAGTTTAATGAATTTGGCGAGGTTGAAAAAGATAAAGAATATGATGATGATTTTAAACTAAAGCCCGTATTAGATGATATAGAAGAGAGTGGCGTGCATGATGAATCAAACACCCTAGAAATGCATGATCATTTAGAAATGCATGAGAACTTAGAGAATAATCAACCAAGATTGCATATGAATCACCCACATGACCTTATCATAGGCGATATAACTCAAGGTGTCTGACCACGTAGAACAATAACTTCGGATGAAATAAACCAATTTCATGCTATGATATCCGAAATTGAACCTAAGAACATTTTTGATGCTTTGAGTGATTCTTCTTGGATTGATGCTATGCATGATGAATTAAATCAATTCGTAAGAAATGATGTATGGGATTTAGTGCCAGGACCACAAGATAAGACAATAATAGGCACAAAGTGGGTGTTTAGAAATAAAATGAATGAAGAAGGTAAAGTTGTTAGAAACAAGGCAAGATTGTAGCACAAGGATATAATCAAGAATAAGGAATAGACTACGACGAAACATTTGCACCCGTGGCACGTTTAGAAGCCATAGGATTGTTACTTGCCATTGCTTGCATGAAAGGTTTTAAACTCTATCAAATGGACGTAAAAAGTGCATTCTTAAATGGCTTTATACAAGAAGAAGTATACGTGAAGCAACCACCCAGTTTTGACGATTTGAAATACCCTGATCACGTGTACAAATTAAAGAAGGCACTATATGGGTTAAAGCAAGCACCTAGGGCTTGATATGATCGTTTTGCTACTTTTCTTCTAGAAAATGGATTTAAAAGAAAATAGCACTTTATTCTTGAAATAAAATAAATCGGATTCACTAATTATTCAAATTTATGTTGATGACATCATTTTTGGATCTACATCTCATAAACATGTTGAAGAATTTGAAACTTGCATGAAATCCGAGTTTAAAATGTCTATGGTTGGTGAATTGAATTACTTTCTTGGCTTGCAAATTAAACAAACTAGTAAAGGCATTCACATAAGTCAAGTTAAATATGTAAATGACATGATTAAAAAGTTCAATTTTGAAACCATCCCCCACCCCTACGAGTGTCACCACTAAACTAGATAAAGACGAAAATAGAAAAGACTTTGATAATGCTTTATATAGGTCTATGATTGGTTCTTTGCTTTATCTTACCGTAAGTAGAACCGATATCATGTCTAGTGTTTGTATGTGTGCATGTTTTCAAAGCCAACCTAAAGTGTCTCATTATAATGCTGTGAAAAGAATATTTCGATATATTAAGCACACCCCCACTTTAGGAATTTGGTATGATAAAAATTGTGAATTTGACTTGCATGCTTATACTGATGCGGATTATGGCGGATGTAAAATAGATAGAAAAAGCACAAGTGGCACTTGTCAATTTATAGGAAATTCATCAATTTCTTGGTTTTCGAAAAAGCAACTAACTGTGGCCTTATCTACTACCGAAGATGAATACATGGCACTTAGTCTTTTTTGCACACAACTCTTATGGTTAAAACAACAACTTTCTGATTTTGATATCACGGTATATCGCATTCCCATTTATTGTGATAGTATGAGTGCTATAAACTTGTCTAAGAACCCCGTACTACACTCCAAAGCAAAGCACATAGAAGTACGATAACACTTTCTTCATGATTACGTGAATAATGGTGATATTGTCATAGATCATGTACGCACTGAAGCACAAGTAGCCGACATATTCACTAAGGCACTAAATCAAGCCACGTACGAAAATCTACGCTCAAAATTAGGCATGATTTCTGCTAATTTGATATAGCTTGATATGTTTTTCCATCTTTACAAGCACTTTTGATTTTATTTCCAAAATAAAGGGGGAGATAGAATGCATGATTTAAGGGGGAGCAGGAGTGATTTATTGCAAAAATCAAGGGAGAGAGAATTCAAAATTCAAAATTTGAAATTCGAAATTTGAATTCGTGCACGATTGGAGGGGGAGCGATTAAATTTAAATCATGAACTAAGATTATTTTGTAAATCATCAAAAGGGAGAGATTGTTGAGAAAAAAGAGTTTGAGTGATTCACAAAATGCATGATTTAAATAACGCGTGTTAAAGAAATGCATGTCACAATTTATTACTTGACACGTTTTTTGCGATAAACTTGCCTTATATACTTGATATATAATGTTGCCGTACTAACAAGACATGAATCTTTAAAGCGTACATCAAATGGCAAACAGTTTTTGTGTTTGAACTATTTTCAGGTGCTACCATTATTGAACTAAACTAGTTCATTAAGTGAAGTACTTAGTTAAATGAACTAAGTACTTCATTAAATGGAGATATATTTGGAGAAGTCATGATGGAAACAAACATGGAAATAGAAAGTCTCATCCCACTCTAATCACACGTTTTTATATATAAAAAATATATATATTCAGATTTTTTTAAAAAGGCACAATGCATATATATTGTGACGTACTACCGACACGTTACATATATTACGAACGTATGTTAACATCACACCACTATACTTACCTCATATTTATGAGCATATTCAGGTCTTATATCATATGATATAAGTCATGGTGATGATAAACTTATTACGACACGTTACAAGGTTGTAAACCAAAAAAATTGTCGTTTCGGGTAACAACCAAAACTTCGCCAACGTGTCACGTACTTGCCATATATTGATGGTCAGCCCCTAAACTTCAAAAATGGCCACAAGTTTCGTGGCTAACATGTTACACTCAGCCATAAAATCATTCCATGATGGTACACACAAATCACCCCCAATTAAGGCCAAATTGTGGAGATTCCAAATTCGATTTTTAAGCACATGGGGCGCCACTTTTAATCAGCCATTAGAGATGAATATTCAAGTTATTTTATGTATATTATGTGTGACATAATATATATATAATATGTGCAAAAAGTTTGAATTTAATCGGAGAAAAATCACGTAATCGACAAAAGTCAAAAATTCGGTTTTCTACGAACATAACACATGGAACGTTTTTGGCATGACATGTAACATGTATCTAGACACTTTTACATATTCAATACATATTAAAGTGTACTAAAAATATTCAAATTAGGGCTGATTGGAATATACCATACATGTGTAATTATTGTGCACTATTTTACAAAGTTTACAAAAATAAAATTCAGCACATGTTTGAGACACATCACACGCCAAATGCAGCCTTGGTAGAGCTAATGTGGAGTTTAATTGGAATCTAAATTGGTGGAGAATAAGCCACACAAGGTTAGTGACATAATGGAGGAAGCTACACAAGGTAATATTTCAAACTTTGTAACAAATGTAACACATGCTGAAATTCAGCATGTGTGAATTGAGGTGGACGATTTTATTTCCTAAATGTTGATCAATTTGCTTCTCAATATTCAAGGGATTGATGTGTATTGATATGGTAACATTTCAAAGTCTTGAGAATATAGCACATGCTGAATTTTAAAACTGGCAGAATTTATGGTCTTCAATGTGATCAAAATTGCTTCCAAATTTGAGGGGATTAATTGTATAATTTTTGTCAATGTTTTGAACTTCAATTTGGCACATGCTTTATGTTTTATTCTCATATTCTTACATCCATTAAGTGATGACAAATCTCATCCAATCAAGGAGTGCCAAGTAAACAAGACCAAGATAATCATCCAATCAAGTTGTGTCAAGTAAACAAGATGATGTCACATCAATACAAGGCATTCTTCTAAGGACTTAAAAGAGAATTCTCAAGATAGAGAAGAAGCTCTAGGAGAGCGTCCAACACCAAATAAAATGAAGAGAAGAGAGCCATTCAAATGCAAGACAAGTCTTATAATTTCCAAAGTGCAAAAAGACTCTCCACTCTCTTCTTCTACATTTCTTTCTTTTCCTTCCCTCTCAAGCCTATTGTACTCATATTCAAACATATTGAATAGGCTTTATGCATACCACCATACATGCCTCATTGTTGTAAAAGGTTGATCAAGGTGTGATCAAACCTTCATCCGTTCGGTGGTGGTGTTCGTGATCATTGTGATTTCTTGTATCGTTTGTAAAGGGTTGGAGTTGATGTGTAACTCCAGCAACCATTGTGGTAAGGTGTTAATTTTGTTTAGTGATAACTGAGGAAGGTGTCATCGAATACTGGAGTAGGTTGATTTAACCGAACCAGTATAAAATTCCTTGTGTTCTTTACTTTACTGCACAGTACTTTCAGTTTCCAGCACTTTTCATCCATTTTGTCACAATCTTAAAAATAGAAAAAGAATTTCAAATATTGTAAAATTTTTCAGAAACATATCCACACCTCTTAAGTTTCATTTGGCGCACGTTTCAACCCATTTGGATAAGTATAAGTCATTCAAACGTTAAAAGTTCTGAGACTAGTACAATCTGATTTTTAGACTTGCAAAGGTTGAGAACTTGAATATATTTGACATACTTCCAAAATGAATTTTTTAAAAATGTTTGAACCCATTAAAATAAATATCATAATGGGTTTTTCATTAAATTTTCAGACCATTTGGAGTTACAGATTAATCAGAATAAATTTTTCAAATCAGACTACTGTTTCTGGCAGATTTGCGCTATCTGACCACAAACGATTTTTCAAAGAGTTAGAGATTGAATTTTGATCTGAAATTTTTAGGAAATACTTAGAACATCTGATAGTAGGATCTCTCCAAATTTCAGAATTTTTGAAGGCCTGTAACCTAGTCTTTCAAATGATGTAATACAGGATCTGAAAACAGAAACTGTTTTTAGAAGTTGGGTTTTTGGGTCAAAATATTTTAAAAACAACATTTTCCGCACCCACTATTCAACCCCCCTTCTAGTGGTGCCTTATAGGTCCTACAGTGTGGATGCTAAACATCATAAGAAACCATTTAAGAAAATTGATAGAGTTTCACAAAAACTTGGTCTAATTCACAATGACTTAGGTGTTTTTAAGAATCATATGAGTAAAGGTGGTAAAAGATATTATGTCACTTTTATTGATGATTACTCTAGATATGCGAACGTATATCTGTTAAGTCATAAGGATGAGACTGAGTCCATGTTTATGAATTACAAAAATGAAGTTGAAAATCAATTATATTTAAAGATCAAAAGGCTTAGGACTGATAGAGGTAGTGAACGTAGTACAGATTCTTTACAAAGGTTTTGTGAAGAAAATGGAATTATTCATGAAGTTACACCCCCGCACACACCTCAATCTAATGGAGTAGCCGAAAGAAAGAATAAAACACTCAAAAATATGATGAATGCGATGTTGGTTAGTTCAGGATTGCCAGACAATATGTGGGGTGAGACAATCTTGACTTCATGTCATATTTTGAATAGAATTCCTCATAAGAAGTTAGATAAAACGCCTTATGAGTTATGGAAAGGCTATGCACCCAACCTGAATTATTTGAAAGTGTAGGGTGTTTAGCCAAAGTTGCTATTCCTGATTTTAAGAGAAGTAAAATCGGGTCAAAGACAAGGGATTGTGTGTTCATCGGATATGCTCAAAATAGTACAGCATATAGATTCATGGCTGTAGATAATAGTTCTATATTGGAATCTAAAGATGCTGATTTTTTTTGAACATAGCTTCCCTATGAAAAGACAATCCGAAGTTGTTTCCAAATTTGAGATAGGCGAATCTAGTAAGTCCGTAGTTAATCAAGAGATTGATCTACCTAGAAGAAGTAAGAAGCAAAGAGTTGAAAAATCATTTGGGAATGATTTTACATCTATTTTCATTTTAGAAGACGATCCTAAAACTTATAGAGATGCAATTATGTCAATAGATTCTAAGTTTTGGAAAGAAGCCATCAACAGTGAACTTGAATCAATTCTCAGTAATAACACTTGGGAGTTGGTAGATTTGCCTAGAAGTTGTAAACCTATCAGTTGCAAGTGGGTCTTTAGAAAGAAGCTAAAGGCGGATAGAACAATTGATAAATTTAAAGCTCGGCTTGTTGCTAAAGGATTCATGCAACAAGAGGGCATAAACTTCTTTGATACTTATTCTCCGGTTGCTAGAATCACGACCATAAGAGTGTTAGTATCACTTGCTTCTATTTACAAACTTGTTATTTGTAGCGCCCCGGCCCGGACAGCGGAATCCAAACCGGTGCACCCGTCGTAGCTTACTGAGAAGACTACAAGACGTCTCATCTCTCGAATACACATCATCGATGACATAAGAGAAATAAGTGCGGAAACATGTATCTAATGAATCTCCACCATCAATTCCATACCTCAAATGATAATAAAATCTCAAAGAAAATAACAAACTAATCCTCAAGTGTATAAAAGAACTGGAATTAATAACAACTGTCTCAACTAGCTCCCAACATGTCTCTATATATCCCATTCAGCCTACTCGTCATCGTCTTCTATGAATATCATGTCTTAGCTAGGCTCATCTGCAATCACAAAGGCAGTACCCTTAGCGAAAATGCTAGCAAGTAACCCGCTTATAAGACATACGGGATCAACACATGGCAAGACATGAGTAATAGATAATTCAAGGGAATTGTGGGGCACATGTCTTGTAAAACTTCAAAATAAGTAAACGAACCACGCAACAGCAAGTATAGCAATTCGAACGCAATTAACCATTCACTGACAATCAATTACCACGCACATCCATACCACAACGACTCTCGTGATGCATGTCAAAATATGCACTACACTACACAATCACAAATGCATGAGCCATTTCCTTTCAAATCAGTGCAATGCATGTCACAATGTCCGGTCTCGTAACTCGTTACCCTGTAACGCGCCCTGGCTTATATTTCCATCCCGGTTTACGTTACAGGCTCGTATGCTCTGTGATGCGCCTCGGCTTATATTTCCATCCCGATTTACATCACAGATCTGGTAAAACTCTGCAATGCACCTCGGCTTATATTTCCATCCCGATTAACATTGCAGAGGACTTTATACCCTGTAACGCGCCCCGGCTTATATTTCCATCCCAGTTTACGTTACAGCCTTTTGTGCCCTGTAATGCGCACCGGCTTATATTTCCATCCCGGTTTACATTACAGGTCACCTTCGCAAATATGTACCGAAGCACATCTCTTTTTCAAAACTATATGCAATGCAGGTGCCATGATGCAAGACTCCTCATTTCAATCACATTTCTCGTTCACATATACGGTTCATATTCACATGCGCACGTACAACTAACACTCAAGAGTTCTCTAGCTTACACATCAACGCTTAAGCTTCAACTAGATCGTCAACACTTAGCCTAGATTCTAAAATTCACAAACCAATGGGAGAACCCCTACCTTCCTTCATTGAACTCTATAAAACCTCGTACGTTCATTTCTTAACCCTCCTAAGTCATCCACGTTGAACTCCGATTCGAATACCCTTCAAATTCTCCAAACTTGATTCACCATCTTAAGTCATGTTCCCAAGACTTAGACTAGTCATAATCAGGTCCTAAGAAGTCCCTAAGGTCACCCAAAGGATCCCCTAGCTTCCCTCTTTCTTCCCTTACTTTCCCACAAAACTGGTTGACGTCATACCCTGACGTCGATCGATCGACGTACGTCATACCCTGACGTCGATCGATCGACGTCCATCTGAGGGACGTCGAACTCTCACTCAATCTACGTCGATCGATCTACGTCCTTCTGAGGCACATCATCCCCTCACGTCATACCCTCACTTACTACACGTCAAACCCTCACGTCATACCCTCACTTACTACACGTCATACCCTCACTTACTACACGTCATACTCTCACGTCATACCCTCACTTACTACACGTCGATCTCTCACTCCTTCCACGTCGATCGATCGACGTGCATCTGAGGCACGTCGATCTCTCACCTGCTATACGTCGATCGATCTACGTCATAATTTTTCAGAATCTTCATCCTGCGATTTCTGCAGAAACTGCAGATCTACAACCCAATCGTTTTCCAACTTCCTTTCCATCAATCCAAACCTAATCTTCCCTCTCAATCCATTCTTAATCCCCTTAAACAAGATCCTTCATACGCACGTCAACGATTCAATCCTAAAACTCGAATCTTTCAACAAATCAACCCAAAAAACCAATCTTCCATTCTTCCCTCCCTTCAACCACCATTATCAACCAAGTGGGATTCAAGGGATGGGGATTTACATGATCACACGTAAACAACGAACATCAAACAAGATTTCAACATATAATGGCCAAATCATCGACACCAAATCACATAGATCATGTACAAATAATCACGAAAAGAAACTACTGCATGGTGATCCATTTAATATCAAAAGTAGGCCTTTTCTCTTTCACAAAACGTAGGAACTTATAAGATGATTACTTGCCTTTGATTACTCGAAGGAGAAATGAGGAACGGAAGAGGATTGGATCGAGGTTCTTGATAGATTCTTCTCTAGGGTTGCAAAGGTGCGAAGGAGTCGTCCAGGACTGAAGGGGCGGCGGTTTCTCTCTGCGTAAGAGAGAAAAACTGACGTTTTGTCAGTTTTTATAAGGGAAGGGGAAATTTTGGAGTTTCTAAATTATATCTATTATCTTATTTATCTTAAAGGATAATCTCCTAATAATTTAATTCAAAAATTAAATCCTGATCAATTCCAATAATTAAAATCCTCAATTAATTCCCATTAATCCTATTATTTAATTCGTTATTCATTACCGTTGACCGCCATGAATCTCATTCAATTTCTTTTTATCTTTTATTTTTTTTACGGAGGGTGCGGGGCGTAACATTCCACCCCCCTTACAAAAAGTTTCGTCCTCGAAACTTGTGTGCTACGCATTGAATAACTTAGTATAGCCCTATACAATTCATTTATCTAGATAATGACCGAACTGAGTATCCCTTCGTATTCTGAGATATTTCCATGTTTACTTCCTTGATACACGACTAAGTCCTCAAACCATTCCGTGTGTATGCATATAATGTAATTTGTAAATCCATTGTCCTCCGCCTAATAGATCATATCCTATTCCTTCTATAGTTCTCGAATCGGCCTTAAGGGTACCGCCAATATTCTCGCTTCATGACTTAATCGTCAGTCTATATCGTACTTATATTTGGCATCCTGACCAACCCTCTAAAATCAGTTCTTAGGGGTAGCACAATCTTTAACTTACGCCCTGCGCACAAGACTCTTCCCTGAAGCCATATATATTTTTCGAAACACGTGGTACTTTAGTACGATTTAATTTAGTCAATACTAACATCTCTCAAGATGCTTTAGTCCTTATGTGATCCAATCCTTACTTAGTCCTTGATAATGAGTGCTTATAATCTTCCACTTACACCACTTGACGTGTATCACCCAACTTATTGCAATCTACAATCCCTGATTTATAACTTATCACATATGGTTTATCACTTAGATACTCCCCATACTAACGTCCTTGCGTATGCCAGGATGGTAACCGTTACCCCTTCCTAACACAACTAAGTCTTCAAAAACAGTTCTTATATACTTACCATCTAGCTCTATGATCATGCTCTTAATTTCTCAGGGATACCATCATAAGCCTGGTATAAGAATTATATGTATGGACGTGCTTCTTTCCTCTTTTTTTTAAACATGAGAGCTAAAGTATTATAAAATCGTTTTCGCAGATGTTGTTTCGCGTGATCTCTTATAAAAGAATGGCTAACTTGTTCGCAAGAATGACTCAAACAAGGAAGAAAAGAATGTGGGTATGATCTACTTACAAAAGTGTTACAGGTAAAACCTCCCTAAAACCATTTGAAACTCAACGGCATCAAGTTTTATATAATAATTTGGAAGTGGTATATCTCTTTCAAAAAGAATGTACTTTCGCAACTACTTCTTGTCTCGCAAAATATTAGGTGACTTCGTAGCAAGCGGGTGATAATTCCAAGAATAAAATGCTTGCGATATCAATAGTCAACAACTCACATTATTTTAACAAAATAAACATAGTTAAACGAAAATTTGTGAAATAATATCAGAAATATATAGACATATTGTTTTTCAAATCATCAACATTTTAAAATGTATCTATTTTTTAGAGCTTGTCAATAATAGTTGAAATTCCATCAGGTTGGAATACGAATACGGAAGAAGATATAACATGGTTAAGGTAGCAGACTATAAATAAGCAAACTAGTTAAAATGCTTAGAAAAATTGCAAAATCTTTGAAATATAGGGTATATCTTGGTGTACATGCTCATGTATAAATATTTAACCGCTTGAAACATATTTATCCATACTTCGTATAATTTCTATAATCCACACTTACGGTCAGGAATAAATCTTTCTAAGTACCGTATCTTATAGGTCTAATGTTCGTCTAATCATGATAACATCTTTAGCTGAGACACTCCAATCCTAGCATGGCAACTCAATATTATTCGTCTTAAGGTATTCTCATTTACCGTACTTCCGTGCGCCACACTAATCCATCGCACTTCTTACTGGGTTATTTTTAACCGCTAATTCTAATTCAGTTAGTCTCACCTGAACAGTAATTATTACTTGTTCAAGCTTGCTTCCTTGCAACTTCAAGCCTACTCGACTCAAGCCAAGTAACTCTATGTTTCTAGGGGTTCATCATTTAACTAAAGATTTTGTGACACTTTATCGTTCCAAGGTGTATACTATAGTAGGTTTTCGTATGTCACTGCCGATCAATATCGCTAATAAGACTAATATGATCGGCCTATTTTGGTAATTCTAAAATTAGCATCTTAATTGTAAACTATAAACTCCGTTGACAGTATCTTTCACTAACTCTACTGATCATAATGCTTATAAATTGTTGCTTAATTTCTATCATGCTACTATAAATCATCCCTTAGTATTTACTCCACTATTACTATTCATTTCTTAGTAGCTATGGTCCCAACTTAGTCCTAAGTCTACTATGGTATTACCGTCCAGGTAAGAATATGGATCTTCTCTAATTTACCCTAGTGGCGTCAAGTACTATGTTGCAATTATGGTAAGGTAGCCCGAGTTACTGCCTGACCCGGTAATATTGATCTAAGGTTTGTACTAGAATGTTCTGATTAACATCATGATTCATTCGAATCAATTATATAATGTTCAACTAGGGTTGCTAAGATCACGACTTAGAGAGTTGTGATCAACCTTACATAAGGGAGAAGTGCATGGGGTATCTTAGATATATGTGTCTCCAAAACCGTTGGCCCTCAATAGTTTAGGATCCTATCTTATCTTTAGGATCGTTCCTAGCATCACCCTTCTTACCTCTAAGATCGCGTTTTATCTCCCAATCATAATTAGTACATAATCAACACCTATTACTAATTCCATACTTATGTCTAAAGTCAACTCGTAATCAATATCATTACTTACGTCTAAAATCATGACTTATGTTCAGAATCATCGCTTATAACTGGGGTCATTGCCTATGTTCATGATCATCGCCTTAAGTTCAAATCATCACTTAGGTCTAAGGTTGTGTCTTAGGGGCAAAATCGTAAGTTATTTTCTAACATCAGGGCCTGGAGAAGCACGGAGTGCGGTGGAGCCGCATCCTCAGAGTGGTTCCCTCAAAGGTTGGGACATGCATCCTTCACATCTCCTTAGTGTAATACCTTATGTCACGCCGAGGCGGTGGTAGAGTAGGGGGGTTGCTGCTGCTGTTGAGCAACACTTTGCGCTATCACTGTGATAGCGTCTATCAGTGCCTGGGGTACTAACACTGGTGGTGGTGGTGGAGGGTTCTCGTCCCCATTGCCACCATTTCCTTGGTTATCTCCTCTGAGAGGCATTTTTCTGCAAAATCAACGCTTATTAGCATTCAGCAATTCCAAAAATATAAGTACTGAAAGCCCATATGCGTTGTACAAGGTAGGATTTGTACCCTAAATAGAGTAACGTTTATTGATTAACTTTTATCGCGCTCGCACACACCCATCCAGATCAAACTTACATATAGGATCACATACTTAGACCTAAAGATCAACTTAGGGTAAGAATCATAACTTAGGACTCTACGTGATATAACCTAGGTCTCCGAGGTAGATCTGAAGCCTAGGCTCTGATACCACCTGTAGCGCCCCGGCCCGGACAGCGGAATCCAAACCGGTGCACCCGTCGTAGCTTACTGAGAACACTACAAGATGTCTCATCTCTCGAATACACATCATCGATGACATAAGAGAAATAAGTGCGGAAACATGTATCTAATGAATCTCCACCATCAATTCCATACCTCAAATGATAATAAAATCTCAAAGAAAATAACAAACTAATCCTCAAGTGTATAAAAGAACTGGAATTAATAACAACTGTCTCAACTAGCTCCCAACATGTCTCTATATATCCCATTCAGCCCACTCGCCATCGTCTTCTATGAATATCATGTCGTAGCTAGGCTCATCTGCAATCACAAAGGCAGTACCCTTAGCGAAAATGCTAGCAAGTAACCCGCTTATAAGACATACGGGATCAACACATGGCAAGACATGAGTAATAGATAATTCAAGGGAATTGTGGGGCACATGTCTTGTAAAACTTCAAAATAAGTAAACGAACCACGCAACAGCAAGTATAGCAATTCGAACGCAATTAACCATTCACTGACAATCAATTACCACGCACATCCATACCACAACGACTCTCGTGATGCATGTCAAAATATGCACTACACTACACAATCACAAATGCATGAGCCATTTCCTTTTAAATCAGTGCAATGCATGTCACAATGTCCGGTCTCGTAACTCGTTACCCTGTAACGCGCCCCGGCTTATATTTCCATCCCGGTTTACGTTACAGGCTCGTATGCTCTGTGATGCGCCTCGGCTTATATTTCCATCCCGATTTACATCACAGATCTCGTAAAACTCTGCAATGCACCTCGGCTTATATTTACATCCCGATTAACATTGCAGAGGACTTTATACCCTGTAACGCGCCCCGGCTTATATTTCCATCCCGGTTTACGTTACAGCCTTTTGTGCCCTGTAATGCGTCCCGGCTTATATTTCCATCCCGATTTACATTACAGGTCACCTTCGCAAATATGTACCGAAGCACATCTCTTTTTCAAAACCATATGCAATGCACGTGCCATGATGCAAGACTCCTCATTTCAATCACATTTCTCGTTCACATATACAGTTCATATTCACATGCGCACGTACAAGTAACACTCAAGAATTCTCTAGCTTACACATCAACACTTAAGCTTCAACTAGATCGTCAACACTTAGCCTAGATTCTAAAATTCACAAACCAATGGGAGAACCCCTACCTTCCTTCATTGAACTCTATAAAACCTCGTACGTTCATTTCTTAACCCTCCTAAGTCATCCACGTTGAACTCCGATTCGAATACCCTTCAAATTCTCCAAACTTGATTCACCATCTTAAGTCATGTTCCCAAGACTTAGACTAGTCATAATCAGGTCCTAAGAAGTCCCTAAGGTCACCCAAAGGATCCCCTAGCTTCCCTCTTTCTTCCCTTACTTTCCCACAAAACTGGTTGACGTCATACCCTGACGTCGATCGATCGACGTACGTCATACCCTGACGTCGATCGATCGACGTCCATCTGAGGGACGTCGAACTCTCACTCAATCTACGTCGATCGATCTACGTCCTTCTGAGGCACGTCATCCCCTCACGTCATACCCTCACTTACTACACGTCATACCCTCACGTCATACCCTCACGTCATACCCTCACTTACTACACGTCATACTCTCACGTCATACCCTCATTTACTACACGTCGATCTCTCACTCCTTCCACGTCGATCGATCGACGTGCATCTGAGGCACGTCGATCTCTCACCTGCTATACGTCGATCGATCGACGTCATAATTTTTCAGAATCTTTATCCTGCGATTTCTGCAGAAACTGCAGATCTACAACCCAATCGTTTTCCAACTTCCTTCATACGCACGTCAACAATTCAATCCTAAAACTCGAATCTTTCAACAAATCAACCCAAAAAACCCAATCTTCCATTCTTCCCTCCCTTCAACCACCATTATCAACCAAGTGGGATTCAAGGGATGGGGATTTACATGATCACACGTAAACAACAAACATCAAACAAGATTTCAACATATAATGGCTAAATCATCGACACCAAATCACATAGATCATATAAAAATAATCACAAAAAGAAACTAATGCATGGTGATCCATTTAATATCAAAAGTAGGCCTTTTCTCTTTCACAAAACGTAGGAACTTATAAGATGATTACTTGCCTTTGATTACTCGAAGGAGAAATGAGGAACGGAAGAGGATTGGATCGAGGTTCTTGAGAGATTCTTCTCTAGGGTTGCAAAGGTGCGAAGGAGTCGTCCAGGACTGAAGGGGCGGCGGTTTCTCTCTGCGTAAGAGAGAAAAACTGACGTTCTGTCAGTTTTTATAAGGGAAGGGAAAAGTTTGGAGTTTCTAAATTATATCTATTATCTTATTTATCTTAAAAGATAATCTCCTAATATTTAATTCAAAAATTAAATCCTTATCATTTCCAATAATTAAAATCCTCAATTAATTCCCATTAATCCTATTATTTAATTCGTTATTCATTACCGTTGACCGCCATTAATCTCATTCAATTTTTTTTATCTTTTATTTATTTTACGGAGGGTGCGGGGTGTAACATTATTCATCAAATGGATGTAAAAACAGCGTTTATAAATGGAGATTTAGAAGAAAAGATATACATGAAACAACCGAAGGGTATGATAGTTAGAGTCCAAGAACATAAAGTGTAGACTTAAGAAATCATTGTATGGTCTTAAGCAAGCACCTAAATAATGGCACGAAAAATTTGACAACACAATGGTCTCAAATGGTTATGTAGTAAATGAGAGTGATCGTTGTGTGTATAGCAAATTTGTTGATTATGATGGTGTCATTGTTTGTCTTTATGTTGATGAGATGTTAATATTTGGTACCAACATAGATGTTGTAAATGACACAAAATCATTTCTGTCTGCTGTTTTTGACATGAAAAATATGAGGAAGGCAGATTTGATTCTTGGACTTAAGTTAGTGGAGAAATGTGGGGGTTATCTACTTTCTCAAGAACACTAAGTTGAGAAAATATTGAAAACTTTTAATCGTTATGATGTGAAACCAGTTAGTTCCCCTTATGATTCACATATGACATTGACGAAGAATAAATTTGAAAGTGTGTCTCAATGTGAATATGCTAGGATAATGGTAGTGTAATGTACTTAATGAATTGCACTAGACCCGACATTGCATGTGTCGTGAATAGACTTGCAAGATATACTCATAATCCTAATGATAAACATTGGTGTGTATTAAGACGGTTATTGAGATATCTTAAAGGAACAATGAATTTAGGAGTCGTGTTTAGTGGTTCACCTGCTGTCTTAGAAGGCTATTATGATGCTAACTGGGTCACTAATAATGATGAGATAAACTCCACTAGTGGATATGTATTTACATTGGGTGGTGGAGATATCTCTTGGAAATCATGTAAACAAACTTGTAGTGCTAAATCTTCAATGGAGTCTGGATTTATTGCGTTAGAACTTGCTAGCACAGAAGCTGAGTGGTTAAGGAATTTAATTGTTGATATTCTTTTATGGTCTAAACATATGCCTTCTGTGTCTATTCATTGTGATTCTCAAGCTGCGATCGCACGTACAAAGAACAAGATTTATAATAGGAAGACCCGGCACATCCGTTTAAGGCACAATATTGTGCGTGAGTTGATAAGTTCAGGCGTGGTAAACTTGAAGTTTGTAAGAACCAAGTTTAACCTTGCTAACCCCTTAACCAAAAGACTAAATAAGAAGTTAGTCTATCAAACATCGAGGGGGATGAGACTTATTCCATATGTAGAGAATTCTTCATGACGGGAACCCAACCCACTATTAGTAGAGATCCTACAAACGGGGTTCAATGTGATAAAAACAAGTCATGAAAGAGTTCTATATTGCACTATCAAAGTATTCCTCCCTAAGGTGTTGTTGATGATAGTGCTCGTTGTAAAGAATTGAGGGTGAGATTTCAAGAATCTCTTAATGGAAATTCATAGCCATTTTATGTGGTGGTGTGAGAAGTGTATACTTGATGAATTCCACCTATATAAGCTTGGAAGTGGTGCCTCTTCCTGTGAGAACTTGGAAAACTCTCTAGAGAGCTTATGAATCCCCAGATAGGTGCATGTCCGATATCGTACCAAGCCGCGAACTTGAAGAAGTAGATAATGATATGTCTTCTTGTTGTTCATATAAATAATAGTGGAGTAAGATTCAAGACGAAGTTCAACTTACTTTCATTTATATAACTCAAGTTGTACTACCGACGATTCAAGACCACAAGTCATCGTATCCGTTATGTGTCATTATCTCCGATTGATAATGGAGAGGTCAGTTGGCTAACGTTCTAAAATGTTTGTATATAAGTTTGGATCATGTGGCGATTGTTGGAAAAGTATGTTAAAGTACTTTAAAAATGTGCTTCAAACTTATATAAAACTTGTATAATGTTGTTTGGGAATTCGAAATGATATTATGAACACTTTGAACTTGAAATAGGTCACTTGGATCGATCCATGCGTAAGCTGGATCGAACTAAGTGAAAGCTGGAATAAAGTTGGTGTTCTGTTGGATATAGATCGATCATGTCGATTGATCGATGTGGTGTGAGTGCAATGCTAAAAGTTTATGTCCAACATAGATCGATCACATCGATCAATTGATGTGACATCGATCTATACATCGATCGATCTATACATCGATCGATCTATGTTGGCAGAATGCAAAAATGAAAGTTTCTGTCTGACTCAATGTGCCAACAGACATAACTCTTCACTTTGAATTGCATCTTTTGGTCCAAGATCATCTCTCTTTACCTATGAACGGTAAACAACTGACATGGAGGGATTAAAAACTGCTGAAATGAGTATCTAAAGGGGTCTTTAACACAACCCAATGCCTATGTATAGTAGGCCTTGGTATTTTACAATATACACAACAAGTTTTGCTAAAATTTGAGAATTTCAGCAATTTTGTCTTTTCCATCTCTCCTCCTTCATTATCAATCACTTCTATAGCAAGTTCAAACTCTCTCTAGGAGAGCAAACTAAAGAGAGTAACACGTTATATCTTGAGAAGCATTAGTCTTGTAGTCTACTTTGCTCATTGGTAGAGACTAAATTGCTTTAAGTACATAGTTATCTTGAAACTCGTCTCGGCTTTTGTTGTGGTCATTTTCTTGTTTGGTTCTACCATATTTCTAACAAAGAGTCTTGTTCAGCCATCATTAAGAAAGTTTGAGGCTTTGATTGGTATTACCCGTGTTTTTTAATCAATTTTATTTTCACTTTGAACATCTAGTTGATTTTGTTAGAGCATAATTGATTTGTGATTTCAGTTTCATTGGATGTTTGCATCAAACGTTCAAGGTTTAGGGCTTGCATCTTCAAACTTTCAAACTTAAAAGACTAGGGTTCCTTCAAGTCTCTAAATTTTATAAAAATAGTTTAAGTAAACTTAAAACAGTGAACAAAATGTTAAGCCTTTGTTGGTTCTTGAAGAAACAATAAATTCTTCATAACAACAAAGAAAACAAACAAAACAAATACAATTTTGTCCAAAAGTTTAAAAAACCTAAAAATGTCCTAAATCGTTATTTTGACGTTTGAAAAAGCATTAAAGGATTTGGAGTGGAGTTGATTTTTTTTTAGTTCAGTTAAAAAAGATATTTGTGGACAATACTTTAGTTTTCTTTGCATTAGCCTATACGTATTAATGTGGTTCTTGAAATCATTGAGTCTTATTTGTTTCTCTCTCTTGAATGCATATAAACAATTCTTTACTTGCTCAAAAATCAGTTGGAAACGTGGTCCAAAGATTAGCTCACTTTGAATTTCTGCAACTACCTACTTGGTGTCTGAACTCGATTTTGTGAGCTTATCAATAAGAAAAGAGTGGTACAAGGCTGAGAATGGTGAGACTAAAAAAAGTATAAATAAAAGCCCAAGTGTAATGCACGAAGATTAGAAAGACAGAAAAGAAAAAAAATAAACTACATCATCTCTTCTATTCTTTTTTTCTCGTGCAAAAAGATCATACTCTGACTCCAAAAGCATTTATTCTCTAGCATCATGAACGTTGTTGAAAGATAAAAATCAAAATCGTCCAGACACTTTTTAATTGTGATAAACAAAACATGATGCCTACAACACATCTAGACCTAAACCTGCTTTGGTATAAGGAATTGAAAGCAATTCCTAAACATCCATACTATGGTTGTCAGGATCCAAACCTACACGTTTGAATGTAATCTATTATCTGAGTGTCAACGGTAGGATGTTTTTGTTTTTTATTTTCATGTGATTGTGTAGAATGTCTAAAGAGGGAGGAGAAAAATTATGAGAGTAAACATGAGAAAATTGACGAAAGTGCCAAAGGATAAGCATCTATTTTCATTTTGTTTACTTTTAAAAGAAATCGTATTGTTTAACAAAGGAGACTTAGATATGCAAGCTAAGATAGATGATTCTGAAATGCATAGAAATAACAATTTTCCATATTCGTTCTATATACAACAACAATCATACCATATACATTTTAATGACAATAAGAGCTATCACTATGGTCTGAAAATGATGAGAGACAGACAAACAATACATTCATCTCAAGGGATAAATAGTCTGAAAAAGGTGAGAGACAGACAAACAATACCTCCATCTCAAATGGTAAAGAGTTTGATTCCAATGAGACCTCCGACTTTATATATTATATTCGTTTTATGATAGAAGAAAAAAAAAATTATTCGACGATGATGGACGGAGGAAGCTGCATTAATATATCTAGTACTGAAATGGAAAGGAAACTTTGGAAAAATCACAATGTGTATAAATGTAAAAAATTTTAAACTAAATTAAATATCGGAAATCATTCGTGAATCCAGAAAGGTCCAAAAATTTGGAAAAAAAAATAAGGGATCCTCTGTTAGCTTTAGGCAAAAATATATTTTTCATTCTAGAAAATAAAAAATATATAAATATCGAATTTTAGATTGGAGTTATTTTACAAAAGCCAAAAATAAGAAAATATAATTTTCTTATTCTCGTTAGACGACAGTAAGTTGAGCAAAAACAGGAAATATCAATCTAAAAGGTCAAAATTGGAATTTCGCGTTGATATGCTAACTGCTGTTCTAAGTTCTAACAGGAAAAAGATGAACCGGAAAAGCAAGCAAGATGGAGGAGGCATCAGAGAAGGATTCAATCAGAGCAGCGTCAGAAGCGATTTCGAAAGAATTCAAGTCTCTTGTCAGCTCCAATGATTTGGATTCCTTGAAACAATTACAACACCTCATGTAATTGCTCCTTTCTCTCTCGTCGTTTTCTCTGTGTTAATTATTTTTAAAATAAAAATGGACAAAAATCATTCGTTCACTTTCCCTGGTTTGTGGCAGTAAAAATAATCAATATTTTGATTTTATCCTGGATATTGTAATGCTTAAATTTGTTCTTGATATATTCTGGTTTTAGAAGTGATTAAGAGATTTTGGAGCCATTTCGAAAGTCAAGATAGTTGTTTTCTTTTTCCCAAATATCATGGTAGCGGTTTAAAATTATAGAAACTCAGTTGGATTGGAAAGGAGAATTAGCGGATTCCTTTGAGAATTTGCTCTTTGTTTCCCCTTGTGATTCATAAAGGTTTTTACTGCTGTTACTCCATCTACTCTCTTTTCTTTCGTCCGGGGGGTTGGGGGGCAAGGTCTTTCCCTCAACCGCTATTTTGTTCCTTTTTTTAGGAGGGAGATCTTTTTTTTTTGTTGGGGGTTGGTGGTGGTGGTTTGGTGGCATGAGCATGTTGATAGTGCCATTGTAATGGTGCTAGAGAAATATGCCAACCATTCAATTTATGAAAACCAGTGCTACTTTTATATTTTTGTTGTTCTTCAGGCATTATTTTCTTTTTTTTTTAAAATACATTTAGTTCTTCGGGCAGCCTAATTATTATGATGATGCACATGACTGGTGGAGTTCTTCCATTGAGTGCATTGATCTTCGATAGTTGGTAGGTTTTTGTATTCACTTTTAGAGCTTATTTCCTCTTGCTTGCTTTGGTTGATATGATAATCTACAGATTGGGAAGGTTGCAGGATAGCAATGCTGTTCTTTCACATTTCAATGCGTATTCAGAGCATTGCTTTGCCGAGGTGTCGGATGATTTTGCTAAGCATACTCGGCTCTTGAAGTCTATGAAGTCTGACCTAGATTACATATTTCAGAAGCTGAGGTATGATACCCAGCACCTTTACCATTCATCTATACTACTGCGGCTGACATGTATATTGATTATGCAGTTTGGCTTCTTATTTTGTTGACTATGACTTTCTTGACTCTTGCTGTGGAATGTAGTTGTTTGGACATGATTGACTAAAAGACCGTTTTACTGAACTCTTGTATCACTTTGCTTGCAGCAGCTAATTTGAACACATTATGCAACTTCAGCTGCTGTATCAATAAACAGTAACACTAGACACCTAACGTTTTCCCGGCTGTCTTCCTCTCTGTTGTCATTTCTTTTAACGACTATCAATGTCATATGTTGGCTCAATGTTGTTTAATTGTTGGCTGTCCTTAGTATGTAGCATACTTGGAGTCACGAATGTGTGGTATCACATAATACCTTTAGGAAGGGGAATATTTCAAATATCATAAAGAAACATGAGGAAGAGCGAACAAAATTCAGAACATTTAGAAGATAACTTCTTTCGTTAACCTATGTTTTATGCAGTTTGTTTAATATTCTTTAAGAATATTATGAGATTATCTATTAGACTAAGAATAATGAGCATATTTTTAGTGAAATTTTTGAAAAAGATGCTAGTAACATATACATCGGGTAGAGTATTGTAGCATAAGGTTTACTAGACAAAAGTGGCCCAATGTTATGTACGGCCAAAAACTGGAAGTAAAATATGGATACCGTTTAGCTGTTATAATGCCTGATGCCATTATTATGAAGCTTTGTGAAACTAGTGACAAATACATACCATGGCTTTTAATTGCATATATATTTTGTGGTGTAATTGCTCGTTTGTGTTGGGATTTTCTACGTACTTCTGATGACTCTGAAGTCTTTTCAAATTATATCTAGCAAAATCATAGGTAGGCATGTTGTTGCTATTTGGGAACCTTTTTGTACATGTTGGCAGTTTGGAGCTTTATGTGAGCCACAATAATTTTGCGCAAGTTAAACTTGTAGTTGTCTTTCCAAGCAACAACCTTTTGTAAACCTACCATTCATGGTTATATATTTAAGTTTAATTTACAGAAAGAAAAAATCATCAGCCTGCGAAATTGTAGGTTTCTCCAAAGATGGCTTACTTGCATCAAAGTTTGTCTTAGTTTTCATGTTCTGTCAAATGATACTTGTACTTTGTGGCCAGGGAGAAAATGGAATTTGTGATAAATTTAAATGAATTAAAATTGTCCTTGTACTTACAATTTAAGATTGGGGGAGTATTTGGTGATGAAGTGGGGTGAAGATGGTTCGGGAATCCACATCGGTACTTGGTGATGATTTTGGTCACTGCCTGGATGGGGAATTATTGTTCCAGGCTAGCAATCTATCCTTCTTGGTATCATCATTACTCATCATTAAGCTGACCACCACGGTTCTCCAGCTTACTTTGGGTTGAAAGCTATCACTTTTGGTTTTTTGTTTTTGTTTTCTTTTTAACTCTGTATGCAACACCAGCAGAGTACCTTTCGTTACTCTGCTGTTTTTGAACCTCAGGCTGGCTCAGCTTGGGTGTTTCCAGCTTCTTTTTTGTTGTAATTATAGTTTGGGGTCTATTTTGGGCACCGGCAAAAAGTTAGCTTATACTAGTTTAAGGTGGTACTATTGTATTCTGAGCAAGTCACTTGTTGTTGCTAACTCCAAGCAACCACAATTGTAATGTTGCCTAATTTGGCTTATCTATAAAATTTTAACTTCTAGAAACAGATTGGGGGAGTATGGAGCCCCAATAATTTTGAAGCACCTTGTTATCAGAACTGAATTAGTGGAAACCTTTTGTGTTTCTCTTTAAACGAAAGGATAATTTTGCCATTATTTGTGGGAGATTGTTTGTTTCAGTCCTTTGTACTACATTTTTCAATTCCTGGGCCTCTGTCCTAATGGGGACATATTCTTCTCTTGTGTCAAAACATTACTTGAACGATCTTCATTTGTTGGTTTGCTTGGTTGGATCTTCTAAACTGGTCAAGTACCTTAGATAGTAGCATAGAAAATTCAAAATAGAAAATTCAAAATAATTAATCCCCAGACCCTGGCGATAGCTTTTGCAGTCGTTGGGATATACTGGGTATGATTGTTGTTGTTGTTGTACTTTCTAATGGAATATGTACTGTATCGCTGAAAACAAGTACTGTTAGCGAAGGGCAGGGTTTGGAAGCTTCCTTGTATTATAACAGGTTGTGGAAAGTACGTCTCAAGTACAATTGCATAACAGTGTTGATGACAAGTTGATGTTTCACCAAGATTGCTTCTTGTCTTTCTGGAGTCGACTGATGGCCCTTTGCAAGCATTATATACATATGAGACTTGTTGCTATGCCATGGGAATGCTGACATTATTTACATTTCTGTATTTTTTTTCCTAAAAATCCAACAAATAAATTATGCTGAATTATTTTAGGGTGGGGGTGGGGGTGGGGATAGCTGGTCAGCCCCACATGAGAGGCAAGATTCCACCAATTTTTTGCTCGCTGTTGTCTAACGGTATTATGAAAGGCTTTATCATTTCGGATGCTATTAGTATATTGGTTTATGTTTTCAATAAGAATTCTATACAGTTTTCTTGTTTATGTATATCGGGCTGAGGTTTTGTTTCTAAGTTTGCGTGCATTGCTAAATTCTCTTCGACGCCTTCTCTTGCACATTTCCTATATACCTAGCCTTAATCACAAAATCTTGCTTTTTACCATTTATTTCAACTGCTTAGGAGCATGAAAGCAAAGATCATGGCTACCTATCCAGATGCATTTCCAGACGATTCAACTATGGATACACTGGACAGACGACCTGACCTTGAACAGCCTGTGTAACTTCAATGTGGTGCAGGTTTTCGGTTTTCCTCCTCCTTGGACGATATGTCTAATGAAAGAATGGTTGTCTTCATCAATTGCAAATCGATATAGTTGTAGCAAGTAATTGCTGTTGTTATTGTCATGATTTTAGGTTTTTGATTGCATCACTGGCCTCAATTTGTAGTTACCTATGGAAGTTTCAGTTTTTCCCTTTCCCTTTTCTTTTGTGTTGTTTTTGTTGAATAATTTACTATATTTAGCTTGTGGCTTCATGGGTATGGTTGTTTACATCCGATCCCTCATACCCCGCTATAGGCGAGAGCCTCTAAGCAAATGGGTAATGTTGTTGTAGCTTGTGGCTTCATCACACTTTTGAAATATATGAAAAAATGTTACCGCGCCGACACTCCTACTTTCCTGTTGTTCTCACCGGAAATGGAGAAGGGATAGTCTTTTACTGATATGTGAAAAAGACTATAATCTCTTAAACTTAAATTTTGTACACTTTAAGCATAACTACGGTTTCCAGCTGTCTAAGTGCAGATGATTAGGCATGATATTAGCCTTTTAGGTAGTATTGTTCATGAAAGTAAGACAATCACATGAGCTTTGATTCTTTTGTATGCCTTTATACTGTGTTGATTCATAGGCTACTTGATTTTGAACCCTATTTTTCCCCTCCATTATTCCTCTTAAAATAGTTATCTACTGAATTGAGCTGTATTATTGTATCTGAAGTATGTCTGAACCATCGGTTAAACAAACTCTGACAAGAACCGAAACCAAGATCAAAATGTAAGGCTCTCAAATACTGGTTTAAACCATCATTCCGCAGTTCTATTAAGCTGCTAGTGTTGTGAATCGTGAACCAGGAAGTTAGTGAACTAGTCAGGTATAATGATATCTGCTACACTCATAAGAAGCCATGAAAATAAACTATATAACAGACTTGATTGAATTTACTAGAACGGTTATGTTGAAAAAGAAAATTTTGGAATGTTATTCTTCTCCAATGGTTAACATTGTATTTTGTTAAGGCTTTTAAGTAAGAAAAAAGAGGTGAAAAATTCCATCAGTAAACATGTATTGACTTTCTACTAGACATTGATTTTTAGCTCTAACCTGAACTCTTTCCCTAGCAGAATATTAAGCTTTGTTATCTCTGTTGCTGCTGACTTTCCGTTTACCTTAACACTAGACCTTAATTGCCTATGTGCACCACATCTCTATTTCATAGTTCTGAAGGATGAGCGTATTCTCGTTCAAAACGTCTGCTTCGCTTCTCTAGCTTCAAATGAGCTTCTGGTCAAAGGAGAGAACCTCCTGCTTTAGCTGTTGAGTTTTTGACGTCAGCTCATCTTGTTGACGCTCCGCCTCGATCCTGCTTGCCTGAGACTCAGCTAGTTTCTTCTTAGTTTCGTCTAGCTTGGCCTTCAAAGTCTTGGTTGACGTATGAGACTAGGCTGCAGATTGGTCCAACAAGGCCACCCTGACCTTAAGACCGACCGACTCAAGAGAGGAAGAGGCCAATTTCTGGTTAGAATCTTCTTTCTCTTTTCAAAGGCCTTTGACTTCCACCTTGAGCTTGTTGATCTTTCTGAGGAGCTCCTTGTAGGTCCTGGCAAGGGTGACCCGTTTGTCCATCTCTTTCACCAACAGATCGTCCATCCCTTCTGTGCGGCTCAACACCTGCACCTGCATGGCCCTAAACTATAAAAGACCAAAAGAATGTGCCAACCACGCTAATAAAACCAAACACTAAAGTGAAGCTAAAAAATCATACTTACTAGTGACATGTCTCCGTGGAATGTTTCTCGTAGCTCTGAGAGGGTCAGCTCCTTTCACTTCCTCGTGTTGGATGCCACCACTGAGCTGTTGTGAGTTGCCGCGCCATCTGAGGGCCTTTGGCACTTTCTTCTTGGGAGTATGACTCTCATTGCTCCTCCCTGTATGGATAATCCGCTGGAGGATCCACCTCGGCATTGGGCAGCTGTACGAGCGCGTGCCACTCTTGCCACGCTGAAGAACGTATGTGCTGTGGTCGCGTGGCCCTTGCCTCTGCTTTTGGTGCCCCACTAAGTTAGAGCCGCATCATCCGCATCAACCTCCTCCTCTGAAGACATGCTCTCCTCCGGAATCACTGAGGCGACGAGGTTGGTCCTACCAGAAAATTCTTGACCTTTGGCATGAGGAGTGACTTTGGTTGCTCTCAGCAATTCTAGAAGTAAGAAAGTAATTTTGAGTTAGTGCCAGAAATGAGAGAGAAGTGTCCTGACCTAGTGCCAGGTGCACCCCCTGCTCCTACAAGTCTTGGAGCTCAGCGGCCCGTTGTAGTGCGACTGGGTCACGAGGTGGCTCCTGAATCCTTATGCCTGCTGGCACCTTAGCTACTTGCGCCGCCATAGCTACGCTCGCAGCATCTTTATCAGCCGATGTGGGGGTGTGCTTTCCCTTTTTCATTGCTTCATCGCAGCAAAGGCATTGGCTGCCAGACCAGGCATTAGTTCTGCCGTTAAATCACAAGTATGATCAGTGCGCATATAAAACAAAAACAGCTGATATACAAGTAAAAAAAGGCTCAGCTACCCTACCTTTGACTGTAGCCAAGTCTTTCTCGCTTAGGATTCTGAAGGTCAAGTCATTATCAGATGCTCCATGTCAGCTTTTTTCAGGATGCAGATGTTCACCTTTAGTCAATCCACCATAGCTTCATAGCTCTGAAGGATTCGAGCCACATACTGTTACTCTTTGATGGGCTTTGTGTTGTTGCCCTTCGACGTATGTCAGACATCAAAGCTCATCAGCGTAGTCTTCTCCATATTGAAGAAGCGCCCTTTCCAGTGTTGTTGGAAGAGGGTAGGTTTTCAACGAGGTCAAACTCTTTGTGTAGAGTCTGTTGCTACAATTTAACCAGTTTTAATGTTATTGCATGTGAAAAAACCTCTAAAAGTCTCGATTTTGAATCTGACTTGGATGGCTCAAAGGAAAAAAAAAAAGAAACATGCTAGGGTTCTCAGTCCACACGGCATCATTTGAGGAAGCCTGAGTTGATAGAAGCCCAAGATTAGTTTTAAAGGAAAAGAAAGAGAGTCTAAAACGTATCTTAGAGAATTCTTCGTAGACAGCTTTTGTAATCTCGGCGTAGGTCATAAGCTCTCCAAACAGGGAGAGGAAGAATAAGGTCGAATATGCCAAAGTCGACCTGGAGAAGTTTGTGAAGCCTCACCAGGCCAGCATATGACAACGTGCATGTGGAGTTTTGAACTCAGGTGGAGGATTCATCCTTACCTACGGCTCAAAAAGCAAGGTAACCGATATCTACTGATCTAGGGGTATAGTTGTTAAGAGTTCCAAGGGCATTGCCAGCGGCTTCGACGCATGAGCAACACCATGCCAAGGGACGTTACCAGACTCAGCTGCGGCAGCCACCGCCCTTCATTGCCTTTTAGCAGAGGGAACGAGGTCCACAGACGCTATTTGTTCTGGCGAATGAGATTTGGATCCATCTCCTATGTCGGCAGCGTGAGAATCCCCTTCAGAACGATTATGAGAATCCAAAGAGAAAGCAGAAGACATGATGAAAAATAAAGAAAGAAAAGAATAGAGAAACTTACTTGATAGAAATAGGGTGGAAGGATAAAAGATCGATGGTGGAGAAAGAGTTAGCCAAAAGAAGTTGGTCGGACACATAAAGAAGATGAATATACACGAACGGAAAATTTTTTGCAGTACGGAAGCAAAAATGATGAAACAAAGGGATGATGACAGTTTAAACCAAGGATTTTTGGGAGAAATGAAAATATTCCCTATCGGATTCCTGCTCTTCAAAAACTGAGACACGTTACGGCTAAAACCGCGTCGAAAAAGTTACCAAGGAATCTGATCATTACTAGCTAACTGAACAACCACTCAGTGATTGACACATCAGAGGCGTGCGTCAGTGGAACAGTCAGGGGTTTTATTCGTTACTGAGAGATTAACGTTCCTCTTCTTGTCAGCAGGCTAATCTAGGAGTATCTGGTGAGGACAAAACCACAACTCCAAGAAACGACAAATGTAACTAATTCAGCCTGCCACAGTCAATGTTATTTGACTTTCCAAAGGCACAGGACGCTCCAGGTTCACATAAGCTGCGCGAGCCTAAGTACACGGCCATGTCGGAGTGGCCTTGGGAATGCACGATGCATCTCAACACCTACGGAGATCGCAGGTAAACATTAGATGGACTCACTTGAATGCGTTAAAGCTTGGTCGCCTAGTGCCACATGCATCACCTCGGCTTCAGCTGCGAGCTTAGTTTCATTGTCACATTGGCAATAGCGCGCACCTCCCCACAAGCTGCAGGTCATCTGTGTATCCGTGCCCAAATTCAACCTGATCGGCTCAGTAAAAGCAAATTCCTACCAAAGCAGACAAATGTCACGCAAGCAGCTTTGTCATGCAACTCAACACGTTGCGACACGTGACAGCTATGCATAAGTAGGACAAACCACTTTGCACTCTCTTATAGCTCCTCGACATACATTGGTTGTCCAAGCTATACAAAAGGAAAAAACAACGTCCATCAGGGGACTAGTTTCAATTTTAACAAAAAAAGAATACATCATTCAAAGGTTGCAGGGACATATTTCTCTAAAAGGTCCTAGCCTAAACATTTCTACTAATTGAAACACATGTAACTGATTTGGTCGTCGGAGGGTTTTCTCTGAAGTAAAACTCTGGAGTTTCTAGCGTCGTTGCTTGTGCATGTTTTTTCTCCAACAACCACTGTTAGTGTCATTATTTTGCTCATCCGAGATTCTAAATAAAGATCTGACTCGCCAATCTGTAATTGTTTTTTTTCCAGCCTTGACACCTCCAAAAGCAATAAAGAAGGAATCAGTAGAAGAAGAAAGCAATTGGAGCCATTGGAAATGGAGCAGCATCTTCAAAACTCTGGAGTTTCTAGCGTCATTGTTTGTGCATGTTTTTTCTCCAACAACCACTGTTAGTGTCATTATTTTGATCATCTGAGATTCTAAATAAAGATCTGACTCGCTAATCTGTAATTGTTTTTTCCCCAGCCTTGACACCTCCAAAAGCAATAAACAAGGAATCAGTAAAAGAAGAAAGCAAATGGAGCCATTGGAAATGGAGCAGCATCTTCAATGAGCTCCTTTTGGTTCTTGTTTTATGGGGCTTGGCTTTGTTGCCACAAAGCGCTCATAGTGTTCTTTTGCTCTGTATTTCCGTGCAGGCACGTGGGTTTATATGGATTGGATTGTTGGAATTATGACACACTATTGGGGATTTCCATATTTTCTTACTAGAAAATGGGAGGATTTTTTGTGAATCCCACCCACAGAAAAGAAGGCTAGGGATCATTTCTTTTGGTAGGTGACAAGAACATATTTGATCTAGACACAGCAATTTTAATTCCTTTAACTAAAAAATGACACCGCTGCTCTTTATTGTAAATTTTTCTTCCTCCCTCAAAGTAGCACATTCCTTAGTTTATAGCTAAATATTAGCACATCATCACTTTTTTCTCTTGGATTTTTTCGACTTGTATCTGTCGCTTTTTTTCCCGCCGCCTCTACTTATTTTCCTTCTTGAAAGTTTGAGTTTGGAGCTGATTGCAAAATATATTGGTTTTACTGTTGGTAATAATGGGAGATAGCAGTTGCCAAGAATACGGGATGTGATTGTAGAATAGGAGTTAATGTGATTGATTTAGAAATTATTGTAATTGATTTTGTGATTATTCGGTTACCATATATGTGTATATGAGTAGACCTATAAGTAAAGGTGAAAAAGGATGTACAGAAGTCAATGAGAAATATACTGGAACTTTCTCCATAACATACCCGTGTCTAATTCTTATCATGGTATCAGAGCCAGGCTTCCTAAGCCTACTGTGATTTGTTTTCAGCAATCTGGTGGCTCAGACGAAGTCATCATCATTGCCATGCCAAACAGACTAACGATTCTGGACAATTGGTGGCTCAGAATCAGTTTTTTCTTCATTGCCATACCCATACCTTCCTTGGTCAAGTGCCTTACCTGGTCAAGGGATACTTGCTGCATCTGAGATCTTATAGGCTCAGAAATTTCCTCATTGCCTTTTATACCCGTCTCTGCCTTCAAACCAAGATCAAGTTGTTCAACGTGCAAAAACATCAAAATGTCACAAACTCCACAAACCCAGCCAGAAAGATCTGAAAACAAACCAAACCTCCCTGCAAATTTTGATTTCTCTGAACAGTTCGCACGCTTCTTGCAACAGAGCGTAAATATGCAACAACCTCCAGTCATGACTGCAAGTCTAGTGCTAAAGGTAAAGTTGAATAGTACGAATTACAATTTATGAGCAGGCTTATGAGAATAGCCATTGGAAGAAGGGGCAAAAGTGCACACATTATCGGGACACCCCCGCCTCCGGCACCAACCGAGTCAACATACCAACAGGGGGAGCAAAGTGATCAATTAGTCTTCACGTGGTAATTGATAATATTGAGGACAGCTTGGTGAACAATGTCTCAAAGTATTCAACTGCAAAAGCTTTATGGGACGGCTTAGCCATTACATACGGATCAGGCAGTGACCCATTGCAAATATTTAACCTTCACAAGCAATGTTATACTATTAAACAAGGAAACAGATCGCTAGAGGCCCTCTGGAACCATTTTCAGGGCCTTTGGATGAGTATTGACTCCATGGACCCAAATCACATGGAGTCACCCGTTGATATTGCCACTTACACCAAGAAAGTGCAAGAACAAAGATTGTATCAGCTATTGTTGGTTGTAGATGACAAATTCGCAGACACAAAAAGGGAACTGTTAAAACTTGACCCCATACCGAATGTGGAGATGACCTATAATGAACTGAGAAGGTCAGAGGTGCAGAGTGGGGTGCTGCTCCCATCAGAACGTGGATCATCATTTGGGACAGAATGAGGGATAGGCCACGGACTGGTGGCGAAATCACCTCCAAAACCAAGCAAAAGACGGGACAATCAACGCCATCGCTCAGGGAAACCATCAAGGAGAGGGGGAGATGAGAAAGGTAACCTGGAGTGTACCCACTGCAAGAAGAAGGGACATACGCGTGATAAGTGCTTCAAGCTCCATGGGTATCCTGACTGGTGGGAAGAGCTCAAAGCCAAAGCCTCCGTCGCTCAGGTCGCCAATGAAGGGGACTCCGGCAACAGAAGCAGCCAAGAACCAGCAAGTGACCCTAAGCCCGAAAGCAACCAGGGAAGCAGGGCAAACGAAAGCAGCAGCGGAGAAGGAGGTAAAAAGGTTAGGGACGAATTCCCTAACCCTAGCCCCAACTTTTATTCTGAAAATAATATTGATGTTAAGGACCTTGAGTTTAAAGGAAATATTAGTAAGGAATGTCTTATTTCTGAAAAGAACAGTTACGCCCCTGAACTTCCTGAAATTCAAAAAGGGACCCCACAGCTTCCGCATTTACCAGCGAACCCCTGCCTTCTCCCATATTACTAAATGCCACCCCGACCTCTACAAAAATTACACCATTAACCCTACAATCCACTCCCATACCAGAAAAAACCCCCAACAATTGAACAACCTCAAAACCCCATATCCTACTGTAACATTACACGTGGACCCTCACAATGGATTTTCGATTGTGGGGCCACTGACTCTATGACTTATGACCCCACTGATCTAATCACACACAACCCACCAGCAAAAACCTCTGTTCAAACTGCTAATGGGCGTCTGTTCCAGTTGAGGGTGGAGGCATCATTTCAATTACCCAAATATTACCTTGAAAAACTGTCTTTATGTACCCACCTTATCAACGAAACTCTTATCAGTAAGTCATGTCACGAAAGAATTAGATTGTATTGTTATGATGTATCCTAATTTTTGCCTTTTACAGGACATTCATACGGGGGCGATCATTGGACGTGGTACTGAACGCCACGGACTATACTTTGTTGATGCAGTGGTGCAATATGGACGGTCTAATCTTGCCAACAGAACGGCTGAAAGACAGGTGTGGTTATGGCATCGCCGATTAGGACATCCCTCATTTACCTATCTAAAACATTTATTTCCTTCGCTGTTTAACTCCTATAAACATGTTTTTTCTTGTGATACTTGCCTCCGAGCAAAACAAACTCGGGTGTCTTATTCACCAAATAATACTCGTGTCGATCGCATGTTTACTTTGGTACATTCTGATGTGTGGGGACCTTCACCATATAATACTGCTCTTGGATTTCAATATTATGTATTGTTTGTTGATGATTTCTCTAGAATGACATGGTTATATATCATGAAACATAAATCTGAAGTTCACCAGAAATTTGTGCATTTTTACAATATGGTCCTTACACAGTTCAACACCAAGATTCAAATCCTTCGATCTGATAATGGGGGGAGTATATTAATACAGGCCTAGCTAATTTCTTTCATGATAAAGGCATTATCCATCAAACAACATGTCCTAATACCCCAGAACAAAATGGGGTGCAGAGCGAAAAAATCGTATTATTCTTGAAATGACTAGAGCCATGATCATGTCCCGATAAGTTTTTGGCCGGAGGCAGTATCCACAGCCACATATCTTATTAATCGCCTTCCCACTAAGATACTTCAATATAAAACACCTATACAAACCTTGGCAACTCAACACCCCATACCATCGATCTTTACCCTACCTCCACGAATTTTTGGGTGCACAGTCTTTATACATACTCCCAAAAATGAACGAACAAAACTTGATCCTTGTGCCGATAAGTGTGTCTTTGTTGGATATACTTCCAGTCAAAAAGGCTACCGTTGCTATAATCCTAAAACCCATCGAGTCCATGTCACCATGAACTATATTTTCCTTGAAACGGAATACTATTACTCCCCCTAATCTCGAGCTCAGGGGGAGAATCCAGACTGTGGATCTCTCAATTGGTTGGTGTCATCACTCACATGTCCAACAGCTGGACCACCAGGGCAAGTAGATGACGTCGGCTGCACTATAGCTCCCAACAATGTATCCTCCAGAGCACTAGTACACCTTGATGGTCATCTACCCGTGGATGAAACGTCAAAGGTACTTGATTATGATACACATAATGTACTATCTATTTCTGATGATAACCCTACTGATATTTTTGAAAATACTCTTGTTGCCACCCCAAATGAAAACATTGAAACAATCCTTTCCTCTAGCTGTTCAGATAACTCAGAAATATGCATGCCTACTAATAGTTCCTTTGAGCAGCAGCAGCAGGTGTGAGTGTTACCCTCGAGGACAAAACGAGGAGTTCCACCCAAGCGATACTCCCCAGAACGAATATCTAAAGTGTCCCGGTATCCAGTGAATATGCCAATGGATGGAGTGTCAGATATGGCCAAAGGTTTCTTTGCATCTCTATGTTCTGAATCGATTCCATTTGATGAGGCCCAAAACGAACCAAGATGGAAGGAGGCCATGACTACCGAGATGACAGCGCTAGAAAAGAACAAAACTTGGGAAAAATGTGTCCTTCCTCCTGGAAAAAAGACGGTTGGGTGTCGTTGGGTTTTCGCAATTAAATACAAAGCCGATGGAAGTGTTGAGAGGTATAAAGCTCGTTTGGTATCCAAAGGATACACTCGGACATATGGCATTGATTATTCTGAAACGTTCTCCCCTGTGGCTCGAATTGATACTATTAGAGTACTGTTTTCCGTTGCAGCAACCCAGAATTGGCCTCTTCATCAGTTTGATGTTAAAAATGTGTTCTTACACGAAGAATTAAAAGAAGAGGTATATATGGATCCACCCCTGGATTCTCAGGGAACTTTAAAACACGGGAAGTTTGCAAGCTCCGAAAGGCACTATATGGATTGAAACAGTCTCCACGAGCATAGTTTGGAAGATTCACAGGAGTCATGAAGCAGGATGGGTACCGCCAGAGTAATGCTGACCATACGTTGTTCATAAAAAGGAGGAAGGGATTGGTAACGTGCATGATTATCTATGTAGATAATATGGTGATCACCGGAGATGATACTGAAGAAATATCACGACTGCGTAAGCATCTATTTACTAAGTTTGAGATGAAGGATCTTGGCAGTCTGAAATACTTTCTAGGTATTGAAGTGTTAAGATCAAAAAGAAGGATTTACATATCACAATGGAAATATGTTCTGGATCTACTAACAGAGGTGGGAATGCTTTATTGTAAGCCAGTCAACACGCCCATGGCAATGAATCTTAAGTTACAGTATATCGATGGGGCACCCTCTGCAGACAAAGGACAGTACCAGAGACTGGTCGGCAAGTTGATCTATTTGTCGCACACTCGACCCGATATAGCCTTTGCAGTTGGCATGGTCAGCCAGTTCATGCATAACCCCCAAGAACATCATATGAGTGCGGTCATGCGTATCTTACAATATCTGAAGTATACACCAGGGAGAGGAATCATGTTTCAAAACAATGGACACCTTAATATACAAGCGTATACTGATGCTGATTGGGCTGGGAGTGCAGTGGACCGAAAGTCTACTTTCGGATATTTTGTGCTAATAGGTGGTAATATAGTGATGTGGAGAAGCAAGAAACAGAAAGTAATCGCTCTTTCCAGCGCCGAAGCAGAGTTTCGTGGGATTGTGAAGGGAATCACAGAAGTATTATGGATACAGAAGTTGTTTAAAGACATTGGACTACAGGTAAACTTGCTCATGCCACTGCTGTGTGAATATAAGGCGTCCATAAGCATATCAGAGAATCCGGTACAACATGATAGGACCAAGCACGTGGAAATCGATCGACACTTCATCAAAGAAAAGCTAGAAGACGGGTTGGTCAGTTTACCGTATGTACAGTCAAAGGACCAGTTGGCAGATGTACTAACTAAAGCAGTCAACGGAAGGGCATTCGAGAATATACTGTACAAGTTGAACGTTGTTGACCCCACGATTCAACTTGAGGGGGAGTGTTGGTAATAATGGGAGATCCTCTAATTAAGAGCAATTGCCAAGAATACGGGATGTGATTGTAGAATAGGAGTTAATGTGATTGATTTATAAATTATTGTAATTGATTTTGTAATTATTCGGTTACCATATATGTGTATAGGAGTAGACCTATAAGTAAAGGTGAAAAAGGATGTACAGAAGTCATTGAGAAATATACTGAAATTTTCTCCATAACATACCCGTGTCTAATTTTTATCATTTACCAATCTCATAACGTTCTAGAGTAAATTATGTCTAACTATATTTTGTTGGGACGAAATTACTATAGCCTAGCACGTTTAAATTAATTTGTTCAAGGCTACAAAGATTTGTTGCTATTGCACTGTTGCACACGTGGCAAGCACACTTGTATGATGGTTGGCTAGTTGTGATCACGGTATTGTATACATGGGGCATCACAATCATGAGGGTGCAAGAAAAACTGTAATTTGGTGATATGGTTCACTGAACTACGGTTTACTAGAAGAACACGGAGCACACCCAATGAGCTTGTAAGTGAAATATTGATAAACATAAGCTGAACAAATAAAAAGTGTGATATTTATATACATATGGAGAGCTATGTTGACCTACTGTTCATATAACCTATATATTTTTTTAAAATTAGCAAATGTAGGTCAAAACTTTTGGACATTCACCCTCACATGCACGTCTGCCAAACATGTACATTATATAACTCATATTTATATATATTTTCTTGTCCTTTACTATTTAATTTGGGCAATATTTGGTGCTTTATGTGCTCAATCGGCTTAAAAAGTGAATTAATTAACTATTCCTAGTTTCGTCAAATTATGTAAAAGCTATAGATTTTTAGTTAAACTAGTTACATCATTTTAGCTTAGTTGATTTATAAATAAATTAATATTATTTTTTACGTTATTCAGCCAAATAAACATATATTTAACTATTTTATTGAATTGAAACTGCATTTTATTGTTATTGAATTTACAGAAAATATAGTATTTAACTATGTCGATTGAAGATCAATATGGACGATCAATATTAATTTCACGATTCTGTCATTGGAACCGAATAAATAGATGAAAATAGATAAAATGTTGATCTAAAAAGCTAGTTTCTTAATTGAAAAAGAAAAACAATTTAATTGGTGAAATATTGTTATTTACTCTAAAAATTTAGGCTAAAATAGGCATCATCTTCCTCCACTCTTTCTACTCCTTTTCCTCTGCAAAATTACCCATGAGGCAAAAAAATTTAAAAAAAGGGTGCAAAGATTGATAACCTATTATTAGGTCATATAATTAAATTTAAAGAACCGGAAGATGAAGATTTTAATTAGAATAATGTCAACAACCAACTTATAGTAAAATTGGTCAAGGATAGATTTAATTTCTATAGGTGGATTTCTATGATTAATTAATCAAGTGTTATTAAAACTAGTGAATTATGTAGATATTTAATGCAATTTGGGTTGGTTAAAGTTTACATTAAAATATGGAGTTTGTCGAATTAAATCAGGTTTTTATGTCAATAAATTGAGTAAGAACTAAAATAGAGAATTTCATCCTTAACAATTCAGAAGAGAAACTAGTTAGTTATTTTGGTTAAAGACTGAAGTACTCGTTAAAAAAGAATTCAATTAGATCGTAGAATCAGTCAAGGAAATCTTTAAAGTCAAAGTTTAATTTCGATTGTTCAGTTAGTTTGATATTCGATAATTTCTTAGTTAATTTTTTGTTTTATATTCAAATTAATGTGTATTTTTAAATTGAGGTGAAACAATATTTTTTATACTTAAAAATAATCCTCACAACCTCCTTGCCATTACTCTACAATTGTATCTGGTACACTTTCAAGTTAGTTGTCAGAAAATGTGTATCAGTACACATAACAAAACAGTGACAAACAACGAGACAGAGATAAACATCTATATTTAGGTGAAGTAAAAAATAATAAATAACCAACATAGGTCAGATAAAGTGTAAGCCATCTGAAATATAACTAGTTCCAGTACCATGTTGAAGATGAGATTCATACTGTTACAGCCGTGATTTTTCTTAAATAATAATAATAATAATAATAATAATAATAATAATAATAATAATAATAATAATAATAATAATAATAATAGATAATAGAGGATAAAGATAAAATGAAAGGATAAAAAAAATTATTTAATTTAAATCTTTCAGGATAACTACCTTATCCTATTTCCATAAATTATTCCATCAAATTCCTAAAATCTCTTCCCTAACCAAAATAAAATCCCCCAACCCCCATATCCTAAAAGCAACGCATATTTTTTAAAAAAAAGAGAGAGGAGAACGACTGTGAGGGAGAGGGAGGAAAAAAAAGAAAAAAAAGGAGAGAAGAAGAAGACTAACGCGGTCTCCAAATCCGAGTTCTAATCCGTCTAAATTGTTCGTTTTAGTGTCAATCAGGTAGGTGCCTCTTCCCCCCTCAAATGGGTACAATCCATGCATGCTTTGATGGTATTTTTTTATGTGATTCATTGCTTTTATTTGTATTAGATGTAGATTTGTATTTGTTTATATTCGAAAAAGCATGAGGTAATTGTTTTATTGCTAGAATATGCTTGTATGTGTTTGAACTTGGGTGGTAGGATTTGATTGAACCAAAAATAATGGAAAATTTTCATATTAGGAGACTCTTAAAAGTTGTGTTTTGGCCTTAGAATAGGTTCATCTAGCCCGGAATAGGTTAGGATTTGGTTGGAAGTCGAAAAACGGGTCTGACGGACGCGTTTCAGGGGGTGGCGCGTGGGACCCATGCGCGGCCCCTGACGGCACGTCCGGACACGTGCTGACGTGTCCATTCCCAAAAGTTGCGTCTCGTTATATCGAGTCCAATGCAACTGGTTTGAGGTCAATCGGAGTTAAAACGAAGATTTTATGAAGGTTAGAAGGAAATATAATTTAATATAAAAAAATAAAAAAAAAGGAAAATGCTGTTGGACCGGCCTGGCAGCCGGACCGGACCGGATGGCCAGTGGACCGGACCAGGTAGCAGGCCGGCCCAAACCGGAAAAATAAATAAAAAATCTGAAAATTAATTTCTGAAATGAATAAATGATAAATAATTAATTAAAATTAGTTTAAAATTCCAAAAAAATATATTTATTTATCAGAAAATTCTAAATAAATTACAGAAAATATAAAAGGTTAAAATTAAATTATTCCCACTTAATTTCTGAATTTTGATAAATGTAAGTAATTAAAAATAATTAGCAACAAATAGAATTAAATAAGGAAAAATAGTAGAAAATTCTACAAAATTAATAAAAGCTAAGAAAAAATAAGGGGATGCTAAATAACAACTTTTCAATGTTCTTAAAATTTACTAAACTAAATATTGAGTGCCGAAGATGGTGAGGATGGGCGTACGGGCCCTAGGCGACTAAATATTGAGTGCCGGAGTTGGTGAGGATGGGCGTACGGGCCCCAGGGGACTTTTGTTGTTGCATTCATGGCACGTGCATTGCATGAGGTATACTGCATCTATGTTGCATTCATGGCACGTGCATTGCATGAGGTATACTGCATCTATAGGGCGTAGGTATCGGGATTTTCGGTATGCACGTTTTGTATTGGTTTGAGGCGGGCATCAACTGGGTGATTTTCTGTCACTCACCCCTACTTCCCAGGTGATCTGGATGAGGACTATAAGCACATCTTCGTTGAGGACGAGATGGACGTAGTAGAGTGGGCTGGTTGAGAGCTGCAGCTAGGATATGAGGGGACTCTGCAGCTGTTTTGTTCTTATTTATGCTTTGAGGATTTTTCACATACTACTTTACTACTTTTATTCCCAGAATTTTTATTTAGCAATGTAATGACGGTTACTAGAGTTTAATATATGTTATGGTTTACGTTTCCGCGAAAAAATTTCTACGTCATTTTGATAAGTAAGAGATTGATTCGACGCTTTGTATTCTTCTTAGTGAGATACGGCGGGTGCACTGTTCCCGATGTTAGAGCTCGGGAGCGGTGCGCTTCACATACTAACTCGAAACTTTAGATAAATAGGTAACGGCATCTCATTGTATACCCACGTATTTTTCTCAAGAGGTGAAGGAGAAAAAAGTGTTGGTAGACCTGTAAAACTGATCGGTTTTCCTTCAGCCGTGCGTTTTTGGTTGCGTCACGTTGTCCCTCAGCATTTCAGGCTATAGAATTCCACTTGTGTTACTTTGATATATCTAATGTATACATAGTATGTTAGTTCTGGACCTTAATTTCTAATCTTGTTTTCCTTTTTTTAAAAGCGACTTCTGCTACCATTTTTGCTGCATAGTTTAACATTCTTTAGTTTTCGTGTGAGAATACGTATGATGGATAAGAAGATAATGATTATATAGTTGGGATTATGCATGTCTTTGCAAGATCATTGATTCACCTGATATTCTTCGTTGTGAGGAACTTAAATATGTGTTTGTAATGCCAAAATGTGCTGTTGTTTCAAGCTTTGAGATTGGTGTTTTCATGAATCATGGACAGCGATATAGGGGTATGGTTAGACTTTATGATTGTGATGAATTTGGAAAGGACTAGTTCATCAAAAGAGGGGTTGTTATATCCCGCACCCTCCGTAGAATAATTAGAAGATAATAAAGGAATAAAATGAGATTAATGACGGTAAACGGTAATGAATTACGAACTAAGTAACAGGATTAATGTGAATTAATTGGAGGTTTAAATATTGGAATTAATTTGTATTTAATTTTGGAATTAAATATTAGGAGATTATCCTTTAAGATAAATAAGAAAATAGGATATAATTTAGGAACTCCAAATTTTCCCCATTCCATATAAAAACTGACTGGACGTCAGTTTCTCCCCATTAGCAGAAAGAAACCGACGCCAAGTCTCTCCCCATAGACGATTCCATCAACCCTAGAGAAGAAGGCCTCAAATCTTCATCCAATCTGCATTCGTTCTCCGTTTCCCCTTCAAGAAATCAAAGGCAAGTAATCTACTTATAAGTTCTTACGTTTTGCGAAAGAAAATGGCCTATTTTGATATCAAATTGGATCACCATGCAGTAGTTTCTTTATGTGAATCTATGTGTGCACATTATGTGTTTTGATTTCGAGATTTGGCTACTGTATATTGAAATCCTTCGTTGATGTTGTGGATTAGTTGAATTCTTGCAAATCCAAATCCCTTGAACCCTCTCTTTGCTGCTATTTTAGATTGAGGGAAGAATGGAGAGAAAGGTAGGATTTTTGGGTTGTTTTGGTGGATGGTTTGAGTGTTAGGCTTGAATCGGTAATTGATATGTGTGCAGTGTTTGATTCATAGTTTAAGCATGAGATTATAGCAGAGATTAGGCTTGGATTGATTGGGATGAAGTTTGGGATCAATTGGAGTTATGGTTCTGCAGTTTCTGCAGAAATCGCAAAGTTTCTGTTCTGGAATCGTGGACATCGATCGATCGATGTGAGGGGATGAAGTACTTCGATCGATCGATGTGAGGGTATGATGTCCTCTGATGGACATCGATCGATCGATGTGAGGGGATGAAGTACTTCGATCGATCGATGTGAGGGTATGATGTCCTCTGATGGACATCGATCGATCGATGTGAGGGGATGAAGTCACTTCGATCGATCGATGTAGGAAGGGCTGAGAGATCGATGTTCTCTGATGGACATCGATCGATCGATGTGAGGGTATGAAGTCACATCGATCGATCGATGTGAGGGGATGATGTCCATCAGGTTTTGGGGAAAGTTAAGGGGAGGAAGAGGGAAGCTAAGGGACTCTTTGGGTGACCTTAGAGACTTCTTAGGACTTGATTGAAGTTAGTCTAAGTCTTGGGAACATGACTTAGGATGGTGAATCAAGTTTGGAGATTTTGAAGGGCATTTGAATCGGATTTCAACGTGGATGACCTAGGAAGGTTAGGAAATGAACGTACGAGGGTTTATAGAGTTCAATGAAGGAAGATAGGGGTTCTTCCATTGGTTTGTGAATTTTAGATTCAAGGTTAAGTCTTGACGACCTAGCTTGAAGTATAGGCATTGATGTGTAAGTGAGGGGATTCTTGTGTGGTTGCGTGTTGTTGAATGTAAATTGAATATGTGAATGTGACTGGCATCTATGCGAACAAGAATGTGAGTGAGATAAGGAGTCTTGCATCATGGCACTTGCATTGCATATGGTTTTGAAAAAGAGATGTGCTTCGGTACATATTTGCGAAGGAGACCTGTAATGTTAATCGGGATGGAAATTTAAGCCGAGGTGCATTACAGGGCACAAAAGGCTATAACGCAAACCGGGATGGAAATATAAGCCGGGGCACGTTACAGGGTATAAAGTCCTCTGCATTGTTAATCGGGATGGAAATGTAAGCCGAGGTGCATTGCAGAGTTTTACGAGATCTGTGATGTTAATCGGGATGAAAATATAAGCCGAGGTGCATCACAGAGCATAACGAGGCCTGTAACGCAAACCGGGATGGAAATATAAGCCGGGACACGTTACAGGATAACGAGTTACGAGACCGGACATTGTGACATGCATTGCACTGTTTTGAAAAGAAATGGCTCATGCATTTGTGATTGTGTAGTGTAGTGCATATTTTGACATGCATCACGAGAGTCGTTGTGGTATGGATGTGCGTGGTATTTGATAGCCATTGAATTGTTATTTGCGTACGAATTGCTGTACTTGCTTTATCATGTTATTCGCCTATATATTTGGAAGTTTTACAAGACATGTGCCCCACAATTCCCTTGAATTATATATTACTCATGTCTTGCCATGTGTTGATCCCGTATGTCTTATAAGCGGGTTACTTGCTAGCGTTTTTCGCTAAGGGTACTGCCTTTGTCATTGCAGATGAGCCTAGCTACGATATGATTTTCATAGAGGACGACGGCGAGTGAGCTGAATGGGATGCTTAGACCCTGTTGAGGGGATTGACTAGATGGATTTTGTTATTTTTGTTTCTTAGTTCATTTGAAGATTTAGATGGCTGCGACCATATACAGTTTTTGGTATTCATGTTGTCTTTGATGTACTGCATTGATGGTTTAGATTTACGAGATATGTTTCCGCACTTATTTCTCCTACGTCATTGATGATGTGTACTCGAGAGATGAGACGTCTTGTAGTCTTCTCAGTAAGCTACGACGGGTGTACCAGTTCAGATTCCGCAGTCCGGGTCAGGGCGCTACAGGTGGTATCAGAGCCTAGGCTTCAGATCTACCTCGGAGACCTAGGTTATGACATGTAGAGTCTTAAGCTATGATCTTGACTCTAAGTTGATCTTTAAGTCTAAGTATGCAATCCTAGATTTAAGTTTGATTGGGATGAGTGTGTGTACGAGCGCGATTAAGAGTAATCAATAAATGTATTTATTTTAACTTATGAATTCCGCCTAGTACAACATTATGGACCCCAAGCATTTATTTTTGGAACTGCTCGATACTAATAAGCGTGATCTTGCAGAAAATGCCTTCTAGACGTGACAATCAAGGAAACGGTGGCAATGGGAACAACAATAACCCTCCACCACCACCACCTCCAGTCTTAGTACCCCAGGCGCTGATAGACGCTATCACAGTGATAGCTCAAGGGGTTGCTCAGCAGCAGCAACAACTACAACAACCTCCTCCACCACCTCCCCAGCAAGGCATCAGATATTATATTGGGGAGATGCGGAAGATGCATGCCCCTAATTTTGAAGGGACCACTGACCCAGAGGTGGCTGGGTTTTGGCTCGATGAAGTAGAGAAATGCTTCAGGCTTGTGCAAGTGCCTGAAGAACTCAAGGTGGATGTAGCCACGCCATTTCTGACTGGCAGAGCAAATGCATGGTGGAATGGTATTCTGCCAAAGATGACTCCTCCGATTCTATGGAGACAATTTGTACAGGCATACAAAGACTACAATGTGCCTGAGACTGCCATTTTGGAAAAGATGAGGCAGTTCGACAAATTTGAACAAGGGAGGATGACAGTTTCCGATTACGCTGACAGGTTCCATGCCTTGGGCAAATTCACACCCTTGGTATTGGAAAATAATCGGATGAAAATGCTGAAGTTTGAAGAGGGTCTGAATCCCCGCATACGGACGGCTATCGCGGGGTCGAGTTTGAAAACTTTTGAGGAGATGTTGGATGCATGTTACCGAGTGGAGAGTGACATGCGACGGTCACAGAACAGAGAGGCTCGTGAAGAATCGAGCAAGAGGCCGAGGGTAGAGCAAAGCGGAAGTAGACCCGGACGTTGGATCAAGATCCCTAGGAAAGGACAAGCGGGGCTAGCTCAAGGGGCACCGCAGCAGAATCAACCCAATCGACAAGCACCCGCAGAATGTCCACACTGCCGGAGGAGGCACGCAGGTGAGTGTTGGAAGATAACTGGTGCGTGCTTCAAATGTGGGAAAGCAGGCCACAGGATCAAGGATTGTCCCGAATGGGACCCTAAATCTCAAGTCGGAGCGGGGCCAGCCCAGCAGCAAAAAAGCAGGCCCAATGCCAGAGTCCACGCCATGACAGACGCTGAAGTCCAGGAGGACGCAAACGTGGTGACAAGTATGACCTAAGTTAAATAATAGTTGCTTAAGCTGAATTTTAGTCCTTTAAGTTGATGATTGAATATGTGTTATGTGAAAACCTTTATGTGGTACCCTCTTGTGATTAGGTGTGATCCTAGTTAACAAAGTACCCGCAAACGTGTTGTTTGATAGTGGGGCTAGTCACTCCTTTATTTCTAAACGATTCGCCAAAGGACTCGACTGTTTACCCGAATGGCTCGAGAACCCCTTTAGGGTGCAGGCAGCAGGCGAGCAAGCACTGGTTTCTCACCACCAGTACAAAGATTGTGATTTGGAATTGGATGGGAAGTTATTCTCGGTGACCTTAGTTCCAATCCCGATGAAGGAATTTGATGTCATATTGGGCATGGATTGGCTGATCAAGAATCATGCCAATATTGATTGTAAACTTAATCAAGTGACCCTCAAGGACCCTGAGATGAATGACATCACGGTACAAGGAAATGTCAAGATAACCAAAGCTCCAAAGAAGATATACATGACGGCGATTAAGGCCTATAAGGCTTTGCAAAAAGGAGCCGAGGGATATATGGTGTATGCTATAGATGCTCAACAAGAAGTTTCCCCCATGGAACAAATACCGGTGATCAATGAATTTAAGAACGTATTTCCGGATGATTTACCGGGAGTTCCGCCATCGAGGGAAGTGGAGTTCGAGATTAACTTGATACCCGGAGCCGAGCCTATATCTAAGGCACCCTACAGAATGGCTCCAGCTGAACTTAAGGAGCTAAAGGGGCAACTTCAGGAATTGCTAGACAAAAAGTTAATTCGTCCCAGCGTATCACCGTGGGAAGCTCCAGTTCTATTTGTAAAGAAGAAGGATGGCAGCATGAGATTGTGTATTGATTACCGTGAGCTGAATAAGATTACCATCAATAACAAATATCCCTTGCCAAGGATTGAAGATTTATTTGATTAGCTAAAGGGAGCTCGCTGGTTTTCAAAGATTGACCTTCGTCAAGGGTACCATCAGTTGCTTGTGAAAGCGGGAGACGTTCCTAAGACCGCTTTTCAGACCAGATACGGGCATTATGAATTTTTGGTGATGCCTGTTGGATTAACTAATGCCCCAGCGGCCTTCATGGACTTGATGAACACCGTATTTCGAGAGCATTGGACCAATCCGTGGTGGTGTTCATCGATGACATCCTAGTCTACTCTCCCGATGAGCAAGCACATGCTGAACACTTAAGAGTGGTGTTGCAAATCTTGAGGCAACAAAAGCTCTACGCCAAATTCAGCAAGTGTGAATTTTGGCTAAGAAGTGTAGCCTTTCTTGGTCACGTGATTTTGGAGGATGGGATTTCTGTTGACCCTAAAAAGATAAAAGCCATCACCGAATGGCCAAGACCTACCAACGTGACTGAGGTAAGAAGCTTCCTAGGCTTGGCAGGCTACTACAGGAAGTTCGTTGAGGGATTCTCAACAATAGCAGTGCCATTGAGCCGACTTACACAGAAGAAGACCAAGTTCGAATGGACTGCCGAATGTGAGCAGAGCTTTACCTAGCTCAAGAAGAGATTGACCACAGCCCCGGTGTTGGCACAGCCCTCCGGCACCGACGGTTTCGTGATCTATAGTGACGCGTCCAAGAAAGGACTAGGTATGTACATCATTACAATTAATGCATTGTATATACACATGCTAGTCTTAAATTAACGTTCTGTTTATAGGTTGCGTCTTGATGCAAAATGAACGAGTCATATCGTACGCGTCAAGACAATTGAAACCATATGAGCAGAACTACCCGACGCATGACTTGGAGCTCGCAGCTATGGTATTTGCTCTTAAGATCTGGAGACACTACCTATATGGAGAGAAATGTGCCGTGTTCACGGATCAAAAGAGCTTAAAGTACCTATTCTTGCAGAAGAAGTTAAATATGAGACAGAGAAGATGGTTGGAGTTACTCAAGGACTATGACTTGACCATCAACTACCATCCGGGTAAGGCCAACAGGGTGGCGGACGTATTGAGCAGAAAGTCTAGCCACGCGAGACAATCTCCATTAGAAAGAAAGATCGAGGAATTTGACCTCGAATTGGTGGACTCAGTGGCAAATGTCCTTACAGCGCTATCTATCAGCCCAGACTTGGTAGACAGAATTAAAGAAGCGCAGTATGAGGACCCAGCACTGAAAGAAATCCGCGACAAAGTATCCACATGACCAGTAAAGGACTTCCAGCTGCGAGGAGATGGAAGTCTATGGTTTCAGAATCGGTTATGCATGCCAGGTAAAGACGAACTCCGAACGGAAGTGCTCCAAGAAGCGCATAACTCAAAGATGTCTATCCACCCCGGGAGCACAAAGATGTACAAGGACCTCAAAAGAAACTATTGGTGGATAGGGATGAAAAGATCAATAGCGGCTTATGTCGAAAGGTGCTTGGTGTGCCAACAAGTCAAAGCCGAGCATCAACGACCTGGTGGTTTGATGAAGCCACTAGAGATTCCAGAATAGAAATGGGAGCATGGACGATGGACTTCGTAATGGGACTACCCAAGACCAGAAATGGAAACGAGATGATTTGGGTGATTGTAGACCGTTTGACAAAAACATCTCACTTCATAGCTATGCCGCATGGTACCTCTTATGAGAAACTATCCAACATATATAAGGATAACATTGTGAGTCTGCACGAAGTCCCTGTCAGCATTGTACCAGACCGCGATCCCAAGTTTACCTCTAAGTTTTAGAGGGCATTCCAGAAAGCTATGGGTACAGAGTTAAGGATGAGTACCGCATACCGCCCACAAACGGATGGACAATCCGAGAGAACCATCCAAACCTTGGAAGATAAGTTGAGAGCATGCGCTTTAGATTTCCAAGGAAGCTGGGATATCATGCTGAAATTGATGGAGTTCTCATATAATAACAGCTATCACAGTGCAATTGGAATGGCGTCATTTGAAGCTTTATATGGACGTAAGTGCAGGTCCCCTGTTTGTTGGGACGAAGTTGGGGAAAGGACAATCACTGCACCTGAATTGGTTGAGCAAACAGTTAAAAAGGTGAAAGTGATAAGAGAGAAACTAAAAGTGGCTCAGGATCGCAGTAAGAGTTGGGCTGACACAAAGAGGCGACCCTTGGAGTTTGAGGAAGGTGAAAAGGTCTATTTACGAGTTTCACCCACCAAGGGAGTTGCAAGATTCGGAGTGAAGGGCAAGTTAAGCCCTAGATATATTGGCCCTTACGAAGTGCTAGGCAAAGTTGGGGAAGAGCGTACAGGCTAGCCTTACCTCCGAGCTTATCCCAAGTCCATAACGTATTTCACGTATCCCAACTAAGGAAATACGTATCGGACCCGAGCCATGTCCTTGAAGCTCAACCCTTGGATGTGAAAGAAGATGTCACTTATGAAGAGCACCCAATAAAGATTGTGGATAGAAAAGATCAAGTCCTACGCCGACGCGTCATTCCGTATGTCAAAGTTCAGTGGAATAACCATACGGAGCGTGAAGCCACGTGGGAACTTGAGGAGAAAATGAAAGAGCTATATCCACACCTCTTCCAATAAGGTACGCCAGTTTCGAGGACGAAACTTTTTGTAAGGGGGGTGGAATGTTATGTCCTGCACCCTCTGTAGAATAATTAGAAGATAACAAAGGAATAAAATGAGATTAATGACGGTAAACGGTAATGAATTACGAACTAAGTAATAGGATTAATGTGAATTAATTTGAGGTTTAAATATTGGAATTAATTTGTATTTAATTTTGGAATTAAATATTAGGAGATTATCCTTTAAGATAAATAAGAAAATAGGATATAATTTAGGAACTCCAAATTTTCCCCATTCCATAAAAAAACTGACTGGACGTCAGTTTCTCTCCATTAGCAGAAAGAAACCGACGCCAAGTCTCTCCCCATAGACGATTCCATCAACCCTAGAGAAGAAGGCCTCAAATCTTCATCTAATCTGCATTCGTTCTCCGTTTCCCCTTCAAGAAATCAAAGGCAAGTAATCTACTTATAAGTTCTTACGTTTTGCGAAAGAAAATGGCCTATTTTGATATCAAATTGGATCACCATGCAGTAGTTTCTTTATGTGAATCTATGTGTGCACATTATGTGTTTTCATTTCGAGATTTGACCACTGTATATTGAAATCCTTCGTTGATGTTGTGGATTAGTTGAATTCTTGCAAATCCAAATCCCTTGAACCCTCTCTTTGCTGCTATTTTAGATTGAGGGAAGAATGGAGAGAAAGGTAGGATTTTTGGGTTGTTTTGGTAGATGGTTTGAGTGTTAGGCTTGAATCGGTAATTGATATGTGTGCAGTGTTTGATTCGTAGTTTAAGCATGAGATTATAGCAGGGATTAGGCTTGGATTGATTGGGATGAAGTTTGGGATCAATTGGAGTTATGGTTCTGCAGTTTCTGCAGAAATCGCAAAGTTTCTGTTCTGGAATCGTGGACATCGATCGATCGATGTGAGGGGATGAAGTACTTCAATCGATCGATGTGAGGGTATGATGTCCTCTGATGGACATCGATCGATCGATGTGAGGGGATGAAGTCACTTCGATCGATCGATGTAGGAAGGGCTGAGAGATCGATGTTCTCTGATGGACATCGATCGATGAATGTGAGGGTATAAAGTCACATCGATCGATCGATGTGAGGGGATGATGTCCACCAGGTTTTGGGGAAAGTTAAGGGGAGGAAGAGGGAAGCTAAGGGACTCTTTGGGTGACCTTAGAGACTTCTTAGGACTTGATTGAAGTTAGTCTAAGTCTTGGGAACATGACTTAGGATGGTGAATCAAGTTTGGAGATTTTGAAGGGCATTTGAATCGGATTTCAACGTGGATGACCTAGGAGGGTTAGGAAATGAACGTACGAGAGTTTTTAGAGTTCAATGAAGGAAGATAGGGGTTCTTCCATTGGTTTGTGAATTTTAGATTCAAGGTTAAGTGTTGACGACCTAGCTTGAAGTATAGGCATTGATGTGTAAGTGAGGGGATTCTTGTGTGATTGCGTGTTGTTGAATGTAAATTGAATATGTGAATGTGACTGGCATCTATGCGAACAAGAATGTGAGTGAGATAAGGAGTCTTGCATCATGGCACTTGCATTGCATATGGTTTTGAAAAAGAGATGTGCTTCGGTACATATTTGCGAAGGTGACCTGTAATGTTAATCGGGATGAAAATTTAAGCCGAGGTGCATTACAGGGAACAAAAGACTGTAACGCAAACCGGGATGGAAATATAAGCCGGGGTACGTTACAGGGTATAAAGTCCTCTGCAATGTTAATCGGGATGGAAATGTAAGCCGAGGTGCATTGCAGAGTTTTACGAGATCTGTGATGTTAATCGGGATGGAAATATAAGCCGAGGTACATCACAGAGCATAACGAGGCCTGTAACGCAAACCGGGATGGAAATATAAGCCAGGGCATGTTACAGGATAACGAGTTACGAGACCGGACATTGTGACATGCATTGCACTGTTTTGAAAAGAAATGGCTCATGCATTTGTGATTGTGTAGTGTAGTGCATATTTTGACATGCATCACGAGAGTCGTTGTGGTATGGATGTGCGTGGTATTTGATAGCCATTGAATTGTTATTTGCGTACGAATTGCTGTACTTGCTTTATCATGTTATTCGCTTATGTATTTGGAAGTTTTACAAGACATGTGCCCCACAATTCCTTTGAATTATATATTACTCATGTCTTGCCATGTGTTGATCCCGTATGTCTTATAAGCGGGTTACTTGCTAGCGTTTTTCGCTAAGGGTACTGCCTTTGTCATTGCAGATGAGCCTAGCTACGATATGATTTTCATAGAGGACGACGACGAGTGGGCTGAGTGGGATGCTTAGACCCTGTTGAGGGGATTGACTAGATGGATTTTGTTATTTCTGTTTCTTAGTTCATTTGAAGATTTAGATGGCTGCGACCATATACAGTTTTTTGTATTCACGTTGTCTTTGATGTACTGCATTGATGGTTTAGATTTACGAGATATGTTTCTGCACTTATTTCTCCTACGTTATTGATGATGTGTACTCGAGAGATGAGACGTCTTGTAGTCTTATCAGTAAAGCTACGACGGGTGTACCAGTTCAGATTCCGCTGTCTGGGTCGGGGCGCTACAGAGGTTCTTTTAGGGATAAAAATAATATCGTTTTTAAATAAAAAATATTAGTTTAGAATTCTAAATTTAATTGGTCTATTTTTGGTTGAACATGAAACTCATCATCATCAATAGTCTATTGCCTTAGAGGCTCCCGCCTATGTTAGTTTAGAGAGGAGTCGGATGTACGCAATCTTACCCATGTATAGAAACATGTTGGATTTGATATGCTCATACGTGTAGTGCACGACACGTTGACTTAAGTTACATATCAGACACATGTGGACTTATGTATGTTATATATTATATGTTACTAATGTTACGTAATATTTGTACGTATCCACACGTTAAGTGGTCACTTCGGTTTATTAGTGGATACGCAGTGTAATCTGAATGGATCACTAAATGTGTAGACAGTCGTATGGTTACAGACATTGATGGCAGTACTCGTAAAGTCGAGATTGTATCATTAATGACATCTGGTCTCCGAGGGACAAGACCCCACGAGTATTCTTCTCGAAGTGTTTTAAGTAAGCTATTTAATAATTCATTATATATTAAAAATAGGATATTATCCTATTGTAGATTCATTGTATTTGAAAAGTGAAAGATACATTGTAATGTATTTGGACAATGTGTCTTAGAGACATTGTAATGTATTTGGACAATGTATCTCAAATATACATTGTAATGTATTTGGACAAGTGACATTTACAATGTATCTCAATTTTTTTTAAAACAAAACTATTTTATCAAAAAAAAGACCTCACTTCTGGTGGAGGAAAACCTTATTACAAGTGACATAGAGTATAACGCGCAAAGTAAATGAGTGGTATCCGCATTCAAACCATATACGATATGCCGCATTAAAACCTTGCCAAGTAAAACCACCCTTGTGGATAAAACCTTGGCGAAGGAAAAAGCGTACATATTTATATGATTGAAGTGTGGATAGTCGTTACAGTGTAATAAGATAAATACAGTAAACCACATATGATACAGATGGGACGAATGATGGAGATGCCGCAGAAAACCCCAAGCGTGATGGTGTAGGCTAATGTCGTAAGAACAAATGAGGGCGCCAACGAAAGGAAGATGTTGAAACTGTGATGCACCATTGTGAACCTCGGCGTTGATGATAGTGGAGGCCAGAGAGAAACAGGATCCCGTCCCGGGTCTGCCGGCACCTATTATTGGACCGACAGAAACAGTGAATGAATGCCAATCCATCTGGAAGACATGCGACAACAGTAGAATGTGCGGTTGAATGTTTGAAGCTCGCATCGTCATAGAATAATATGTATCAGCATCGTGGTCCGCCAAGCAAATCCAAACTCCAATCCATGCCTCAACTAGTAGACAGGCAGAAATAACGAGTGAGAGCCAATCCCTATGGAAGACCGAAGGTTGATCCGTGTAAAGGGAGCCAGAAGACAATGTAGACATATGGATCCAACTTCCTTGCAGCATGACAGCCAAAGTCCACTCGACCATGATATGAAAATGCCCAAACCACACATAAAGACAGAAAACAACAAAGTCATCGACTACCAGCCAGCAATCATGAAGAAAAGAAATCAGCAGGCAAAATAACTTACCCGACCTACCTGAACCTAGAGAGGCGCAGGCAGGGAAAAAGAGCTCATGCCAATCCATTTGGAAGACTTAAGCATCAAAGTACGCGTAAGTGTATTGACGAGAGATCCAATGAGACTGAACTGCGCACTAGTGGTGGAAGTGTAAGAGAGCTGTATATTTGAGTCTTTGGATGTATCATAGCATGCTGTGCAAGATAATATGCTGCCATGTTCGCTTCCCGATAGATGTGATGGTAGTCCAGATGATGCTGACGCACTAACGTGTGCAGCAAATGGAGAATAATTTCCATGAACCAGTTGTGGGTGTGACAATCGTGTGATAAGCAAGGCACAATCTGATTCTAATATAATCGATCGATACAGTGGTAAAAAGAACAATAAACCAAAAACGACAGCCTGTATCTCGGCATTAATGGGTGTACTTGGAGGCAAGCAAAAGGAAATAGCACCAAGACATGCTCCAGCATGGTCTCGTAATATAGCACCACCTGCACCATAGTGCCTGCCAACCGCAGCATCTGTATTTAACTTGAAATGACCAGATGGAGGCAACCCCCATCGGATCAGTATCGGGCGTGAGCGCTGAAGTGGTGGGATCCATGGAAAAGGTTGAAACGCACCAGTCAACAATTTAGATCCAGCTAGGGATTTACACCACATTTTGATGTCATACTGTATGATGAAGTTTAAAGATAATGCTGAGAAAGTAGTTGACGCAATTTTTTGTTATGGATCATTCGAAAACAACCTCTGTGTGTTTTGTTAGAATTGACATAGTAAATCCGTTACCCGAGGATCGCTTAAGAGAACACAAAATCAAAGTAAATAAATGCAGAAGTGTACCTTGCTCCATTGATTACGCTGAAGTAGTTCTGGCACATGCGGCAACTGTGTCTTCCAAGGGATTGCACGAACCCACCAGTTGTTGAATTCACTAATAAAATATCAACAACTATCACTACTATTCCGATGGAAAGAATAGATAGTGTGCTTTCTTCTCGAAAGTGCTGACCTAAGCAGTCTTTTTGAAGACCTGCGGTATAAGGACAACTCTAGGACCTCAGGCGCTACCAACTCTCCCAAAACCAATTGGTGATAGGAGATATGCATACCCTAGCCTTATAGTGAATTCAGCACACACAAGCGCCCACGATATTCGACTGTGACTTGGCCCACACAGCCTACGCGCCACGGAACAATTGTTGCACCCAACAATCTCCCCCTCAGCAATTGCTCTTGCTGGGAATCGAACCCGTGACCTTGGCTCTGATACCACTTGTAGGACCTGTATATCACCACTAGAAGGGGGGTTGAATAGTGGGTGTGGAAAAAATTGGTTTTAAAAACTTTTGGACCAAACTACCCAGTTCTAAAAACAGTTTCTGTTTTCATATCCTGATTTGAAATATTTAAAAGACCTAGTTGTAGACTTCCAAAAATTATGAAATTTGGTGAGAATGTACTCTCAGATGTTATAATAGACTCACAAAAATTTCAAACTAAAACTCCATTCTTAACCCCTTGAAAATATGTCTTTGGTCCGATTGAGCAAATCTATCAGAAACTGTACTCCGACTTGAAAAATTTATTCCTATTAATTGGTGACTCCAAATGGTCTGAAACTTTTATAACAAGACCCTTAAGATATGCTTTTAGTGGGTTTAAACAGTTTTTGAAAATTCCTTTGAGAAATATGTCAACCACGTTGATGTTCTTAACCTTTGCAAATATGAAAATCAGATTGCACTAGTCTCAAACTATTAACGTTTGATTGAATTATACTTATCCAAATGAGTTGAAACTTGCGCCAAATGAAAACTAGGATATGTGGCTATGTTTCTTTAAAATTTTAATATTTTTAAATTTTTTTTACTATTTTTACCGTTGCAACGAACTCAATGCAGAAACCTGAAAACTGAAAGTAAAGTGCAGTAAAGTAAGAACACCAATGATTTTATACTGGTTCAGTTAAATCAACCTACTCCAGTCTTCGAGGACACCTTTCTCTGTTATCACTAAACATAATAAACACCTTACCACAAGGGTGATTGGAGCTAAATACTAACTCCACCCTTTTACAACCAATATAATCGAGTGAACGAATCATGGATACTATACATAATAAACACCTTACCACAAGGGTGGAGTTAAACATTAACTCCACCCTTTTACAACCAAGACTTCAGAGTTATTTCATCTTTCACAAGTTTGTCTGGTCTGAGCTAGTAATTTATATTGCCTGATCTAAATGCTATGGTCCAAAACAAAGAAATATTGTGAGGAAACCCGATATACTCTATTCAAGATGACAACCGTTGGTTGTGGATAGATAAGACTACAAATGTGCTCACAAATTATGCAAGTATTTTTATGCGATAATTTACCTTATAATCAAATTAGACATTTATGATCTTCAATGATCCTGCATATGAAATAGAACACAATAACAACACATACTCAGAATATCCCAACACATAAAATACATATATGCAAATAGTATTCCACTACCATTGATATATCATTCCATAAAAAAGCTCCAGCTACTGCACAGGTGTAGCGCCCCGCCCGAAACTAGGCTTCTGGCTCAATGCACCTGCCGTACTCTACTCCATAGAGTACAAGGCGTCGATACTATACATGTACATGTCGACATGAATAATGAATCAATAAGCAGAAGCAACAAACATAAACAAATCATAGTCGACATGCAATGCACTACATCATAATCTGTACAAGTCGTAATATACAGAATACTCAAATCTTCTGAAATACATCATAAACCGAGACCTAACGCCTTCGAAGCAAATCTCTCGGTATGCTCTTCGTTATCAATGGTTTATCTAGCCTGTCCTCAACAAGTCTATATAGTGACACATGTTATCTGGAAAGTGATAAATAAGGCAAGTATGAGCGATAGCCAACTTTTAATCGCTCAACAAGTAGTCTTACTAGACACGACATGTTGATCATACATGGGGAGACGGGTGACAAAATATAATAACCATGAATATCGAAAATAATAAGCACGTCTCCATTTCAAATCAGTATAGCATAACTGTAACTGAAAGTAGGTAAATAAGGAAAATTTCAGAACATACATAACATCATATCGTGCTACTTAATCCGTAACACCATATAGTATCCATACTTAGCTTCAAATCCATAACTTATACCATCTTTGCATATCTTACATGTCCAACACTTTCATGCGTAAACACTACATTTACCATTGTAGTGACATCATAGACTTGAGGAATTCTTAATCATAACCCTAAGATGGCATGATCATGACATGATGCATAAAACATGACTTTTCATAAACATGAAGTGATTTTCATAACTTGCATAACATGATATTTTCATAACATGAAGACATAACATTTTCATAATTGGCTATAGCACTTTTCATAAGAATAATAACACACGACATACCGATTGATTCCCCATATAGTACATGTACGATATAAAACATCATAAACATATGTACATGTACTAAGGGTAACGTGCTATGACGGAGATCCTGTGTCCCAGACCCGGTGTTACACTTGGTCATAAATGCAATCAGACGGAGATCCCGTGTCCCAGACTTGGTGTTACACTCAGCCTGAACATAATCATATGCCCCTAACACCTACCACCCCGGTATCGATGTCATACTGACGAACATAACATAACATATCGTATGTCGATGGAATCAATCGTCTCGCGTTTATTATTCACATACATATGAACTTTTAAACATGAAATGCGATAAATCACTTTTCAAACTTTCATTTCATGCAACGTGAGACTCGATCATATGAGGATACCTTGGTCATTCTACATCTTGTAACATCATCATTTACTTATTTTCATTCTACATATCATAACTTAAAGAAATATCATAACCATACTTCCTTAATATCTATCTACACATATATTTCATACTTCAAAACTTAAGTACATAGAACCTATAATTCCTATTTTCTTTACCATGCCATCTAAGAATTTCATACTTATATCTTGACTTACAAATAATCATTTATTAAACATATGAATATAAATAACATGAAATAAACTCGTTAACATCATAACATCGTATTTGAATGTGTATCTATGTATAATTGTATGTACAATATATACTTCCATATATACAAGTATTCTTTAAGTGTGTATAGGTACAATAAAATATATATTATCATATTTCATAAATAGATACCTAAATCATAATAAGGTCATTCTCTTCATACTCTTAACATTTATTTTATACATATGTACATAAAATATAATAAAATTATTTAATCATAATAGGCCTAATGGCCGATTTATATATATTGTATATACATGTTTATATGTATAATATATATGTTAAGATATGAAAATGTATAATATTATATAATATATCATAAAATGACTTAAACATATATATACAATGTAATAAAGTCCTTTTATCATAAAAGGCCAAGTGGCCGAAAATTATGTAGTGTGTATACATTTATATAATCATTTTATGTTATACTATATAATATCCAAAACTCTTTTATTTTCATACATTAACATATATATGTGTATATAAATATTTTAAAACCATTTTAATATTTACTACTTTATGTCCGAAAAATGTATGTGTATACTTATATGTATACACTTCCTTTTCATATTAGTTAGTATACATATCTTGGTCACTTTTATACATTAGTTTATGTACAATACATATTTATAAAATAAAATAATTACAAAAATATATACATATTTCTATATCATCATCATCATCATCATCATCATCATCCATACCCAGTATATCCCAACGACAGCAAAAGCTATCGCTAGGGTCTGAGGAGGGTAAATGGTAGGCAAACAATACCTCTATCCCAAGGGATAGAGACTCTACTTCCAGTGAGACCCTCGACTCTATATGTACTGCATAAATGACATAATAATAGAGACGATGTGCTGGTGTGTTAGTGAGGGAATTCAGAAAATACAGAGAAGAGGCTTTCGATATTAAAATACACATAACATGGGAGAAAATGTAATAACTATGGTAAAAAGAGTAGTGGAATTATCGTATCGGGTATTTTTATTTAGTTTAATTTATATCTACTGGCTTATGTTGTTACTGACTAATTTATTTAACTTGTTTAGTATGTTTGAATGTTCGTTATCTAGTCCCGTCATGTCTCGCTATATCCGATAATTTGTCGTTCGGTTATTTTGCCGAGCGTTTATAACCCCGATATATAATGTCGATGTCTTTATTAATCCTAAATAAAATTTAAATTCCATCGAAATTTTATCGACATCGCATTTGCATTCTATTTTCCATTATCTTATTTCATTTCCCTTGATCCGGAAATTCGGGTTGTAACATTCTTCCCTCCTTACGAAAAATTTCGTCCTTGAAACTTAATGTTGTATCGATTTTACACTTAAAGATTTAAACACTTAATTTCTAGCGTGATTTCTTAATCGCCTATGATTCAACTTAGTATTCACCGACTTATGGTAAAAATTTTCTTAATTTACTGTTTACGTATACTTCCTATTAATCTGCTTAGGTATTCTACAACCTCATATTTCTGCGCGTTACAGTAACTTTTATACTTACCAATTTCATCCGTTAATCCTCATCCGACTAAATCTTATATCATCTCCAACCTAGTCATACTTATTCAGATTCAACTTATGCACACTACTTCCATCCAGGTAATCTAACATCCTTCAGAATTCATAATTTAACTCCCGATATGCCATGACTCATTATATTTTTATCTCTATTTATATAATCGTACTCCTATCACTACGAATTTACATCCCTAATGCGACTAACATCTTTGACATACTCTAAAATTTCTAATTTCATAGTCTTAATCCTACTCGTATTATTCGTGCAATATAAAACTAATCGTCATAATTCTTATAATTCACTGCTTATAGTTCTATTACATATCGTATCTTAATCAGCCTATGAAATTCTATCACTATCTCCAAATATTATCCCAAATAGAGCTGAACCTAAAATTATAAGAGTTATAGTTTATGACTACTATGTTACTAACAGGAAAATAGAATTGAGGTATTCTAGTGGCTCGCCATGTATAAATGTTGGAAAGCCTAAACGACCTACTTATATTCCTATTGAGTTATACTCTATGGTTTCTCTTCAGTGATACACTAAAACCTTAACCTTCCAAAGATCTTTCCTAGTGGGGAAATCACATCAAACTACAAGAGATGATGAGTTCTTTGACCAATGAGCTTTCTACTGTCTAACTCGCAACTTCTTATGTCACAATTCATATCTGCCTAATACCGTTCTATTTTTCTTATACTAAGGCTGTCAATTTCATCTAAGATCGTTCTTACGTCTATGATCAGTTCTTAAATTCTAAGATCACTTCTTAAATCCATGTCGTTGTTTACTTATGTGTCCGCAGTCGATCTGGAGCCTTTGCTCTGATACCAACTGTAGGGCCCCGCCCGAAACTATGGTTCCAGCTTAGTGCACCCGCCGTACTCTACTCCAAAGAGTACAAGGCGTCGATACTATACATGTATTTGTCGACATGAATAATGTATCGATAAGCGGAAGCAACATAACATAAACAAATCATAATCGACATGCAATGCACTACATCATGATCTGTACAAGTCATAGTATACAGAATACTCAAATCTTCTAAAATACATCATAAACCGAGACCTAACGCCTTCGAAGCAAATCTCTCGGTATGCTCTTCGTTATCAATGGTCTATCTAGCCTATCATCAACAAGTCTGTATAGTGACACCTGTTATCTGGAAAATGATAAATAAGGTAAGTATGAGCGATATCCAACTTTTAATCGCTCAGCAAGTAGTCTTTCTAGATAAGACATGTGGATCATACATGGGGAGACGGAGTGACAAAATATAATAACCATGAATATCGAAAATAATAAGCACGTCTCCATTTTAAATCAGTATAGCATAACTGTAACTGAAAGCAGGTAAATAAGGAAAATTTCACAGCATACATAACATCATCCCGTGCTACTTAATCCGTAACACCATATAGTATCCATACTTAGCTTCAAATCCATAACTTATACCATCTTTGCATATCTTACATGTACTACACTTTCATGCGTAAACACTACATTTACCATTGTAGTGCCATCATAGACTTGAGGAATTCTTAATCATAACCCTAAGGTGACATGATCATGACATGATGCATAAAACATGACTTTTCATAAACATGACGTGATTTTCATAACTTGCATAACATGACATTTTCATAACATGAAGACATAACATTTTCATAATTGGCTATAGCATTTTTCATAAGAATAATAACATACGACATACCGATTGATTTCTCATATAGTACATGTACGACAGAAAACATCATAAAAATATGTACATGTACTAACGGTAATGCACTATGACGGAGATCCCGTGTCTCAGACCCGGTGTTACACTCGGCCATAAATGCAATCAGACGGAGATCCCGTGTCCCAGACCTGGTGTTACACTCAGCCTGAACATAATCATATGCCCCTGACACCTACCACCCCGGTACCGATGTCACAATGGCGAACATAACATAACATATCGTGTGTCGATGGAATCAATCATCTCGCGTTTATTATTCACATACATATGAACTTTTAAACATGAAATGCGATAAATCACTTTTCAAACTTTCATTTCATGCAACGTGAGACTCGATCATATGAGGATACCTTGATAATTCTACATCTTGTAACATCATCATTTACTTATTTTCATTCTACGATTATAACTTAAAGAAATACCATAATCATACTTCCTTAATATCTATATACACATATATTTCATACTTCATAATTTAAGTACATAGAACCTATAATTCCTATTTTCTTTGCCATACCTTCTAGGAATTTCATACTTATATCTTGACTTACAAATAATCATTTATTACACGTATGAATATAAATAACATGAAATAAACTAGTTAACATCATAACATCGTATTTGAACGTGTATCTATGTATAATTGTATGTACAATATATACTTCCATACATATAAGTATGCTTTAAGTGTGTATCAGTATAATAAAATATATATTATCAAATTTCATAAATAGATACCTAAATCATAATAAGGTCATTCTCTTCATACTCTTAACATTTATTTTATACATATGTACATAAAATATAATAAAATCATTTAATCATAATAGGCCTAATGGCCGATTTATATATATTGTATATACATATTTAAAGTCATTTTATGATATATTATATAATATTCAAAACTTATACATTTTCATATCTTAACATATATATTATACACATAAACATATATATACAATGTAATAAAGTTCTTTTATCATAAAAGGCCAAGTGGCCGAAAATTATGTAGTGTGTATATATTTATATAATCATTTTATGTTATACTATATAATATCCAAAACTCTTGTATTTTCATACATTAACATATATGTGTATATAAATATTTTAAAACCATTTTAATATTAACTACTTTAATGCCGAAAAATGTATGTGTATACTTATATTTATACACTTCCTTTTCATATTACTTAGTATACATATCTTGGTCACTTTTATACATTAGTTTATGTACAATACATATTTATAAAATAAAATAATTACAAAAATAAATACATATTTCTATACTTTATATATATACATAGAAAATATATCAATTACATTCAAAAAGAGATCTTGGCGTGTATTACACCCTTGAACCTCAAATATATTTTATTTTTATAACATACACTAGTATAGCCGAATTATTCAAGTGTATCTACCATAATTTCATATTTTCACACATATATATATATACTTACAATGTTGTACCCCAACCGTAATGTACTTGAAACTATGATAAAGTGGCGTAGTGAAATATTAAATTTTCCAAGTGCATTTTATTAAGTTATATTAGTACTTCTTCGCTTAAATTCATTTATGATAGATACTGTATAATTATACAAGTGGATGTCATGAAGTATGTGAAATGACCATTTTGCCCCTCCATAACTTAGGGGATTTCGGCTACATAACATTAAGGGACCTTAGAATATTTTCCTTTTTATAAGAAGACTAACCTAAATGGTCTTCACAAAAGCAAACATAAAATCATATACAAGAAATTTAATAATATAAATAATAGTATAATTATATAAGTATGTGTTATGAAAAATGTGAAATGACAAAAATACCCTCCCCAAGGCTCCAAGATTTCGGCCAAACCCAAGGGGTTTCTAGAACCCTCTCTACCTTTCCAGTTTTCCACTATTTAAAATTATATTACAAACAATAATAAAGTAAATCCAAGCATGGGAGGCAAAAAGCTTACAATTCACAAGACCAAGATTTGCTTTTCTTACTTTTCATGAAAAGCCTTGTCTCCTTTCCCCCTCATGCGCTGGCCTCCCCTCTCTCCCTTCCACCTTTAAGCCTTCTTTAAAACTACCTAGAAGCTTCACATCCATCTCCACCTTGTACACTCTCAAGAAGTCCACAAGCATGAACACTTAGGCTATTTTCATCACCATCCTTCTTCTACTATGCGCCCCCTTGAAGACTAGGAGATTCAAGACTACTTCCATTTTCAAGCTCAAAGAAGCATCTAGGTAAGTCACATTCCAAGCTCTTAAGTGAATTTCTCTATTTCAAAGAATGAAGCTCACATGGGTTCATTTTTCCTACCCAAACCCGTGACCTCCTTGGTCACTAGGTACAAGCTTTTCAAGCTTCTAAGTGGTGCTAGCCTCTTGATAGTTTGAGTTCCTTTCAAACTCCATTCAAAGCCTTATCTTGGTAAGTAAATCTAGCATCAAGTTAACTCTATTTTTCATTTAAAATGGTAGCTAACATTTCCCCTTTTTCCTCCCTCAAAACCGTATGCTTCATGGGAGTAGTGGAGGAAACTTCAACCTATTTCATCCAAGATCCAAGCTAAAAGAAGGTTCTAGATTGAAGAGGCAAGTATAATTTAGATTTTCATGATTTATTTAAAGAGTTAGTGACTTGAATGGTTAGTTATTTTTTTAAGGTATGAATTTTAGCTGAAGATACTATGAGTTAAGCAAGAGATCTTAGTGGTTCCTTAAGAAAAGTGACTTGCATGTGAATAATTATTCTAAAGATGAGTTCTTTGCCTACATGCAACATGATATGAGGGCTGGTTTAGGATGATGTATGGATTAGCAAATTGATTCTTGGCAAAGAATGGATTTTGTGTGAAGCATTGGAAGTATGAAATTGCGTGTGTGCTATATGTAATTTGCAAAGTTGTTTTGGCATGCTTGAATGATTTGTTACATGAGTATATTTGTACCAAATTTGAAATGTGACATGAGTCCTTTTTGGCACAAGAAAACGGGCTGTTTAGGGAAGCTAAGTGATACATGAACTAGTTGTATTAAGGGTGGACTCTATAAAGTGCCAAATGAGCCAAAGTGATGAGTGCTATGTGCAAGTTGCAAACTGTTTTGGGGTGATACATTTGTGACTTAATAAAAGTTATGAAATATGGAATATTCATGTTAAAGGATTTATTTAGTGGCAAATAAGTTATTTTATAATAATAAGGTTAGTTAGTAAACACTGGACATGAAAAAGTGATAAAAGACAAAACTATTGGAGCAGGACAATTTTATGTGGCGTGTTGTATGACCTGAAAATATACCTTAAGAACGTGCAAAGGAGCTGATGTTTAGTAGGATGCTAGCCTTATATGTTTACTAAGTCTGTGAGTTGGAATTTCGGTAAAAAGACTTATGGATTTGCCACAATAAAATTTTTAGTAAAACTGGTCACTCTAGAATCAGCACGTGACCAATTTCAGAAAAATAACTAAATGACCCCTTTAAATTTGTTGAATTGCTCTAGAATTTTTATGGTAATTACTTAGGACATAGATGAGCATGTCCATGCAAATTAATCAACTTGGAATTAGTGTTTTGATGGGTAACTACTGAATTGAAGTTGGCGTTACAAATCTGGAAAACATGATAGAATTATGGAATAAGTTAGGAGGCCTTAGTCTTGTGGATTTAGACATGTATGAACTGTTTGGGCCCATGTATATTAATCCTTGATGTGTTTACTATGTTTTTCAGGTGTTGGCCCAAATTAGTTAAGATTTTATGATTTTGGAAATTAAGAAAAAGGATGGGTACTGTACTACTGGATTCAGCAATACACTTTTTACAACATAATGAATTAAATGTTTTACTCATCTTAAAATGTTACGAAAATTTTATGGCATGTAGATAGGACCCCATTATGCATGCGTAAGGCAAGAAACTGTGAAAATAGGACTGATTTGTTATATTGGAGGCCCTATGAACAGAACGTAAATTCTGGAAAATTTTCAGCTCATGGGAATTATGTCTATGTCATGTTCTAAGTAATTTTAAGATGGTTTATGCCATGACTTGAATTACATTTCATCCCATGTATCACACATGATCATGTGCATCATGAATCTGATTTTCTAAGTTTTCTGTATGCAAGTAAGCTCTTTTCAAGCAAGCAAGTTTTCGTTATGCACGTAAGTTGTTTATGGTCCCATGATTTTCAAAAGAATTGTTTTATGACTTCCTTGCCGGCTAAGCATGCTCATAACCTGATTCTAGACCCGGGGTTGATAGGTCTGATGACATGGTAAGTTCTTGACCCGTTCCAAACCCTGGGTTAATTGGTCCGATGATATGTTCTGGATTCGATCCAGGCCCAGGGTTAATCGGCCTGATGATATGTTCTGGACACGTCCCAGACCCAGGGTTAATTAATCTAATGACATGTTCTGGACCCGTTCAGATCCAGAGTTAATTGATCTGACACTCTGTTTTCTGATACGTTGCTTTATGGGACCAAATGATGATTTTGACATGACATGACATCATGCATTGCATCTTGCATATTTCATGTGCACTTTGCATGTTAGGCAGTTAAGTTAGGAAGAGATATGGTATTGTCAGTATGATACTGCTTAAATTATGATTAGGCTATATCTACAATGAATCAAGGATTAAGGGTCAGGATGAATTAACATTTGAGGTACTTGGGGTTTTTCCATTCATTTTATGATTCTTTATTTGTTTCATGGTAGTTTATTGTATGCTTGCTGGGTTATTTTTATCACTCATACCTTTATTTTTTCCCAAAGCCAGAGAATGCTAAGGTTCAGTGGATCGAGGATGAGCCGAGAGTGCTGTACCCGTAGTCAAGGAGTTAGGAGGAGACCATGCTTAAGGACTTTAGTGCTGATATGATGTTTGTACTATGAACTATGTTGAAAATCTTGTTTTGTTGAACTAATTTTTTGGGGATTTAATAATTCGGAATGCATGTTTATTTCAAAGTTTTAATTCTGCCTAAATTTTACTACCATGTTAAATGTTAACAGTGGAGTCCATGACCTAAGTTATGGATTTTCGCATGTTATGCATGATTCTTTGTACTCTCTATAGTGAAGTACGGCGGGTGCACCGTATTCGGACAAGGTCCAATGCAGGGAGCTACAGGTGGTATCAGAACTCAGGCTCTAGATTTCGGGCAGAACGTAGAACTAAGTTATGATCTTAGAATCTAAGTTTCATCTTAGACCTAAGTCATGATCTTAGAAGAGTGATGGTCTTAGACTAGGACAACTTAGACCGAGTTTAGGATAAAATTTACTAATTAATCCTGACTTATAAAAATCCGGATCTCTAACGTAAGATGTGTCTTTTCTCTCCCTCATTTAAAATTTTTGAGAATTATGACCTTTAGCCAAAATAATTTGGTTTTATCCCAACATTGTGTAAATTTTAACACTCCGTAGTGTAGATGGTGCGACCTCGTGGCAGACCTCCTAGGGCTCAACCAGCTGCTCAGGAGCCCGTTCCTCCTTAGCCACACGGCCCCATTCCTCCTCCACCGGTTTAGGTCTCACCGCCGCCACCGCAGGACCAGAATCCTCCTGTTCAGAATAATCCACCTCCACCACCGCAGGCACCTATTCCTCCGGTTATTCCTGACGTTAATGCCTTTCAGGACTTTTGCCAGGTGGTCACACAGATAGGTCAAGGTCTAATCCATCATAATGCTCCACCCCACCCATGTGAACCTGTGAGAGATGCACAATATTATTTCGAGAAGTTGAAGAGGGCTAATGTACCACCGTTTGAGGGAAAGCCAGATCCGGACATAGCGAAGAAGTGGTTGGATGAAGTCGAGAATTGTTTCGAGCTAATTCAAGCCCCTGACGAGATGAAAGCTCAAGCCATAAGGCCCTTTCTGTTAAGTGAGGCCAATCAATGGTGGAAGACCAACTTACACCCCTTGCCAAGACCAATTGCTTGGGAAAGATTTCTGCAGGAGTTCCGTAAATTCTACATTCCTCCGTCAGTGAAGTTATAGAAGAGGCATGAATTTGAATCACTGAAGCAAGAGCCCGGTATGACGGTAGCAGAGTATGCTAATAAGTTCATTGCATTTGGGAGATTTCAGCCTACCACTATGAATGATGAAGAGACAAAAATGCTGAAATTTGAAAGAGGGCTAAATCCGAGAATCAGAACATGGTTGGTGAATGCAAACCCTGCAAATTTTGGAGCCCTTCTAGACGCCTGTTATAGGATTGAGAGAGACATTATCCGTCGAGACGATGTGGGACGGAAAAGAGAAAGACAAGTGACTGGAAATGAGAAATTCAGAAAGGTAGCCAAGAAGAATTACAGAGGATCTGTTCGTCAAGGGAGATCACAAGGTCAGAATTAGCGCCGCCAGCAGCATTAAAATAATCAGCAGAAGAATCAAGCTCCACCCCAGCAGCCAGCTATACCAGTGTGCCCTCAGTGCCAGAAGATACACATGGGTGAGTGTCGATGGAAGACTGGACCATGTTTTGGATGAGGCAAGGATGGTCACCTGATTAGGGATTTTCTAGACAAAGGAGCGCAGCAACTGAAGCAACAGTCAAAGAACCAACGCCCACGTGCAAATGCAAGGGTGCACGTCATGACAGATGCAGATGTTGAGGAGACGGCAGACGTAGTGACTGGTAAGATTTAAAGCTTTATGCCTTAAATATGTTTTGCTTATGCATGCTACTTTTTCTTAGTTAAATATACATGATTCAGGAACTATCTTAGTATGTAGCGTACCTGCGAATGTATTGTTCGACAGTGGCGCCAGCCACTCATTTATCTCTAGAAAGTTTGCTAAGAATATTCGACCATAACTCAGTTCGATTAGAATCACCCTATAGAGTACAAGCAGCCGGAGATCAGGTGATTATCTCTCATCATATCTTCAGAAATTATGCGCTCGAGTTCGATGATCAGCGGTTTGAAGCCGATTTAATCCCCATATCCATGAGTGATTTTGATGTGATTCTTGGAATGGATTGTCTCTCAAACAACTATGCTCACATTGATTTCCGGAATAGGCAAGTTATAATTAAGAATGCCACTCGAGATGAAGTATCATTCCAAGGAGAAGCCAAGATAAAGAAACCATCCAAGAAGGTCTATGTTAATGCGGCTTGTGCCAGCCGAGCATTGAAGAAAGGCCATGAAGGATTCTTTAAGTGCTGAGCAAGTGAACCCCACCCTTGCTCAAGTTCCGGTTGTTAATGAATACCCCAATGTTTTTCTAGATGAATTACCTGGGTTACTTCCCAACCGCAAAATTGCTTTCGAAATAAACATTGTTTCAAGAGCTAAACCCATATCAAAGGCCTCATATCGGATGGCACTTGCATAACTGAAAGAGCTAAAGGAGCAGTTACACGAGCTGTTAGAGAAGAAGCTCATCTGCCCCAGCGTTTCACCTTGGGGTGCTCCTGTGTTATTCGTGAAGAAGAAAGATGGAAGTATGCGTTTATGCATCGATTACCGGGAACTTAACAAAATCACCATAAAGAATAAGTACCCATTGCCCCGGATCGATGATTTATTTGATCAACTCAGGGTACGTAACTAACAAGTTTTAGTTCAATTAAGGTTTAAATTCCAAAACCCTATCTAAATAATCTTAATGCAGGGATCTCGAGTTTTCAGTAAGATAGACCTGTGATTTGGATATTTTCAATTGAAGATTAAGGCTGAAGACGTTCCTAAGACTACTTTCAAAACACGCTATGGACACTACGAATTTATGGTCATGCCCTTTGGGTTGACCAATGCTCCTGCCGCCTTTATGGATCTCATGAATCGAGTCTTTCAGGATCAGTTGGACAAGTTCGTAGTGGTCTTCATAGACGATATCTTGATCTATTTGCTAGATGAGGAAACTCATGCAGCCCATTTGCGGACGGTTTCGAATATCTTAAAGGAAAGACGTTTGTATGCGAAATTTAGCAAATGCGAGTTTTGGCTGCATAGTGTGTCCTTCCTTGGCCATGTTATATAAGAAGATGGGATTTCAGTAGATCCCAAGAAAATCGAGGCCATTACAGAATGGCCCAGGCCAACTAATGTTACAGAAGTGAGAAGCTTCATTGGACTGGCAGGGTATTATCAGAAGTTCGTTGAAGGATTCTCGAGGATAGATGTTCCCCTCACCAGATTGACACAAAAGAAAACCAAGTTCAAGTGGAATGTCGATTGTGAAAGGAGCTTCTCGGAGTTAAAAGAAAAGTTGACATCTGCCCATATCTTGGCTCAGTCCACTCCTGGCGAGAAATATGTTGTGTACAGTGATGCTTCAAAGAACGGTCTCGGATGTGTCCTTATGCAAAAGGATAGAGTGATAGCTTATGCATCCCGACAGTTAAAGCCATTCGAGCAAAACTACCCCATACATGATCTTGAGCTTGCCGCAGTAGTATTTGCTTTGAAGATATGGAGACATTACTTGTATGGTGAGAAATGTGAGATCTATACAGATCATAAAAGCCTAAAGTATCTCTTTACCCAGAAAGAACTAAATATGCGGCAGCGCAGATGGTTGGAGTTGATTAAAGATTATGATCTCTCAATTCAGTACCATCCTGGGAAAGCCAATAAAGTTGCTGATGCGTTAAGTCGAAAGAAAAGTCACCCAAGTCAACCACCTCTTCAACGAGATATGGAAGAATTTGGCCTTGAAGAAGTTGACTCCGTGGACAAAGTGCTCACCAAATTAGTTCTTATCCCTTCACTGATTGATAAGATCAAAGAGGCTCAAGGAAATGATGAAGCCTTCAGGAAGATCAAGGAGAGGATAAAAGATAAGCCACGGAATGATTTTGAAGCTCGTAGCGATGGCAGTTTATGGTACAGAGGACGGTTATGTGTACCTGAGAACAAGGAAATTAAAGATGAAATCTTGATGGAAGCCCACAACTCGCGCTTATCTATACACCCTGGAGCTAATAAGATGTATCAAGATCTCAAGCAAAGGTTTTGGTGGCACGACATGAAGAACCAAATAGCTGAATTTGTTGAGCGATGCCTTGTTTGTCAAAGAGTAAAAGCTGAGCACCAAAAACCTGCCGGGTTACTACAACCTTTAGAAGTCCCTGAATGGAAGTGGGACCACGTCTCCATGGATTTTGTGACCGATCTACCCAGGACTAAGTATGGAAATGATGCTATATGGGTCGTCGTGGACTGTCTGACCAAGTCTACTCACTTTATAGCCACGTCGATTAAGGCATCTATGGAGAAGTTAGCCTCTATGTACATTGACCAGATTGTCTGCTTGCATGATGTGCCCATAAGTATCGTTTGTGATCGTGATCCCCATTTTACCTCTAGATTTTGGACAGCCTTTCAAAAGGCAATGGGCACTGAGATCAGGACGAGTTCCGCTTTTCATCCTCAGACTGATGACCAATCAGAAAGGACAATTCAAACACTTGAAGACATGCTTCGTGCTTGCATTCTTGATTTTGGAGGAAGCTGGGATAAGTGTCTCAAGCTAGTTGAGTTCTCTTACAATAACAGTTTCCACAGATCTATCGGGATGGCACCCTATGAAGCTTTGTATGGGAGGAAATGTCGGTAACCACTCTATTGGAACAAAATTGGAGATAAGATATATGCGGGATCCGACCTTGTAGAGCAAACTCGAGAGAAAGTAAAGATTGTTCGGCAAAGACTGAAGGCGGCACAAGATAGAAGTAAGATATGGGCTGATGAAAGACGAAGACCCTTGGAGTTTCAAGAAGGGGAAAAAGTTTTCTTAAAGGTCTCTCCATCTAAAGGGATTAAGAGATTTGGTATAAAAGGGAAGTTGAGTCCAAGATTCAGTGGACCGTATGAAATCCTAGAAAGAGTTGGTGAAGTTGCATACCGCTTGGCGTTGCCCCCATCACTGTCCCAGTTACATAATGTGTTCCATGTCTCCCAACTTCGCCGGTATATTTATGATCCAAGTCACATCCTTAAGGATCAGCAGCCGAAAGTTGAAGAAGATACATCTTATATAGAGGAGCCCCTAAAGATCGTTGACTGGAAAGAGAAGAAGTTGAGAAAGAGATCCATACCTATGGTGAAAGTCCAGTGGAAACACCATTTTGGAGAAGAAGCCACATGGGAAACCGAGGAAGACATGAAGAATAGATACCCCCATCTTTTTGACTAGTTCTCTTAAGTTTCGAGGACGAAACTTATGTTAAGGGGAGGAGGATGTTGTACCCTAACCATAATGTACTTGAAACTATGATGAAGTGGCGTAATGAAATATTAATTTTTCCAAGTGCATTTTATTAAGTTATATTAGTACTTCTTTACTTAAATTCATTTAAGATATATACTATATAATTATACAAGTGGATGTCATGAAGTATATGAAATGACCATTTTGTCCCTCCATAACTTAGGGGATTTCGGCCACATGACATTGAGGGACCTTAGAATATTTTCCTTTTTATAAGAAGACTAACCTAAATGGTCTTCACAAAAGCAAACATAAAATCATATACAAGAAATTAGATAATATAAATAATAGTATAATTATATAAGTATGTGTTATGAAAAATGTGAAATGACAAAAATAACCTCCCCAAGGCTCCAAGATTTCGGCCAAACCCAAGGGGTTTCTAGAACCCTCTCTACCTTTCCAGTTTTCCACTATTTAAAATTATATTACAAACAATAATAAAATAAATCCAAGCATGGGAGGCAAAAAACTTACAATTCACAAGACCAAGATTTGCTTTTCTTAATTTTCATTAAAAGCCTTGTCTCCTTTCCCCCTTATGCGCCGGCCTCCCCTCTCTCCCTTCCACCATTAAGCCTTCTTTAAAACTACCTAGACGCTTCACATCCATCTCCACCTTGTACACTCTCAAGAAGTTCACAAGCAAGAACACTTAGGCTATTTTCATCACCATCCTTCTTCTACTATGCGCCCCCCTTGAAGACTACGAGATTCAAGACTACTTCCATTTTCAAGCTCAAAGAAGCATCTAGGTAAGTCACATTCCAAGCTCTTAAGTGAATTTCTCTATTTCAAAGAATGAAGCTCATATGGGTTCCTTTTTCCTACCCAAACCCGTGACCTCCTTGGTCACTATGTACAAGCTTTTCAAGCTTCTAAGTGGTGCTAGCCTCTTGATAGTTTGAGTTCCTTTCAAACTCCATTCAAAGCCTTATCTTGGTAAGTAAATCTAGCATCAAGTTAACTCTATTTTTCATTTAAAATGGTAGCTAACATTTTCCCTTTTTCCTCCCTCAAAACCGTATGTTTCATGGGAGTAGTGGAGGAAACTTCAACCCATTTCATCCAAGATCCAAGCTAAAAGAAGGTTCTAGCTTGAAGAGGCAAGTATACTTTAGATTTTCATGATTTATTTAAAGAGTTAGTGACTTGAATGATTAGTTATTTTTTTAAGGTATGAATTTTAGCTGAAGATACTATGAGTTAAGCAAGAGATCTTAGTGGTTCCTTAAGAAAAGTGACTTGCATGTGAATAATTATTCTAAAGATGAGTTCTTTGCCTACATGCAACATGATATGAGGGCTGGTTTAGGATGATGTAAGGATTAGCAAATTGATTCTTGGCAAATAATGGATTTTGTGTGAAGCATGAGAAGTATGAAATGGTGTGTGTGCTATATGTAATTTGCAAAGTTGTTTTGGCATGCTTGAATGATTTGTTACATGAGTATATTTGTACCAAATTTGAAATGTGACATGAGTCCTTTTTGGCACAAGAAAACGGGCTGTTTAGGTAAGCTAAGTGATGCATGAACTGCTTGTATTAAGGATGGACTCTATAAAGTGCCAAATGAGCCAAAGTGATGGGTGCTATGTGCAAGTTGCAAACTGTTTTGGGGTGATACATTTGTGACTTAATAAAAGTTATGAAATATGGAATATTCATGTTAAAGAATTTATTTAGTGGAAAATAAGTTATTTTATAAGAATAAGGTTAGTTAGTAAACACTTGACATGAAAAAGTGACAAAAGACAAAACTACTGGAGCAGGACAGTTTTATGTGGCGTGTTATATGACCTGAAAATGGACCTTAGGAATGTGCAAATGAGCTGATTTTTGGTAGGATGCTAGCCTTGTATGTTTACTAAGTCTGTGAGTTTGAATTTTGGTAAAAGGACTTATGGATTTTCCACAATATAATTTTTAGTAAAACTGGTCACTCCAGAATCAGCACGTGATCAATTTCGGAAAAATAATTAAATGACCCCTTTAAAGTTATTGAATTGCTCTGGAATTTTTATGGTAATTAATTAGGACATGGATGAGCATGTAAATGTAAATTAATCAACTTGGAATTAGTTTTTTTGATGGGTAACTACTGAATTGAAGTTGGCGTTACAAATCTGGAAAACAGGACAGAATTATAGAATAAGTTAGGAGGCCTTAATCTTGTGGATTTGGACATGTATGAACTATTTGGGCCCATGCATATTACTCCTTGATATGTTTAATATGTTTTCCATGTGTTGGCCCAAATTAATAAAGATTTTATGATTTTGGAAATTAAGAAAAAGGATGGGTACTGTACTGCTGGATTCAGCAATACACTTTTTAGCAACATAATGAATTAAGGGTTTTACTCATCTTAAAACGTTACGAAAATTTTATGGCATGTAGATAGGACCCCATTATGCATGTGTAAGGCAAGAAATCGTGAAAATAGGCCTGATTTGTTATATTGGAGGCCCTATGAACAGAACGTAAATTCTGGAAAATTTTCATCTCATGGGAATTATGTGTATGTCATGTTCTAAGTAATTTTAAGATGGTTTATGCCATGACTTGCATTACATTTCTTCGCATATATCACGCATGATCTTGTGCATCATGAATCTGATTTTTTAAGTTTTCTGTATGCAAGTAAGCTCTTTTCAAGCAAGCAAGTTTTCGTTATGCACGTAAGTTGTTTATGGTCCCATGATTTTCAAAAGAATTGTTTTATAACTTTCTTGCCGGTTAAGCATGCTCATAACCTGATTCCAGACCCGGAGTTAATAGGTCTGATGACATGATAAGTTCTGGACCCTTTCTGGACCCGGGGTTAATTGGTCTGATGATATGTTCTGGACCCGATCCAGGCCCGGGGTTAATCGGCCTGATGATATGTTCTGGACCTGTCCCAGACCCGGGGTTAATTGGTCTGATGACATGTTCAGGACCCGTTCAGATCCGGGGTTAATTGATCTGACACTCTGTTTTCTGATACGTTGCTTTATGGGACTAAATGACAATTTTGACACGACATGACATCATGCATTGCATCTTGCATATTTCATGTGCACTTTGCATGTTTGGCGGTTAAGTTAGGAAGAGATATGGTATTGTTAGTATGGTACTGCTTAAATTATGATTATGCTATATCTACAGCGGATCAAGGATTAAGGGTTAGGTATGAATTAACATTTGAGGTACTTGGGGTTTTTCCATTCATGTTATGATTCTTTATTTATTTCATGGTAGTTTATTGTATGCTTGCTGGGTGATTTTTATCACCCATACCTTTATTTTTCCCCAAAGACAGAGAATGCTAAGGTTGAGTGGATCAAGGATGAGCCGAGAGTGCCGTACCCGTAGTCAAGGAGTAAGGAGGAGACCATGCTTAAGGACTTTAGTGCTGATATGATGTTTGTACTATGAACTATGTTGGAACCTTTGGGATTTCGGGTTATCTTGTTTTGTTGGACTACTGTTTTGGGGATTTAATATTTTGGAATGCATGTTTATTTGAAAGTTTTAATTCTGCCTAAATTTTACTACCATGTTAAATATTAACATGGGAGTCCATGACCTAAGTTATGGATTTTCGCATGTTATGAATGACGCTTTGTACTCTCCATAGTAAAGTAAGGCGGGTGCACCATATTCGGACGAGGTCCGGTGCGGGGCGCTACATACAAAATATATCAACTATGCTCACAAAGAAACTTTTGTCGTGTGTGATCTTATATATTTATATCTATTTATATATGTGTCTCATTTTAACATATGCACACGTGTATACATACATACATGCATATATATATATATATATATATATATATATATATATATATATTGCTGCGTTTTCTTCATGAACCGGATTATCTCCGCTGCTTCTACCGCCGTTCATGGACTATTGCAGGATGTTCAATGCGCGTCACTAAGTGGACCACCGATTTCGATCCGACCTCCGACGCGCCCATTGTCCCAATCTGGATTGCTTTTCCGAGTTTACCTGTTCATTACCATCAAAAGGATGCACTTTTTGAAATTGCTCGTATTGTAGGACAACCCATCAAGCTTGATGTCGCCACCGCTGATGGTCTCCGTCCTTCGGTGGCCCGGGTCTGTGTGGAAGCATATATTTCAATGGAGCTTCCTAAGAAATTCTTTCTGCAGGGCAAAAACAAAATTCTCACGCAGCAAATCATTTACGAAGATCTCCCATCGTTTTGTACAGAATGCCACCGTTTAGGGCATTCGGCGAAGGAATGTGTCGGCGGACCACAAGATCATCGAGAAAAACCTTCTAAACCAACCACTCGGTGGACCCCAAAGAAAGTTCAAAAAGATGCAACCTTGCCCCAACCTAGTACGGTTTTGAACACGCCGCATGCTGTTGTACGAGAAAAATCTCTGGATTCGACCCAGCCGGCAGAGGCAAAGAACAACGATCCGCCGGTTTCTGGTCTGGAACCTATCCCAGGGGATCATTTGCCTACCACTACACCGATGCAGACTATAGACGAAGGTGAACCCCCATCACCAACTTGCGAGATCACGCACCCTAATTTGCATGAGGTTCCATGCATGTCGACGGAACATGATAAGGATGACGTGGATGATCCAAATATTTATCAAGTTTCAGACTCGGACGCAGACCATCTGGTTAACCCGGTGGTTCACATCGATGCTGCATCCAAAACTGCAATTTCAGCAATCGATGATGGCAGCTGCTGAATCAATTACTCATCGTTTATCATCCAGACCGCCACTCTCGAGTGATGAAGAGATTCTACAATCTTATTTCGCTGGGCCAGCTCCTGACACTGAAGGTTTTATTCCAGTAGCCCCCAGACGCCGCAGGCGGCTTAAGACTGAGCTGCCTCCGAGGCCCCCATCCACGGTTGTTACGCGCAGTGCTTCTCGTATGAGCTCCACTCCCCCAGAAACCTCATCATGAATGCGCTCACATGGAATGTAGGAGGTCTTAGAACCTCTTTACCACGATTGCTGGTTTTGTTGCGTCAGTTAAGGTTGGACATCTTAATAATCATTGAGCCGAAGCAACGTCCATCTAAGCTTATTCATTATCGTTTAAAACTGGGCTTCTCTCAAGCAATAAACACATGTCAAGGTAATATTTGGATCTTTTGGAACTCTTCGTTGTTACAGCTGCTTGATATTAATCATGGTTTTCAGACCTCATTGCTTTCCTTTAATTTTCGCCCTACACAAACAATCTTTGCATGGTCTATGGTGTATGGAAGACACACAATATCAGATAGAAGACCTCTATGGGACTCTTTACAGGATGCTAGTAACAGTATTACAGTCCCCTGGATCATCGGAGGTGATTTCAATGCTTTTCTTTCTTTAGATGAACACTCTGGACGCTCATCACCTCCACTTCGCACTTTGTCGGATTTTCAGCATTGTGTTGATGTTTGTGGTTTGAAAGAAATACCTTTTCAAGGTTCGCCCTTTACTTGGTCACGTGGGTCCGGCCAAGGGCGCATTAGGCGACGGCTGGACAGATATTTATGTACAGTTTCTTTTTCCAGTATGTTTTCTGATGTGGTGGTGCGTCACTTATCGCGAGCTTCATCCGACCATGCCCCATTATTTCTTACATGAACCATCTCTTCTACACCACCTATTGCTCCATTCCGATATATCAATGCCTGGTCCTTACATACGGATTTTTTAGCTTTTGTCAAAGACATGTGGCAGCAATATCCAACTACTGGAGGCATGCGTGGCCTTTACTCCAAGTTAAGCAAACTCAAAAAGGAGCTCAGAAATTGGAATAAGCAGGTGTATGGAAACATTTTCAATAATGTGGCTCAGGCAGAAACTAATTATCAGCGCGCAGAAACGGAGTTTGATGCAGATCCTACCCCTTCAAAACGCACTGCCCTCTCTTTGGCACAAACGCAGCTTTTACAAGCAACCAAAGCTCAAACCTCTTATTGGGCTCAGAAATCGCGTGTTAAATGGATCTCAGAAGGAGAGGCCAATACAGCATACTTTCATGCTCTTGTAAAGGACAGGCATCGGCGTCTTCATATCCGGGATATAAGAAATTTGACAGGCGATATTATCCGTGATACTGCGGCATTGGGTAATGAGGCTATCTCCTTTTTCCAAACACTCTTTACGAAGGAACAGGTTAGTGGTGTTGATGATTTTCTGAGTCATATTCCTTCACTTGTAACTCACGCAGACAATGCTATGTTAATGGCCATTCCGGATACACATGAGATTCGATCCGCCGTATGGAATTTAAGCCCCACCAGTGCCGCTGGACCCGATGGTTATAATGGCCACTTATTCAGAACATGTTGGGAGATAATACACCTTGATGTTACTCTGGCGGTTCAAGAATTTTTCCTTGGAATTCCTCCACCACGGCAAATGTTATCTTCCATGATTACATTAATCCCAAAAAAGACGACTCCGGCTACATATGTTGACTTTCGACCCATTTGTCTCTCAAACTTCATCAGCAAAGTTACCACTAGAATCATTGCTACACGCCTGAATAATTTACTTCCAAAACTCATCTCCATGGAGCAAATTGGTTTCTTAAAGGGGCATGACATAAGCGAGCATGTATTGTTGGCCAACGAGATGGCTCATTTGCTGGATCGGCCAACACGTTGTGGAAATGTCATGATCAAGCTTGATATGGCTAAAGCATTTGATCGTGTTGATTGGTCTTATTTAGAATCTATTTTAGCTCGCTTTGGGTTTGCGTCACGCTTCATTCGAATAATATTGAACAATATGAGGCTGTCTAATTTATCTATCAATGTCAATGGGACACCTTATGGTTTCTTTTCACCTACACGCGGAGTAAAACAAGGGGATCCTCTCTCCCCTCTTATATTTATAATTTGTTCAGAAGGTTTCAGCCGTGGCATAAACAGATTATTTTCAGCGAATGAGCTGCAAGGATTTGCTCTTGGCCGAGTCCCCCCTGTGTCTCATTTGGCCTACGCGGATGATCTATTGATTTTTTTGAATGCAGCAACATCAAACCTTCAAAAGTTTCAGTCCTTCTTACAAGATTATCAGCGAGCGTCTGGTCAGCTAGTCAAATACTCTAAAAGCCATATTGTGATGAGTTCTTATATCACTTCAACACAGCAGCAGAATGTCAATCGAGTGTTAGCCATGCAGCTGCTACATTGCCCATTAAATATTTGGGCTCTTACTTATATCGGGGAATTAATAGAGCACCTTATTGCGCATCATTGATGGAGCATTTCGATGTGAAGCTTACTTGCTGGGCTAGCCGACTCCTTTCACCAGGTAGCCGTCTATTATTGTTAAAAACGGTTTTAACCTCACTGCACTATCTCGCGGCTACCCGCCTACCTAAAAGTGTAATATCTGCTATCAACAGAAAGGTTTCAACCTTTCTATGGGGCGCAAAATATACATGGTCAGCTTTACAGAATTTGTGCTATCCTGAAAACGAAGGCGGCTGGGGAATCCGCAGTTTAGAACACATTCAGAGGGCTTATGACTGCAAACTATGGTGGTCATATCACACAAAAAACACCATTTGGTCACAGTACATGCATTCTCGTTACAGCTTACGTACGGATTACATTCTCCGTATTTATGATTCCCCTAGCTGGAAAAGAATATGTTCAGTTCACACCTTATGTCTGCAACTCACAACAGATTTCCCAACGCCGTTGTGGCGCTCTAGCCCCTCTGGTACTTTTCGCCTGCGTTTAGCATATGATGATGTGCGGCCACATCGTGCCCAGTTGTTGTCACACGAATTCATTTGGTGGAGAGGTATTCCAAATACCATCAGTATATTCCTCTGGCGATTACTACACTCCGCTTTGCCATTCGAAGTCAATCTCCGCCATCTCTCTATCATCTGTCCAACAATCTGTCCATTCTGTCGGAATGCGTCAGCAACGGTAAATCATATTTTTCTTACTTGTTCTGTTGTCAAGCAGGTCTGGTTGAATCTCTCTTGGGTGTTGGACGGCCCTCCAATGCTGCTACAGAATATCCGTCAACACCTTCTGCAATGGTGGTTAACCTCCTCAACTAAGTCTCTAAAAGGCAATCTCCGTGTAACTGGGCCTATACTGCTCTGCTGGAACATATGGAAGCTGTATACCAATCACACTTATGGTGAGGGCGATATGCCCGTCACAAAACTTTTTCAGCTTACACGGCAAACATGCTATGATTGGTCTTCGTCACTCTCGGGATCAACTTTGGCGCAATATGTTCCATCCCTCATACAGGCTGGATTCTCTCCAATACTTCGTTCCAAGCACATTACACCGTTAAAATGGCAGCTTCCTCCATCCGGCAAACTGAAACTCAACGTCAACGCTTCAGCTGGGCAATCCTTTGCCACGGCTGGTTCTATCCTACGTAACTCAAGTGGGCGCATGATAGATGCCTTATCGTTCAGACTTCCACTATTGTCTCTATTGCGGGCAGAGTTACATGCTGTTCTTTGTAGCTTATTGTTCTTTGGGCTCCTTTATCGACACTTAATTATTGAAACAGACTGTAGCCAGCTGCTTCAACTGTCTAGTCTCCATTCCCGACTACCACCAGAATATACGCGCCTTCAGGACGTGTTGATCATCACACATAGCACCATCTCATATGCACCTCGCGAAACAAATATGGTGGCTCATTACTTGAGTCAATATGCTCGCATGCATCCACTTACGCAACTCTTCACGTCGGCAGATCAATTGCCCTTCACGGCTCGCGGACATTATTATACTGATGGAGTCATTCATGTACTTAGAACATAACAAATGGCTCTACACATTTTCTCTTGTTGCCTGCATCCCTCTTATGCAGGCAACTACGGTACGCTACACTACTACTCTTTCGTTTTGCTTTCTTATGCTTCATTGGAGACTGGCTTCACATTTGTATCAGTTGCCCGCAGTCCACGGACTACAGGCAACCTTGGTGCGTGCATGGAATCACCACTTCGCTATTCATTGCGTTATTTCTTTATTACATACTTAGACATTTATTGTTGTTTTGTGCCGAGGAACACTGCTTAAGCACCGCTGGTCAATGAGATGGGGAATCACATTATCGCAGCAATAGTGGCATCAAAGGGGAGTTTCAACGCTTTTTGGACTCTACTTCAACAATTGCTTTGCAGATCCGCCGCAACCATCTATACTCACATCAAAATGCACTTTTGCTATATTTCATTGTTCAAGGTCCAATTATATAAATATGTACGCTTTTTCCTTCGCCAAGGTTTTATCCACAAGGGTGGTTTTACTTGGCAAGGTTTTAATGCGGCATATCATATATGATTGGCGAACATTCCTTATTTCGGCCTTAGTCTATTGGTTTTCGTTTCATATACTCTTGTAATATGGTCACCTCCGCCATAAGTGAGGCTTGCCTTAATAAAATTTCGTTTTTAGTTAAAAAAATATATATATTCAGAAAAGATTATGTTATTAAAGAAACCTCTTTTATGGCAGAGGAAAACCATATTACAAAATGTTCAACAAATCATCGTAAGAGAACAAATAATAAAGATACATGATGTATGTGACAGGCCAATAACAAACAATATATCGCATTAAAACCTTGCCAAGTAAAACCACCTTTGTGGATAAAACCTTGGCGAAGGAAAAAGCGTGCATATTTATGCTATTGGAACCATAACACTGTACAATACAATCTAGAAGCGTGAGATGCAACCTAAAGTCCTGCATTATGCGGTATAACAAGTAAACAAGAAAACATGCCGTCTGATGAAGCATACCGTCATATGATACCAGCCTACGAAAAAAGTTAGATATGTGGACCGTCTATATCTGATCGAAATGAAGGGAGCGTGATGTTTGTCAGAACGATTCCATGAATATGCGGCGGAAGTGTCGATAATCGTATGAAATATGTTGCCATAGAATGTACCATCGCCGCCTGTGCAAGAAAATGGGCTGCCTGATTAACTTTCCTAGGAGCATGATGTATCTGTGTAACTGAAACGCGTAGAATGGCCTTAAGCCGATTCAAATCAGGAGCCAGCAGGGTTGTAGAATCCATTGTGCATACCAACTTTTGACAATCAACTTCAACCTCAAGATGCCCGAATCTCGAAATATATATCTATATATGTTATTTTTTCTATATGTATATATATATATATATTTATAGGTATATATGTATATGTACCTACTAAAAATCATTTTCTTATTATATAAAAAATGGCCGTGTATTAGCTTGAATATATGTATATGTGTATATATGTTCTATTTTAACGTATACACCCACTCGGATATATATCTATGTCCATATGTGTGTGTATATATATATATATATATATAACTACCAAAATCATTTTATTGTAAAAAAATCAAAAGGGCCGAAAATATACTTATATTGTATATAACCCAAAATATGCCATTTTTAACATAAAGGCCTTCTTGGCCGTGACATACATACATATATATATACATATATATATATATATTCATATCCATTTAATGTTATCGCAACGATGGCGCAGGGCTTCTGGCGATTCTCCCGGCGGCTCTAGCCGCCGCCGACTGTGTTGATCAGCTCTCCACCGCCGTTAATTCTCTGCGACTCCATTCCGTCTGCAACTGTTTCATCCCGCCATTGTTCCGATCGGTCTACAGCGTAACCCACTTTCTAATAATGTCAACTTCGAAGCCACCATCATTCGCCGATATTGTTGCCGGCGACGCATCCGCACAAAAAATCAATATTTCGCCCTAAACAGTATCACGACACAAAGGTATTCCTATGATCTCATTTCTCGATTCTGAAATCGATGCTCTAGCCGCGCCATTCAAATATTCTTTGGTTGGCACGTTTTGGTATGGACGACCTCCATTGAAGGTGATCAGAGATGTTTTTGAAAAAATTGGATTTCATCAGGATTTGCGTATAACTCTCATTGATCAAACTCACATTCTTTTAAATTTTCGCCATGAAGCCGATTATCTCAGATGTTTTTATCGTAGATCATGGCATATATCAGGATGTCATATGCGTATAACCAAGTGGACTGTGGATTTTGATCCTTCTGCTGATGTACCCATTGTTCCAGTCTGGGTTGCCCTACCTGGCTTGCCGATCCATCTGCACTGTCGTGATGCTCTTTTTGAAATAGTGAAACTGATTGGCTGCCCTCTCAAGCTTGATGTCGCGACCTCGGACGGTCTCAGGCCATCAGTGGCACGAATATGTGTTGAGGTCGATGTCTCGCAGGATCTGCCGCAAAAAATATATTTACAAGCAAAGAAAGGCCTCATACTGCAGTCAGTGATATATGAGGATTTGCCCAAATTTTGTTCTACATGTCATCGTCTTGGGCACGACCAAGCGTCTTGTCCGTCAAAGCTATCAACACCGTCGTCAGTTCCACCGCCTCCACCGCCACCCCCGCCTCGTCTGCCGAAACAACGATGGACGCCTGTCAAGAAGAAAGCAACAACACCGCTTCCTACGGCGCCATCATCTTCCTTGCCACCTCAAGATTATATGCCTGAAATGCCACCAGCTGAGATGCCTCCATCGGGTGCTGCCACCTGTGATGAGCCAGAAGATGTGGAGGAAGGCCAGCTTCAAGACACTTTCTGTGATGCTGCAGATCACCAAGTGCCAGATGACGTAACACATATGGATATTGGCCATTTGTCGGATAATGATTTGCCGGCTGAGGCCCAGGCTGAGGACATTCTTACGGTGCCTGCGGAAGTTGCACGTCGCATGCAACTGCTTGACTCGTCGCCGGATGATGACATATTAATATCCAGACTGCATGATCAGACAGAAGAGGTGCCATTTGTAACTGTTGCCCCTCGTCGGAAACGCCGAACCCGAAAGGACCTACCCCCTCTGCCGCCATCGACCATTCTGACGCACAGTGCGTCTCACATCATCCAGCGAAGTGTTTCAAGCCTTACTCAATGAATATATTAATATGGAACATTCGAGGCATGCGCACGTCATTACCTCGATTACAACAGTTGATTAGAGAACATCGTTTAAATTTAGTTGCTTTAATTGAACCTAAGCATACCCCCGCACAAGTACATAGATTTGGTTTGCGTCTTGGATTTTCACACTACTATGCTTCACAGTCGGAACATATCTGGTTTTTCTGGCATGATAATGAGTTCCGTTTGCTTGCCACACAGGATCAAGATCAAGTGATCCACATGACTTTGTTATCAGTTTCGCTGCAGCACACTTTTGTTCTCTCTTTAGTCTATGCAAAACATACTGCTACACAGCGTCAACAATTATGGCGCACATTATGTGATTTCTCCACGGGGTTACAGTTACCTTGGATGATTGGAGGAGATTTCAATACGTTTCGCGCCCTTGAAGATCATAGTGGCCGCTCCACACCTTCTTTATCTGCTTTACAGGATTTTAATGACTGTATAGAAGCATGTTCTCTTATGTCGCTGCCATACCAAGGTTTGCGGTTTACTTGGGCAGAAGGCCGCGGTCTTGGACGTGTTCGGCGATGGCTTGACTGGCTATTTATTAATTCTTTGATGCATGATATGTTCGACACTCTGCGGCTTTCTCATTTACCACGTGTTACATCGAATCACACTCCACTTTTGATACAATGTCCGCTAAGTACTCAGTCTACCCGCCGCTCATTCCGGTTTTTAGATGCATGGCTTCACCACCCCGATTTTCATACTTATGTGAAGCATGCATGGCTATCATATCCAACTACAGGCGGCATGCGGGGTTTCTATACAAAATTATTTTCTCTTAAGAAAGACATTCAACTCTGGAATAAGAATATATTTGGGAACATTTTCAGCACTCTGAAGGATGCAGAGGAACATCTGAATAGAGCAGAAAGTACTTGGGACGCTCACCCCACGGAAGAGGCGCGTGAGGCGTTTTTTCAGGCCAAAGCGCATTATCTACTCGCCTCAAAGTATGAACTACAATATTGGAAACAAAAGGCGCGGGTAAAATAGTTACAAGAAGGCGATGCTAATACCCGATATTTCCACTCCCTCGTCAAAGGTAAACGCTCACAGCTATGTATTCGACAGCTTCAGAACTCACAGGGAACACTGTTGACACAGCCGGATGACATTATGACAGCCGCAGTCGATTTTTACAAGGACTTATTTGCCAGTGCGCCCACGAGTAATCACTCCGCTATATTATCACACATTCCACATCTAGTATCTAATGCAGATAATCTAATGCTTACACAGTTACCATTGGAGTCAGAGGTAAAAGCGGCTGTATGGAGTTTAGACCCGCAGAGTGCAGCGGGGCCAGATGGTTTTCATGGAAATTTCTACCGTTCATGCTGGCATATAATACATTTGGATGTTCTAAAAGCGGTGCAAGAATTTTTCATTGGATTACCACAACCGCCTGTCATGGCTGGTGTGTTACTTACACTGATCCCGAAAACACAGTCGCCACAGAGTTTTGGAGATTTTTGCCCTATTTGTCTTACAAATTTCCTGAGCAAGGTTTGCACTCGTATCATTACCACTCGTTTGGGTCAGCTGCTACCACAGTTAGTTTCGCCGAACAAACAGGTTTTCTTCCGGGTCACGATATTTCAACTCAAGTGCTTTTGGCCCGCGAAATGGTACACATAATGGACAAAGGGGGACCTCAATTATGTTTGAAATTAGATATGATGAAGGCATTCGACCGGGTAAGCTGGGAATATCTTCAACTACTGCTGCGCAATTTCGGTTTTTCAGATTTTTTCATTCGGATAATCATTAACCACCTAAGTGCCACGAGGATGTCAGTCTTAATCAATGGGCAGCCATCACCCTATTTTCGACCTTTTAGGGGAGTCAAGCAGGGTGACCCCTTATCACCATTACTGTTTATTCTATCATCTGAAGGATTCAGTAGAGGACTGAAGGCGCTGGTTGCAGCAGGAAGCGTCCAATCGTTTCGCCTGGGGAGAATGCCTATGTCCATCTCACACTTGACCTATGCGGATGATTTGCTTATCTTTTTACGAGGTACGCAGCACAACCTCAGACGGTTCCACTTATTTCTCACTACATATGAAACTGCATCAGGACAAAAGGTAAATTTTAATAAAAGCAGTTTCATACCATCGTCTAATATCACCTCACGTCAATGTCGAAAGTTCAAAGATAAGATATCCTAGGCATGCGATCCACAACTCTGCCTTTTAGATATCTTGGTTCATATCTTCATAAGGGCATCACTCGGTCTGCGCACTGTTCGACCCTCTTACAATATGTGGATCACCGATTACACGGGTGGCATTCTTGTCTTCTCTCTTCGGCGGGACGATTAGTTCTTTTACGCTCCGTGATTGCTGCGCTTCCGCTACATATTCTGGCGGCAGGCGGCTTGCCCAAGTCAGTCATTCGCATGCTCGACAGAAAGATGTCAACATATTATTGGGGAGATAGGCATCATTGGGTGGCATGGAAAAACATCACCACTCCTGTTGAAGAAGGCGGCTTAGGACTTCGTAACCTCAGTGACTTACAACAGGCATATCAATGTCGGATTTGGTGGACATACCAAAGGCACAATACCTTATGGAGTCAATATATGCATTTGAAATACGGACGACGGGGCGATTATCATCCGCGGCTTCCAGACTCAGCCATATGGAAATTTATATGTCGAATTCACCACACTTGTCTTTCACACACGACTGGTACGGGGATCCTTTCTTTCATGGACATCTACGACTACAGGTGAGTTCACTCTCAAGTCGGCCTATGATATCTGTAGGGTGTCGCGACCAACACAGCTATCGACAAAATTTATTTGGTTCAAACATCATTCTCCCTCCATAAGAATATTGTTGTGGCGCTTATTTCATTCGGCCATGCCATTTGAAGACTACATTGGACAATATTTGGTGGCACGTCCTACACAATGTCCTTTTTGCAGGGAACACTCAGCCACAGTGGATCATGTATTCATTTACTGTACTCGCATTCGATATTTATGGAGTTTTTTTTGCTGTTGAGTTGCATGGCATAACTCCAACGTCTCTATCTCTGCGGCAACATTTATTGGCTTGGTGGTATCGCTCAAATTTTTCATCCCTATTTGGAGTCTTAAAGATAGTCATTCCATCAATTGTAGTTTCAAACATTTGGTGTCAGTATGCCCAGTTAGTATATGGGGACACTACAACCTTTTCAACGGCGGGGCTGCGTAATTCCATACAATTTGATATTCACATGTGGATACTGAAGATCCAGGAATCCAAACTTCGAGCGGGTCAAACGCTTTCTCTCTCCTGGATCCCCGGATTCGCCCTCCACGTCTCCGCGTTATTTGGTGGCAAACTCCTCCTTCAGGTAGACTCAAGTTAAATGTTGATGTAGTAGTTGGCCGCCACTACGCCGCGGGTGGGGCAATATTGCGGGATCAAGAGGGTCGTTGCATTCGTGCACTTTCATTTCGTCTGCCTCCTAGTACACCTTTGCAGGCAGAGATTCAGGCTACCCTTTTTGGATTGATGTATTTTCTCCCATTCTATCGTTTGCTCATAATTGAATCAGATTGTGCTCAAATGCTATCACGCCTGCATAAGCCGCAGCATGTTTCTGGAAACTATCATCTCCAACGACTACATACACTGATTCAGCAGCATCGACTGGAGATCACTCACACATATCGTGAGACTAATATGCCAGCTCATTACCTTGCTCAACATGCGATGATGCATCCTACAACGGGTGTTTTCAACAGACACAATCTCCCAGCTATGGTCCGTGCATCAATCACATTGGACCTCACATCGGCGAGCTTGCGCACAGCCTGACATACAAGTCTTCCTTATGGATTGGCACTTTTTAACATATTCTGCCCGTGCCGTAAAGGTTACGGGCAGGCACGGTACGCATTGCATTCATTTGCTTCACTGCTGCATATTTTCTATCCTCATCATGTTTAATGTTGTCTTTGTTCCCGTGATAAATGGCCGCCACCGCAACTGCAACACCCAATTGGCGCGACGGCACCGCATTTGCATAGCTAAAGTCTTCCACAAAGATTGGCTACGTCGAGCTTTACCTTCCTGTACTTCAATAAGTACAGGCAGACTTGGTACACTTACTTTTCTTTCATTATACTGGTTCCAGTATGTCATATTTTACCTGCTGACGCCGCTGTTTGATTACCTGATACGTGTATAGCTGGCAACATCACAATTGTGGTCTTTCATCGCGGATGCGAGGCCTCTACATCATGATCATGGCTTTCCTCATCATAATCTACATCAGACATCATGGACTCACACACCCTGTTATCTATTATTACAAGTCTTCCACATGGATTGGCGTGTACCCGATATCTCTGCCGGCACATTGGGTTATGCCAGCAGATCAGGTTTGATTTACACCCAGCTAACCTCTCATGTTTCATTATGTCTTGGACTTCTGTTTTACTCAGTCTTATATTTTTGTTGTGCGTGGACGAGGGCATGGACCGAAATTCTACTACATACATCTCATGCGCCTGTCACCCGGGTCAGGCATCATTATAGACGGCAGAAACTTCCCTTGCTATTTTTTTCCCCAGCTGCTCTGTTGTTTCTTGGAATACATGGAAGGAAACATGCATCGCGCTCCATTTCTTTGACACAGACGACCATACCGATTGGATACGAGGAACCCATCATGTGCGGCTATGCATATGGCACTTTATTTTATTACGTTTGTGTAATACTCGGATTCCCTTTTGTTCTTCATTACATTATAGCGCCTATCAACAGTCCATCTATATAAATATGTACGCTTTTTCCTTCGCCAAGGTTTTATCCACAAGGGTGGTTTTACTTGGCAAGGTTTTAATGCAGCATATCATATATAGACTGGATGTTGATAATCATTTACTGCTATTTTTTCCTTTCTACTTTGGATGTAATATGGTTTTCCTCCGCCATAAGTGAGGGTTTTCATAATAAATATCTCTTTTCAAAAAAAAATCCATTTAATGTTATCTCACATTGATACATATACATCCATACATATACATACGTATATATATATATTTTTTTGGAGAACGAAATTTTATTGAGAAAAACCCTCACTTTTGGCGGAGGAAAACCTTATTACAAAGAAGATGGCCAAAAATAAAACAGTTTGCGATTATCAACATCCATAAGATATATGATATGTCGTATTAAAACCTTGCCAAGTAAAACCACCCTTGTGGATAAAACCTTGGCGAAGGAAAAAGCGTACATATTTATATCTATGGATGGTTGATAGACATCCTCGAATAAAAGAAATAGAAAATAAGTCTGCCGGTAGCACCAATGCGCAAGAATGAGGAACGCGCATATCAAGTATGTCCAAAACTGAGCCGTTGATTTCGCCGCTGTCATGCAAGCAAGTGGTGTCTCCGAGCCAAGACGAGATCGCAACCATGCAGAAGAGAAATGAGGTGCTGAGTAAAGCAGGGATATTGTAGTGAATGGAATGCTGTAATAGAAGCAGATTAAGATCATACTGCGTCTGCCAGCACAAACGAATGCGCCGGCAGCAAGTGAATTAAATGCGCAGCCCTGCAGGAATGTGGCAATGGTAGACCAGCATGTTGGCAAAAAATCCACTCCATTGAGCATGTAAAATAGTATAGCGTGAATGTTCAGGAGCCATAAGGATTCAGCATCGTGGTGGCATAAACCATATGTCAAGGAAACATGAGAAATGTGTGAAGGCAAAAGAGCTTGTTCCAGTATCCAACCGCATAAGAGAATGGAAATCATACCGAGTCTGCCTGTACTCAACCGAGCACAGGCAGAGAGCATAGAAGATCGCCAATACTGATGGAAGGCTTGTGCAGAGTAAGCGTGATGGCAGCAACCCAGAGATGCAGTGTAATGTATCCACCAAGCAAAGCGTGTGAATAATAAGAAAAAGGTGTAAGTGCCGTAAGTGAGTAAAGCATAGCGGTATAGCAATGGGATAGAAATCGTACCGCGACTGCCCGTAACTGTATGATACGGGCAGTTAAAATCAGAATACGCCAATCCATTAGGAAGACCTGATTGTCAGCCTACGCGCAGATTAGCTGATGTGAGATCAAGAAGTATTGTGGCACGCACTAATGATGGGAGATTATGACTGCCAAAATATCCTGTCTCCGGGCAAAGCATTGCATGCTGAGCTAGATAATGGGCTGCCATATTAGCTTCGCGATACGTATGAGTGATATCCAATCCATCCGAATGAAGGAACGAATGTAGAAGGTGTAGATGATAATTGCCAAAAATGCGCTGCGTGCCTCGAAGTCGCATGACCAATTGTTCACAATCGGTTTCTATCACCAGTGAGCGAAAGAATGGCAGGAAATACAAGAGACCAAATAATGTTGCCTGGATTTCTGCCATCAATGGTGTGCACGGTGGCAGCCTAAAGGATATAGCACCCACACAAGCACCAGTATGATTGCGCAAGATTGCTCCTCCCGCCGCATAGCGAGCACCAACCGCTGCGTCAACATTCAACTTATGTCTTCCAGATGGCGGACATTGCCATTTAATAAGTCGGAGTCAGGGTGGCCGAAGGCGTGGAATCCAGGAAAGGGAAAGAGTTGGTCCTGCTACAAGTTTGGAACCCTGGATTTTCTGAGTCCAGACATTAATGTCAAAATGAATGGCATTTTGCAGCCTGGCAGCCGAAAAAGATGCTGTATCCCCATAAGTAAGTTGAGCATAGTGTTTCCAGATGTTCGTGACTATGATAGCTGGGACAACAATTTTTAAAACTCCATATAATGATGATGTGGAGGCACGATACCACCACGATAACAAGTATTGCCGAAGTGTAGTCCGAGTCGGAAGCAAACCATGTAGCTCTGTAGCAAAAACATCCAAATCGAAAGTATATAATTACAGTGGAGAAAGACGTGGACAATCGAGGCTGAATCTTGCTTACAAAAAGGACATTGCGTTGGGCGAACCACTGAGTATCGGCCAATGCAGTCCTCAAATGGCAAAGCAAAATGGAATACACGCCATAGTAAAAGTTTCGTGTATGATGAGTGATGTTTTGACCAAATAAATTGTGATGATAGCTGCGTAGAGATGGAAGTCCGACAAGCCGCATATGCTAATTTAAGCGTGAACTCACTCGTTGACGATAGTATCCATGAAAGGGAGGTATCTGTGCCAACTGTGTGGGATATACAATGAGGATGGATACGACATATTAATTTCCATGTCGCAGAGTCTGGAAGCCTCGGCCTAAAATCACCTCGTCTGCCATATTTCAGATGCATGTAGCTACTCCACAAAGTGTCCTTTTTATGGTATGTCCACCATATTCGGCAATGATATGCTCGTCGTAACTGACTGAGATCCCGAAGGCCCAAACCGCCTTCATCAAAAGGCTGTGTAATCCGAGACCATGATACCCAATGACGACGGTTACCCCAAAAGAAAGAAGCCATTTTGCGATTGATTATTCGGATGACAGATTTTGGTAAACCACCGGCTGCTAAAACATGTAACGGAAGAGCAGCAATCACTGATCGGAGGAGGACTAAACGGCCAGCTTGTGAAATGAGTCGGGTATGCCAACCCTGCAAATGGTCCTCTACATGTTGCAACAAGGAGGTACAATACACTGCTCGATTGATGCCTTTGTGAAGATATGAACCCAAATATCGAAAAGGAAGAGAAGCTAGTCGCATACCAAGTATATCTTTAAAAATTCGTTGCTGAGACGTAGTCACACTTGCGGATGGTATGAAATTACTTTTGTGATAATTAAACTTTTGTCCTGAAGCCATTTCATACTGTGTTAAGAAAGCTCGGAAATGTGTAAGATTGCGCTGTGTGCCTCGAAGAAAAATAAGCAAATCATCCGCATATGCCAAGTGAGTGATAGTAAATGGAATACGCCCTAGCCGAAATGATTGTATTTGTCCGGCCGCAGTAAGGGATTTTAAGCCCCTGCTAAAACCTTCAGATGATAATATAAATAATAGCGGAGACAGTGGGTCCCCTGCTTGACACCTCGGAATGGACGAAATGAAGGAGATGGTTGGCCATTGATTAAAACTGATACTCGAGTGGCACTAAGATGATTAATAATCACGCGTATGAAGAAATCCGAAAAACCAAATTTACGCAATAAGAGTTCCAAGTATTCCCAGCTCACCCTGTCAAAAGCCTTCATCATATCCAACTTCAAGCACAACTGAGATCCCCCTTTATCCAACATATGTATCATTTCCTGTGCCAATAATACTTGTGACGAGATATCATGCCCTGGCAAAAATCCTGTTTGCTCAGGTGAGATTAATCGCGGCAACAGTGTCCCTAGTCGCGTGGCAATAATGCGCGTACATACTTTACTCAAGAAATTCGTAAGACAAATGGGGCGAAAGTCACCAAATGTTTGTTGAGAGTTTATCTTTGGGATCAATGTGATCAATGCACTAGCCATGACGGATGGCTGCGGAACGCCCAGAAAAAATTCTTGTACAGCTTTAAGGACATCCGGATGTATAACAGTCCAGCATGAGCGATAAAAATTACCATGGAAACCGTCTGGTCCGGCAGCACTTTGAGGGTCTAAACTCCACACTGCTGCTTTTACCTCTGTTTCTGTCGGAAGCTGAGTTAACATGAGATTGTCATGTTCAGTTAATAAACAAGGAATGTGCGAAAGAATCTCCGAATGATTGTGTGTTGCCTCCCGGGCAAATAATGCAGTATAAAACTCAACAGCAGAAGCCATGATATCATCCTGATTAGTAAGCAGAAGTCCCTCAGAATTTTGCACTTGCTGTATACGCAGCTGTGTGCGTTTACTTTTGACAAGCGAATGAAAATATTTAGTATTTGCATCGCCGTCTTTTAACCATTTAACCTTGCCTTCTGTTGCCAGAAATGTAATTCATATTTAGACGCAAGTAAGTAATCCGCTTTCGCCTTATGGTATGCTTGCCGCGTCTCCTCCGAGGGTGCGGCATCCCAACGAGTTTCAGCATGAGTCAGTAAGTCCTCTGCATGCTTCAGGTTGCTAAAAATGTTTCCAAAGACATCCTTATTCCATCGTTGTATATCTTTTTTTAAAGCAAATAATTTTTGATAAAAACCACGCATGCCACCCGTTGTTGGATATGATTGCCAGGCATTTTGTATATAGGCTGGAAATTCCGAATGTAGGAGCCACACATCCAAAAAGCGAAACGCTCGACAAGGCGGTATGGAACCCATCCAACATTTCAAAAGGAGTGGAGTATGATCAGAAGTTACGCGAGGCAAATGTGTTAACTGCAAATCTTCAAACCGATCTTGAAACAAAGAGTTAACAAAAATCTAGTCTAAGCGTCGTCGGACACGGCCAAGACCCCTGCCATCCGCCCATGTAAATCTATTACCATGGTACGGGGGGGCCATAAGAGAACAGTCCTCAATACACTCATTAAAGTCCTGTAATGCTGACAGAGATGGAGTGGAGCGTCTACTGTGGCCATCCAGAGATCTGAAAGTATTGAAATCTCCCCCCACTATCCAGGGCAATTGCAATGTGGTATGAAAGTCACACATAGATTGCCAAAGTAGTCGACGTTGAGAAGGTGTATGATTCGCATAAACCAATGAAAGGACAAAAGTATATTGCAACGATAGCGACTACAAAGTAAGATGGACCACCTGGTCCTTGTCCTGCATGGCAAGCAAACGGAATTCATGATCCCTCCAAAAAAACCAAATATGTTCTGACTGTGAAACATAATTATGCGAGAAACCTAGACGTAACCCATATCTCATTATATGTGATGGGGCATGCTTAGGTTCAATCAAAGCAAGGAGATGCAATTTATGTTCTCGAATCAAATTATATAATCTGGGCAAAGAGGCACGCATGCCTCGAATATTCCATATTAATATATTCATTGAGTTAAGGTAGATGCACTTCCCTGAATAATGTGCGAGGCACTACGTGTCAAGATGGTTGAAGGTGGCAAAGGAGGAAGATCCTTGCGGGATCTACGCTTGCGGCGCGGTACCACTGGAATAAACGGCCCGTCCTGAGTCGGGTCCTGAAGCCGTGAGAGCAGCAACTCATCATCCGGTGATGGCTGTATGAGCTGCATGCGACGGGCCACGTCAGCAGGAACCATAGAGATATCTTCAACAATTGGGTCAGCAGGCAAATCATTTTCAGACACATGCCCGATATCAAGCTGGGCGGCGTCAGCGGTCATAGGGTAATCCGCCGCATCACAGAATTCATCTTGCAACGGAGGTTCAGGAGGAGGAGCAACCGTCAACGAGGTGGCCGGGCCTGGTCCGGGATCTGTGTCGCATGGATCATGCAGGCCCTGAACTGAATCAACTGTAGGCACAGGGGGGCTGCTGAGCATTGTTATCTATAGGGATTTCTTCATTTGGAGGTGGATCCATGAGAGTTTCAACATCAATGATTCCTTCCGGGGCTGAGTGATGCGCAATTGGCTTGCGCTTGACCGGAGTCCAACGTGTCTTGGACGGACGAGCAGTAGTAGGCAGAGGAGGCGATGGCGGCGGGATGTTAGTGGCTCTTTTGGAAGAGCAATTACCAATCGCATGTCCCAGCCGACGGCAGTCTGTGCAGAACAAAGGCAGATCCTCATAAACTATTGGTTGCAAGATCAAACGTCCCTTTGCTTGCAGGTATATCTTTTGTGGCAAGTCCTGAGAGACATCAAGTTCTACACACACTCGAGCTACCGATGGCCGAAGGCCCTTAGAGGTGGCGACATCGAGTTTAATAGGCAAACCAATAGTGCGAACAATTTCAAATAATGCCTCCTGTTGATGTAGATGAACTGGAAGCGCAGGGAGGGCAACCCAAACCGGTACGATGGGGGCATCGGATGAGGGATCAAAATCAACTGTCCATTTTGTAACCCTCATGTGGCAACCAGAAATATGCCAAGAACGACGATAAAAACATCGCAAATAATCTGCCTCATTGTGAAAAGTCATCAGAATATGCGTTTGATAAATGAGAGTAATCCGAAGGTCATGATGAAAGCCAATCTTCTCAAAAACATCGCGTATAACCTTTAACGGGGGACGACCATACCAAAACGTACCAACAAGAGAATACCGAAAAGGAGCAGCAAGGGCATCAATTTCCGAATCAAGGAAAGAAACCATGGGGATACCTTTGTAACGAGTCGCAACCTTTGGCGAAATGGAGATCGGAGGAGCAACGGAGCCGGCTACGACTGCGGCAAAAGTAGGCGCAGCCGCCATGTCGTTTGTTATTGAAATAGAAAAAAGAGAGCATCTTGGGTGTTGCAATGTGTGGAAGGTGGCAAAACAGTGGTGATCGCTGAATCGATGCCGCGAACGAAACCGATCGCAGCAGCGGCTACTACCGCCGCAGAACCTTGTCGTCAGAGCGCATATGGATGTTTGACACACATACATACATACATACATATATATATATATATATATATATATATATATATCTAGCAACTATCTTATCTAAACACACAAAAAGGCTTTGTGGCCGTGTGTTAAGGTATATATATACCAACATATATTTTCCATATTATATATATATATATCTACTTAAAACACCACTTAAGTCATGAAAACCCCAAAAAATTATCATGGCCGTGTGTGCATATGTAGGCATATACTTTTGTGTTTTCTTCACTTAGAAAATATTATTTACATATTCTTAAAACACAACTTGTACAAATATCATGAATGATCCATTTTGATATAAACATACATGCATAAATCTTTGAAATCTATGTAGGATCTAGAAAGAGTACTTGCCTTTACCATTTTTTCTTACACTTAAAGTATTGTTTCTTCACTTTGTTTTGGAAGAAAATACCCTTTTTCCCCCTTGAAGGCCACGGTTTGAAAAAGAAAAATAAAGGGTTAGTGAACAACTTTTGAAGCTAAATAAATGAAAGAATTTAACTTATTCTACTTGAAGCTCCTACCTTGTTATAACTTGGTTTTTTCAACCTCTTAATTTCGGCCTTCATGATTAAAATGAAAGAGAATGTTGTAACTAGAGTCTTGGAGGTGTGTATAAGATGAAAAGAAGAAATTTATACCTTGGTATTTGCTTGTGAACTTTCGGCCATAACAAGAAAGGATTGTTGGACGATTCGTTTCTTGGTTGAGAAGATGAAGAAGGGTGTTAGTACTTGGCTTGGATGTGTGTAGATGATGAGAAGAGAAGAAAATTCCTCCTTGGTCATGGTTGGAACTTACGGTCAAGAGGAGGAGGAGAAAGTAGATATAAGACTTTGTGTCTTGGAGAAGAAAGAGAAGAAATTTGGGGAGTTGGGTTATTTCCTTGTTCCAGCTGAAAATGTAAGGAGAGGGAAGAGAGTAGCTTCAACCGTGTGTGAGGGTTGGGGAGGAAATAGAAAAAGAAATTTTGGTGGAATGATGGGTTTGTAGGATGTATGATAATAATGAGGGAGGAGTGTGTAAGAAGAAAAAATGTGGATGTTGACAAGTGGGAGAGTAGGGTGGCCGGCCTAGGGGCTTGGGGAGGGGAGAAAAGTTTGTCTTTTGTGTCATATAGGATAAAGTGGGAGAAAATATAATAACTATGGTAAAAAGAGTAGTGAAATTATCATGTCGGGTATTTTTATTTAGTTTAATTTATATCTACTCGCTTATGTTGTTACTAACTAATTTATTTAATTTGTTTAGTATGTCCGAATGTTTGCTATCTAGTCCTGTCTTGTCTCGCTATATCCAATAACTTGTCGTTCGGTTATTTTTCTGAGCATTTCTAACCTCGATATAAAATGTCGATGTCTTTATTAATCCTAAATAAAATTTGAATTCCATCGAAATTTTATCGACATCGCATTTGCGTTCTATTTTCCATTATCTTATTTCATTTCCATTGATCCGGAAATTTGGGTCGTAACAACAGGGGTATGAATTCCTTGTGCAGTATACATAATGTGCTAGACATAGATTCAGGAAGTATAGTGATACGTTGTCAGGCAACTTCCTTTTTTTGGTTGATGCGGTAAGCTGTTAAAGTTCTTCCTCTTATTCTAACAAAAATACAATTTTGAACAAAGATATTGATCACTGTATCCTGAAAAACATTTGCGATCACAATGAATACATAGTTGACGAAGTCGGAACTTCACCAAAAGATCAGGGGGATCCAAAAGTTAATACCGGTTATACTTCACGAGCTGGCCTAAGTAGTCTTTTTGAAGACATGTGGTATAAGGACAACATTAGAGGTCCCGGGGGTTTATTGTCTCGGGAAAAACCTTACGACGCTTAAGTCAGTTTTTGGCATTGACATGATATTTTATGATTAGAAATAAGAGATGGTAAAAACATGGACTTCCTTTTTTTATGGTGAGACTTATGGTTCTTTTTCTTACGTATTTCATTTCAGGGCTTGCCCTTCTCTTCTTTTCCTCTTTTGCTTTTATGTGCTCGGGGCAACCAATGCATGTGTAAGACTGACGGACGAGTGCCACGTGTTATGCTTATGCTAGCAGTAGAAGGCCACATGCGTCGACGGCTGGCATATTTCTACTTGGGTGACATGGCCGAGCAATGTGGCGGACCATGTTAAGCTGAGGTGGGACTCTAGGCATTGACAAATCGTATCTTTGCTCGGCCTGATCAGTTCGCTCTTTGGCCGAGCAGGTATACCAATAACGAGGTTGGCCTGAGATCTGCTCTGTGAAATAACGTTGATCGTTCACGGGTTTAATTGGAAACACATATCGCTTTCTCAAAGGAAAGTTTTGCCCCGTCAAAGATGTTCCCGGAGTAGCCTAGCCAAGCATAGGACGGAAGGCTAATCGTCCAATAAGGGGCAAAAGGGCATGGTCTGACAGCCTAGCAATTAGTCATGTCATTTCTCATTGGGCACGGTGTTAGGTAGTTAATAAAGGTGGGCACTTGCACAAATATCATTGCGGCGGTCGACTAGTATTGCCAACGGTTGGGGTCCCCGATGGTAGAGATTTCGAAAGGCTGTATCGTTTGGCGAGCCAAGCTTATGAGGACGTTCGTCGTTGCTTTCTTCATTTGATTTTCATTTCTCTAGTCCTCCGTGGCATGGCATCTTTGTCCTCCGTCTTTGACCAATTTCTTTCCTTCCTTATTTGTAAGTCTTTGTTTTCTTTATTTATGGCTATACTTTCTTCTTCTTCTACTGATTCCTAAAATATTTTTGAGGCCGCATCCCATGCCAGTGGTGCCGCACGGGACGGTGGTTCCTCGTCTTTGTCCGAAATGACAGTTTCCAGTGGCGGTGCTTGTCCTCTGCAGAGGTTGCGAAGGGCCATCGCTCCTCTTTCTAGGCCCAGCAGGGATGTAGAGTCCAGGAGAGTCGTCGCCCAGGCGGGTCTGTTAGCAGAGCAGGAGGGTCTCACCATCGTTTCGACGACTGCGGAATCGTCTACTCTGTAGGGTATTCATGCTTTTTCTTTAAGCTTTGGGATAGTGTATAGAGGGCCTCCTTCTGCTCAGGTGCAGGGATCACATTGCACATTGAGAGCTGTTGATCTTGCACATCTGTGTTAGGTGTACATAATAGGCTGTACTTTGTTTAGTCCTCTCTTACCTCTTCCTGGTCAAACTACGTATGACCCCCTAGCGGCGTACATAGCAGTTTACGAAGACTATTTCAGTTCTGGTTTTCGTCTTCCTCTCCCTGAGCCTTTGAAGTTGATTTTAGAGTTCTACAGGCTTAGGCTGCCGCAAATAAAACCCAACGGATTGAAATCAATAATATGTTTTCTTCTGTTTCTGAGAGTGGTTGAGGCTGAGTTCAACCTTAGGACCTTGTGGTGCATTTTCATGTGCAAGTCCTCGGATAGGTTGTACTATTTTATCATTATTATTATTTTTCTACGTCGAACAATTATAAGAAATGTGCCCTTTTTGTCCACACTCGTAGCATTTTAATTCTTTATTGTACCACTTGTTGTTATTAGAATTATTTTTTCTAAGTTGAGAAGAAGTATAAGAAGAAGATCGTTTTTCATTCCTATTAGACCGTTTGAAAACCTTTCTAAGTTTTCTTTCTATTAATACTAAATCATCGTCTAATTCACTATCGCTATTACTTTCATCATTATTTGTATGCGACTCAGTTGATTTGAAAGTAATAGCCTTACCAGATGATTTAGATGACTCGGATTTTTGTTGGTTCAGTTTTACCTCATAAACTTTAAGTGAGCCGACCAATTCATCCATTTTAGTGATTGACTTTGTTTCCTCAATTGCTGTTACCTTTAGATCCTATTCAACAGGAAGACTCTGTATCACTTTTTGAACTTTCTCGTTGCTGGTAAAAGAATTACCTAAAGCTTTAAGTGCATTGAAAATATTAGTAATCCTCAAATCCATAGATGTTTTGGGTTCGTTTGGCAACATTTTGCAAGATTCAAGTTCAGTCATAAGCATGTTTATTTTTGACTCTTTTACACCGCTAGTACCTTCATGCTTTAATACTAAAGATTTCCACATGTCGTGTTCACTTGTGCAATTTGAAACATATCCTGCTTCAGAAGTCGTTAGTCCATTCAAAAGTAATTGCATTGCTTTAGCATTCATGGACATTTTCTTTTTATCTTCAGTTGACCATTCACTTTTATATTTTTCTAATTCTTGTGTTACACCGTTTACTTGAACAACTTTCATTGGAATGTACGGCCTATCTTCAACTATAGACCATAAATCGATGTCTATAGCCATTAAAAATAGCCTCATTCTAAGTTTCCAATGAACCAAATTATTACCATCAAAAAGAGGAGGGCGTTGTGTAGACATACCTTCCAACTCACCTTTGTGAGAAACAATAGCCATTTTATATCCTTTGATTTGAGATAAGCAGGCTACTATGGATTGTTATTTCTTGGCCTTGTCTTGTTCGTATGGTGTTTGAATTGTGCTTCTTTGAGTGGTGTTGGCCTCGCTTTGATACCATTGTTGGACTGTACACCTACAGTAAACACCACTAGAGGGGGAGGTGAATAGTAGTTAGCGGAAATTACACTACTACCCTTTAACAAAATCCCTTTTGAAAATAGAATCTGAGACCTCAGATTCAGTACCTGTTTTTGAAAAATTCAAAACTCAGTGCACACAACTCCAAAAATTATGAAACTTTTCATAAATTAACTTCAATGTCTTGACTAGACTCTGTCCAAAATGAGACAAAAATAATATCGTTGGCCCTTCAACCAAATAAAAAGATTCAGATAGTCAATCTGGACAGAATTGGACAGAATAGTGTTAAACTTTGAAAACGTGTTTCTCTTTGATTACTCAACCAAAAAGGTTGATCTTTATGTCAAAACACTCCTTAGGATATCTAGTTTATGTTTTCAAAAGGCATTGACCATAACCTATCCTTGATGAAAACAAAATTCAAGTTTTTTTGAAAGTGGTCAGATTGCAGCCAGATTGGAGCAGTTATTTGCAATGACTGAAAGACTAACTTTCCTTTGCTCAATTCAAGTTATTCTTGTTACAAATGAAAGCTAACATTTTGAAGTATAACTCCAAAAAAAATCACGAATTTTGAAAGTGTTTTGATATTTTCTCAAGACATGTGAAGTTGGATGAGAAATGCAGTGAAAACAGGCAGAAAAACAGAAAAAAGAAGTCAAGAATACCAAAGATTTATCCTAGTTCGGTCAATGTGACATACTCCAGTCCTAAGGAACACATTTCCTTGGATTTCACTATGGTATGAACAAAAATACAACAAGAACCAAGCTTGATCCTTAGGTTAAACACCAACCCTGTAGAGAAAAAGGGGTTTGAGTGATTTCAAAATACATGATTTAAACGTGTTACAAAGAAATGCATGACATACTTTATGACATGACACGCTCTTGCATAAAACTTTCCTTATATAGTTCATATATAATGTTGTCGTACTAACGAGCCATGAAGCTTTAAATCTTACATCAAATGGCAAACATTTGTTGTGTTTGAACTATTTTCAGGTGCCACCATTAATGAACTAAACTAGTTCATTAAGTGAAGTACTTAGTTAATTAAACTAAATAGTTCATTAAAGGAAGACATATTTGGAAAAGGCACAAAGGCAACAAGTTGAAGAAAGGAAAGTCTTCTTCATCCCTCTCCACACAACACACGCCATTTTCAAATAAATATATATATATATTCAGATTTTTTGAAAAAGGCACATACACATATATTCCAACGTACTACCGACACGTTATATGTTTTAAGTACGTACGTTAACGTCACACCACTATACTTAACTCATATTTATGAGTATATTCAGGTCTTATATCATATGATATGAGTCATGGTGATGACAAATTTAATACGACACGTTAAAAGGTTCTAAACCGAAAATCGCCATATCGGGCGAATACCGAAACTTCGCCAATGTGTCACGTACTTGCCATAAATAAATGGCCAGCCCCTAAACTTCAAAAATGGCCAAAAATTTAGTGGCTTTCATGGTATGTGCATCTATGAAATCATTCCATGTTGCCACACACAAATCACCCCACATTAAGGCCACATTGTGGAGATTCCAATTTCAAATTTGTCACATGGTTTAGGCGCCACTTTACTCAGCCTTATGAGTTGAATATTGAATATTAAAGTTTAATTTATGTATATTATGTGTAACGTAATATATATAACATGTGCAAAAATTTGGAATTTAATTAGAGAAAAATCGGATAATCGATAAACGTCGAAAATTCGGTTTTCTACGTACACGACACATGGAACATTTTTGGCATGTCACATAACATGTATCTAGACACTTTTTACATATTTCATACATCTCAAAGTGTTCTAGAAAATTCAATTAAGAGATGATTGGAATATACCATATGTGTATAATTAAATGTGCACTATGTTACAAAGTTTGCAAAAAGTAAAATTCAGCACATGTATCTTCATGTTACATGCCTATTCTAGCCATGTTGGAGCATATGTGGAGCTTTTTTGGGATCTTGATTGGCCAAGAATGGAGCATGCAATGTTGGTGACTTAAAGAAAGGAACTACAAAAGGTAACATTTCAAATCTTGTCACAATTGTGACACATGCTGAAAATTTCAGCATGTGAACAATAGGCTGGCCAATTTTCTCATCATTATGAGACATATTTTACTTCTTCAATTAAGTGAATTAATTGGAAGATTGTATGGAAGTATTTTGAATAAGTTATGGAATTAAAATGGTGATATCTTTGAATATCACACATGTTGAAAATTTCAGCATGTGTGGGAATGTATATGGCCGAATTCTAGGCTGCATTGGTGACCAATGTTTATTCCAAAATTGATGAAAATATTGTGTACTAAATGGTGATTGAATTATTCTTTAATTTCAAGGATTAAATCAAAGTAAACTTAGCAATAGTTTGAATGAAATGTAAATGTTCACTTGCTGAAATTTCAGCATGTGCATAAGGTGTTATGGCCGATTTTTTGAATGGAAATGTGGAGAAAATTGTCTTGCTAATTATGTGGGATGATTATATGCTTTAATGGCTAATTGGCACATGCTTTTTGAGGTGTAATTTCAGATTTATCTAGTCATCAAATCATGACAACCTTCAACCAATCAATGAGTGCCAAGTAAGCAAGAGCTTAATGATCATCCAATGAGGAGATGCCAAGTAAGCAAAGACATGTCACAATGATTCCATATACTCTTCCAAGGACTTAGAAGATAATTTTCAAGAGGAAGAGGAAGGACAAAGGGGGTGGCCAACTTGTTAAAAAGGAAGGAAGAGAGCAAAAAAAAACAAGAACAAGTCATGCAATTTGAAAGATCAAAAACGTGTTCTAGCCTTCTCTTCTACACTCTCTTTCTTTCTTCTCTCTAAAAGCCTATTGTACTCATATTCATATACTTGAATAGGCTTCATATAGTCCACCACGTATTCTTTATCATTGTAAAAGATTGATCAGGGTGTGATCAATCTTGCACTTGCAAGGTGGTGGTGTTTGTGACAATTGTATTCTCATACAAGGTTTGTAAAGGGTTGGAGTTGGTGTGTAACTCCATCAACCCTGTGGTAAGGTTTTCTTTGTGTTGTGTGATTAGTGCTAACCAAGGAAGGTATCCTTGAAGATTGGAGTAGGTTGTTTATAACCGAACCAGTATAAAATTCCTGGTGTCATTTACTTTCAGCACTTACTTTCTGTTTCAGCACTGTTTATCGTTTTTAATCACGGTCGTAAAAATAGTAAACAAATTTTAAAAGCGTCCCAAGGTTCTTTTGGAGCAAGTTTCAACCCTTTTGGACAAGTATAAGTCATCCAAACGTCCAAAGATCTGAGATTAGTGCAGTCTGATTTTCAGGCTTGCAAAGGTTGAGACTTTGATCGTATTTGACTAACTTCCCAAAAGATTTTTTCAAAAATGTTTCAACCCATTTGAATACAACTAATAAGGGGTTAGTCTTTAAATTTTCAGAGCTTTTGGAGTTACGTACAAATAGGAATTAAGAGGTTGAATTTTTATCTGAAATTTTTAGGAGATACTCAGAACATCTGAGGATAAGTTCTCTACAAATTTCAGAATTTTTGAAGTCCTGCAACTCAGTTTTCAAAACGTTTTAATACTGGTCCTGAAAACAAAACTGTTTTCAGAAGTTGAGTTTTTGGTTTAAAACTATTTTAAAAATCACATTTTCCGCACCAACTATTCAACCCCCCCTTCTAGTGGTGCCTTGCAGATCCTAAAAGTGGTATCATAGCACAGGAACACTCACATCAAAAGGATCCAACGATCTAAGTGAGATGGCAACCACAAATTTCAAAACCGAACAAGAAGGTATGTCCAGTCAAAGGCCTCCTCTCTTTGACGGTGAGTCTTTCATTCAATGGAAGTTAAGAATGAAACTTTTCCTTATGGCAATTGATATTAATCTTTGGTCAATTATAGAAGATAGTCCTTTTGTTCCATCAAAATTATCTACTGTAGATGGAGTCACACTAGAGGTCGTTAAGCCTAGGCAAGAGTACACTAGTGAGGATAAAAAGAGACTAAGCATGAACGCTAGGGCTATGCAGTTACTTTTAAATGGACCAAGTAAAAGTGAATCTAGCTATGTTTCAAATTGTTCTAGTGCTCAAGAAATGTGGAGAATTCTTGAAATGAAACATGAAGACACTAGTCAAGTAAAAGAGTCCAAGATCAACATGCTTATGTCCACACTCGAGTCATTTAAATTATTACCAAATGAATCTATCATTGATATGGATCTTCGCTTGACTAATATTTACAATTCTCTTGAGTCTCATGGCAAAGCCTTTACTATGCAGGAAAAGGTACAAAAAGTCTTGCGAAGCCTTCCATCCGAGTGAGACCCTAAAGTAACGGCAATAGAAGAAAGCAAAGAAACTAAGTCAATTAAGATGGAAGAGTTAATTGGATCACTTAAGGTTTATGAGAACAAACTCACCATACAGAAATCGGAATCATCAAAACAAGGTAAGACTATTGCATTTAAATCAAATGAATACGTCTCTACTTCTTCCGATCACGTAGAAATTAGTGATTCTGAATCAGACAACAATGGCTTAAATTTATTGGCTAAAGGCTTAAGAAAATTCATGAGAAAGTCATTTAGAAACAAAAATAATGCTACTTCGACTAAAAGAAATAAGAACAAGACAAACGACAAGGATGTTAAATTTTATGAATGCGGTAAACTTAGACATCTATCATATGACTGCCCTAATAAGGACAAGAAAACGAATAAATACCCTGACCAAGATCGGAACAAGAATAGACTCGTCTCAGAACCTAAGCAAAGGAAACGAGCTCTCAAAGCCTCCACTTGGAGTGATACATCGGATTCCGAGACTGAAACAGAAGAGGAGACTGCACAAGTATGCTTTTTGTCCAAAGCATCAAATGAGGTATCATCTGACTCTGATTCTGACTCTGAGCCTTCTTATGATGATCTTTTTAGTCAGTACTTAGCATTGCATAAATTCACTAAGACTCTCGCAAAAGAAAAGAAGCGATTAATTGAAGACAAGAAGCTGTTAGAATATTCTAACGAGAATCTTGTCGCTTAGTTAAACGATTCAAAAGAAGAGTCGTCATGCATCATTAATTCATTAAAGAAAGAGATCTCATCATTGACCACGCAAAATACTGAAATGAAATCTGAGATTTCAAATTTGAAATCAAGGAATACGGACTTAGAGAAAATGATGAAATAGTTTGATACGGGATCTAACAGGCTAGATCGAATTATTTTATCTCAAAAGCATGATAGTGACAAAACGGGATTAGGATACATTGAAACAAATGAAGTATCCATTTAACCAACCAAGTTTGTTGTGTCTAAGAAAGTAGACACTCCAAAACCAAATACGGCGTCTAAGATGACGCAAAGACCCCCTCTCCCCTCATCTCGTCATACTTCTTCTTCATATCATGAGAAATACAATTTTATGTCATATAGATATGAGAAGAAACAAGTAATGCATACACGACATTCATTTCATCCATCTAGATCATGCACTATGCACACTAACACAAAGACATATCAAAAACGTCCTACATATAATGTGTATAAAAGAGTTCTTGGCCAAAGCCCCAAAGTGCACTCACCACATGTCTACTATATTGCACCTTCATCTACATTCTTTCCATTTGGTAGACTGAGAAGGATCACCCAAGTATGGGCACCAGAGGTACTTTTACTAAGAGGTGAATAACTAACTCGTAAGGACCCAAAATTAAAAGGGTACCTAAATCATTTTGCACATTGCAGGGAACCCACACATCAAAAGATACATCAATCAAATGGTTCCTTGACAGTGGTTGCTCGAGGCACATGACTGGTGACCCGAGCCTATTCACGAAATTGAAGAAGGTCACAAAAGGCGGATCCGTGACCTTTGGAGACAACAATGAAGGCAAGATCATTGGAAAAGGTACAATTGGAAACCCAAGCACCCTTCAAATCTCCAACGTCTTTTTGGTAAGCAACTTATCTTATAATCTTCTTAGCATTTCATAATTTATTGATAATGGTTTCGATGTGTGCTTTACTCATCCCTATTGCAATATCATAAATAAAAATGGAGAAGTAGTGTTAAAAGGAAAACAGGAAGGAAACATCTTTACGCTTTCTATGGATGATACGTTAGACGCGAAGGTTAAATGTTTCATGTCAAATGAACCTAATGTAAATTTGTGGCATAGACGTTTAGGACATATTGTCATTTCTACACTAGAAAAACTCCAACAAAAGAACCTAATACAAGGATTGCCTACACTTGATTTAGACAACTTTCAGTTGTGTGAATCTTGCATAAAAGGCAAACAAACACGTGAGTCACTAAAACCTAAAAATGAAATAAGCACAACTATAGTTTTAGAATTACTACACATTGATTTGTTTGGTCCTAGTCGCACTACGAGTCTTGGTGGACGTCACTATGCTTGTGTGATTGTTGATGATTTTTCTCGTTATACTTGGACTTTGTTTCTTGCACATAAGGATGATAGTGCCATTGAGATTGCGAAACTAATAAAACAACTTGAAAATCAATACGGTGTTAATGTGAAAAAGATAAGAAGCGATAGAGGCGGTGAGTTTAAAAATAAGGACATGATTTCATTTCGCGAAGAAAAAGGAATTAAACACGAGTTTTTGACACCTAGAACTCCGCAATTAAATAGAGTAGTAGAAAGAAAGAATAGGACATTACAAGAAATTGCTAGAACTATGTTGTGCGAGAATAAATTGCCTAGATTATTGTGGGCGGAAGCCGTAAACTGTGCATGCTACATAGTAAATCGCTTGTCTATTAGAAAGAAATAAATAAGACGCCTTATGAGATATTAAATGATCGCATGCCTAAAATTGACTATTTTTGTGTGTTTGGATGCAAATGTTTTGTTTTAAATACAAAAGACAATTTAGATAAATTTGAATTTAAATCAATTGAATGCATCTTTGTTGGATATTCTGTAAATTCAAAAGAATATAGATGTTATGATCCTCTCACTAGACAAATTATAGAATCTATTCATGTGAAGTTTAATGAATTTGGTGAGATTGATAAAGATAAAGAATATAATGATGATTTTGAATTGAAACCCGTGTTGAATGATGATGATGGCACGTTTGATATGCATGATATACAGGATACACTAGAAATGCATGATCACTTAGAAATGAATGAGAATGTAGAAAATAATCAACCAAGATGGCATAGAGATCACCCACATGATCTCATTATAGGCGATATCACTCACGGTGTGCGACCACGTAGAAGAATAAATCCGGATGAAATAAATCAATTTCATGCTATGATTTCCGAAATTGAACCTAAAAATGTGCATGATGCTTTGAGTGATTCTTCTTGGATTGATGCTATGCATGACGAACTTAATCAATTTGTTAGAAATGACGTATGGGATTTAGTGCCACGACCACAAGATAAGACCATAATAGGCACAAAGTGGGTGTTTAGAAATAAAATGAATAAAGAAGGAAAAGTTGTTATTAATAAAGGTAGACTTTTAGCACAAGACTATAATCAAGAAGAAGGAATTGATTATGATGAAACATTTGCACTCGTAGCACGTTTAGAAGCTATACGACTTTTACTTGCCATTGCTTGCATAAAAGATTTTAAACTTTATCAAATGGACGTGAAAAGTGCATTCTTAAATGGATTTATACAAGAAGAGGTATACGTGAAACAACCACCCGGTTTTGAAGATTTGAAACATCCCGATCACGTGTACAAACTAAAGAAGGCACTATACGGACTAAAGCAAGCACCTAGAGCATGGTATGATCGTTTTGCTACTTTCCTATTAGAAAATGGTTTTAAAAGAGGTACTATAGATAGTACATTATTTTTAAAACAAGATAAATCGGATTTACTTATTATTCAAATTTACTTTGATGACATCATTTTTGGCTCCAATTCTCATAAACTTGCTGAAGATTTTAAAAATTGCATGAAATCCGAATTTGAAATGTCTATGGTTGGCGAATTGAACTACTTTCTTGGCTTGCAGATTAAACAAACGAGTAAAGGCATCCATATAAGCCAAGCTAAATATATAAATGATATGATTAAAAAGTTCAATTTCGAGAAATTAAAACCATCCCCCACCCCTATGAGTGTCACTACTAAATTAAATAAAGATGAACATGGTAAGGATTTTGATAATGCCTTATATAGATCTATGATTGGTTCTTTACTATATCTTACTGCTAGTAGGCCTGATATCATGTTCAGTGTATGTATGTGTGCACGTTTTCAAAGTCAACCTAAGGTGTCTCACTTTAATGCGGTGAAAAGAATATTTCGATATATTAAGCACACACCCACCTTAGGCATTTGGTATGATAAAGATTGTGACTTTAATTTGCATGCCTACACTGACGCTGATTATGGTGGATGTGAAATAGATAGAAAAAGCACGAGTGGCACTTGCCAATTTATAGGAAACTCCCTTATTTCATGGTTTTCCAAAAAGCAAGAAAGCGTAGCTTTATCCACTACTGAAGCTGAGTACATGATGTAGAGAAAAAGGGGTTTGAGTGATTTTCAAATACATGATTTAAATGTGCACAAAAACGAGCATAAGATAAATATGCATGATATTGCTTATTACTTGCCTTATATAGTTCATATATAATATTGCCGTACTAACGAGCCATGAAGCGTTAAAGCTTACATCATATGGCAAACATTTGTTGTGTTTATACTATTTTCAGGTGCCACCATTAATGAACTAAACTAGTTCATTAAGTGAAGTACTTAGTTTATTAAATTAAGTAGTTCATTAAAGGAAGCCACATTTGGAAAAGGCACAAAGGCAACAAGGCTAAGGAAGGAAAGTTTTCTCCTCCTCTCCTCATTAATACATACACGCCACATACATATATAATACATATATTTTCAGATTTTTTTTTGAAAAAGGCGCACGCACATGTATTCCAACGTACTACTGACACGTTATATATTCTATGTATGTACGTTAACGTCACATCACTATACTTAAATCATATTTATGAGCATATTCAGGTCTTATATCATATGATATAAGACATGGTGATAACAAATTAAATACGAGACATTAAAAGGTTCTAAACCAAAAATTGTCGTATTGGGCGAATACCGAAACTTCGCCAACGTGTCACGTACTTGCCATAAATAGATGGCCAGCCCCTACACCTCAAAAATGCTCAAAAATTTCTTGATAATGGTGATATTATCAGCCATAAAATCATTCCATGTTGGCACACACAAATCACCCCACATTAAGGCCAAATTGTGGAGATTCCAATTTTAATTTTGTCACATGTTAATGGCGCCATTTTAGACCAGCCAAGTGCTGAGATTTAAAGTATATATTATATATATTATGTGTAACATAATATATATATATATATATATATATATATATATATATATATATAACATGTGCAAAAAGTTGGAATTTAATTAGAGAAAAATCGGGTAATCGATAAATATCGAAAATTCGATTTTCTACGTACACAATGCATGGAACATTTTTGGCACATCATATGACACGTATCTAGACACTTTTTACATATGTCATACATCTTAAAGTGTTCTAGAAAATTAAATTAAGGGCTGATTGGAATATAACATATGTATATTATTAAATGTGCACTATTTTACAAAGTTAGCAAAAATAAAATTCAGCACATGCCAAACACATTACCAACGCCTATAACAGCTGATTTGGAGCATATGTGGAGCCTTGTTGGCATTTTGATTGGTCAAGAATGAAGCATATAATGTTGATGACATAAAGAAATGAGCTACAAAAGGTAACATTTCAAACTAGGTCACATATATGACACATGCTGAAAATTCAGCATGTGTGTTGCATTATGGCCGAATTTTATCACTCTAAAAGAGCTATATTTTGTGTCTTGAAACATGTGATTATTTAGAAGACAATTTGGAAGTGTTTTAAATATTTTATGGAATAAAGAAAGTGATATTATTGAATATCACACATGCTGAAAATTTCAGCATGTGTACAATATGTCTTGGCCGAATTTATGGTCATAAGGGTGTCCAAATTCATTTCCAATGTGATAAGGATATTTGCCATCAATGATGATATATTTTAAAAAGAAAAATCAAAGAAAAATGGAAGTTATTCGAATTATCTCACTAAGTAACACATGCTGAAATTTCAGCATGCTAAAACCTCTTAATGGCTGATTTCTTACTTTGTGTGGTAAGAATTTTGTCTTGCTAAATTTATGTGACAATCTTGTGGATTATGGAAATTATTCTATGTTGATTTTTGGCACATGCTTTGAGTGAAATATTCAGATTTTCCAAGTCATCAAATGATGACAACATTCAACCTATCATGAAGTGCCAAGTAAGCAAAGCTTAAATGATCATCCAATGAGAAGATGCCAAGTAAGCAAGATCATGTCACAATGATGTCTTACATTCGCCCGAGGACTTAGAAGACAATTTTCAAGAGGGGCATACTACAAGGGGGACAGCCATATGAGCATAAAAGGAAAGAAGATGAGCAAAAACTAAAGACAAGACAAGCATTGCATTTTTAAGAGATCAAAAACGCTAGCCTCTCTTCTTCTACTCTCTCTTTCTTTCTTCTTCTTGAAAGCCTATTGTACATATATTCTCATTCTTGAATAGGCTTGTCATATATCACCACATACTCTATATCTTTGTAAAAGATTGATCAAGGTGTGATCAATCTTCATTCTTGCAAGGTGGTGGTATTCGTGTGCATTGTATTCAACATACAAGGTTTGTAAAGGGTTGGAGTTGGTGTGTAACTCCATCAACCCTGTGGTAAGGTGTTTTTGAGTTGTGTGACTAGTGTGAACCAATGAAGGTGTTCCTTGAAGACTGGAGTAGGTTGTTGATAACCGAACCAGTATAAAATTCTTGGTGTCATTTACTTTCAGCACTGATTTTCTGTTTCAGCACTGTTTACTGTTTTTATTCACGTCTGTAAAAATAGTAAACGAATTTCAAAAATCACGAAACTTTCATGAAACATAGACAAACGTTTCAAGGTTCTTTTGGAGCAAGTTTCAACTCTTTTGGATAAGTATAAGTCATCCAAACGTCCAAAGTTCTGAGACTAGTGCAGTCTGATTTTCAGGCTTACAAAGGTTGAGACTTTGAGTATATTTGACTAACTTCCCGAAAGAATTTTTCAAAACTGTTTCAACCCATTTAAATACAACTTATAAGGGGTTAGTATTTAAATTTTCAGATCATTTGGAGTTGTGTACAAATAGAAATTAATTTTTCAAATCAGTGTATCGTTTCTGCCAGATTTGCGCAATCTGACCGCCAACGATTTTTGAAGAGGTTAGAGGTTGAATTTAAATCTAAACTTTTTAAGAGACACTCATAACATCTGAGGCTAAGTTCTCTCAAAATTTCAGAATTTTTGAAGACCTGCAACCTAGTTTTAAAAACGTTTTAAAACTGGTCCTGAAAACAGAAACTGTTTTCAGAAGTTGGGTTTTTGATTCAAACTAATTTTAAAAACCACATTTTCCGCACCCACTATTCAACCCCCCCCCCTT